>CM062804.1:1227549521-1227879390 GCA_031772625.1 Pinus tabuliformis
TTGCTGCGTTGACCGAGCTACTGGGAGGCTGTTTGACTATGTTGACTTGATGTGTTGACCTGTTTTGACTTCGATTTGGGTGAGGAATATTTGTCCTAGAAAGCTGCAAATCTGGGCACAAAAATCGAGGCAATATGACCTATGTTTTGACCAGCGTTGACCATACTAGGGCTGGCCGCAAGGTTGACTTTCATTGACCAATTTTCACTGGACTTTTTCAAACTGTTTTGGGCTGATTAGACTTACTGTTGGAGGCCGAAGTTGACTGGGTTTGACTTTTGTGGTTAGGGCTCTTTTTGCTATTGTCATAAATTATCAAATTTGTAAATTGTACTATCTCTCTCTGTTGAACTATTGAAGAATATAAGAAGAATTGATCAAGGGTTTCCCCACATTGGGGTTTGTCCCTGGCTGGTGCCACATCTTGTGTCCTCTTGTCTTGGCTTGTCTTATACTGTTTATGTTTATGTTCTATCTGCATTTTAATATCATGTTGATGTGATTGCTAATCTGGATATTGATATTGGACTAATAATGAAATTGAAGTAAAATTGCTCTAAAGCATAGAACATACCATTGTTGCCTAAAATTAACATGGTATTAGAGTTGAGGTGAAGACAAAGCCCAAGCAAGAGTGAAAGTGCAATCACTAAATACAGTTGGACAAGGACAAAAGGCTCAATGCGTTCCTCATCCCACTTCTCGGCTGAAGACAAACTCCATGATAAATCTAACAATCATGGATGGAAGATGTCTCTCGATTTGACCTTCGAAGAACAAGAAGTGATGAATTATGTGAAGGGTAAAATCCCTGAGCCTCCTTCAAATGCACTGGCTGCTGCGAAGACCAAGTACAATAGGGCTAAAGTCAAAGCAAAGAAGATTATCAGAGATTCCATTGACAAGCGTCTGGAGGCCTACATCTCCGAATTGAAGACCTCCAAGGAGATCTACAAAAGGTTGATCAGCATGTTCAAGGTTAGTAATGCTAATCAAATTTTATTTCTCAAAAATAAGTTGAAGGATATTAAGAAGGGCAAGGACGAGGATATTCAATCCTACTTCTTAAGGATTACTGAGATCAAGAATGATCTACTTTCGATTGGAGAAGTCATTCCTGACAAGGAACTTACTCTCACCACCCTTGGAGGACTCTCACCAGAGTGGTATGTATTTAGAACCACCATACTCAACAATGATCGAATTCCAGGGTTCGAAGAATGTCGAGATGCATTCAAGAAGAAACAAGAATGGTGAAGCAACAAATGCCTTCTAATAGAAGCAACCCCACTGCATTCTCCGCTCATGCCAAAAGGAGAAATAATGCAAGGTCTAAAGGCCATTTCAATGGAAAGCCTGGATCCAAGGGAGGAAGGAAGGGCAGGTGCTTTGTTTGCAATAAGTTTGGCCACTATGCAAGGGAGTGTCCAAATAGAAGGGACACATCGCATGATGATGATCATAATCATTCCAGGGGCAACTTCAACAACAACGATCAAAGGAATGGCAGGTCCAATGGCAAGGGTAAAAGGAATGCGAAACATCAAGGAAATGGTCGACCCTCCAAGAAAGTAAGGAACTCCAGGTATGAAGAATCAAATGTTGTTAACAATAAGCAAAAGGAGTACTATCTTATATCGGCCCTCTCACTACCTCTCCACAGGACACTTTGGGGAATTGGCTAATTCATAGTGGTGCCTCAAGACACTTCACCGGATATAAGAAAGCCCTCTCTAATCTGATAGAAAATGAGACAAACTTGGCAATCATCCTTGGAGACGATGCCACCTATCCCATGAAGGGAGTAAGGAATGTTACCCTTCAATTGAATCAAGGTAACACTATTCATTTACAAAAAGTACTATATGTACCTGATCTCAAGAAGAACCTGGTGTCCATTTCGGCAATGGAAGACAAAGGATTCAAGGTGGCATTCATCGATGGAAAGGTACGTGTTTGGGTTCAAGGTTGACACTTTGTATCAAGTTGGAGGAAGTCCATTAGGAGCCATGTCTTGCGACACATCTCTACAATCTGAACTATGGCACCAAAGGTTTGCCCATCTTCATTATAAGGCCCTACCCGATCTGAGACAGATGGTGACAGGTATGCCCGAGTTCAAAGTAGAGCATGAAGGTGTATGTCCGGGATGTGCCAAAGGAAAACTTACAAGGGGACCATTCCGCTCAAGTAACAGCAAGACCACAGATATATTGCAATTGATCCACTCCGACATATCTGGTATGATGCTCGTAAACTCTTTGGGAGGATACTTATATTATCTCACCTTTACAGATGATTATTCTTGCAAGACCTGGATCTACTTCTTGAGAAAGAAGGATGAAGTGTTCACCTGGTTCCGACACTTCAAAGCCTTGATCGAAAACCCATCCGAGAAGAAAATCAAGATATTGAGGACTGATAATGGGACCGAGTATGAATCAAATGAATTCCAAGATTATTGCAGAGAAGTTGGCATTAAGAGGGAGACTACAACACCATACACCCCCAAGCAAAATGGTGTGGCTGAAAGGAAAAATCGCACTATTGTAGAAGTTGTGCGTGCCATGCTTCTCTCTCTTTGTTGAACTATTGAAGGATATAAGAAGAATTGATCAAGGGTTTCCCCACATTGGGGTTTGTCCCTGGCTGGTGCCACGTCTTGTGGCCTCTTGTCTTGGCTTGTCTTCTACTGTTTATGTTTATGTTCTATCTGCATTTTACTATCATGTTGATGTGATTGCTAATCTAGATATTGATATCGGGCTAATAAAGAAATTGAAGTAAAATTGCTCTAAAGCATAGAACATACTATTGTTGCCTAAAATTAACAAAAGGCACCATCAAAGAAGCTCCTTCAACCATATTACACCAAACCATCCGAAGTTTACATAGCAAGTCGGCCTACATACAAATAACATGTCGGCCTTCTAGTCGGCCTAAAAGGAGGAACAATCCTCTATAAACAGAGGTTGTCCACTCCATTACAACGCCAATCAAGAGCTCTGAAATCCAAGGAGAGAAGAAGCTAAGAAGAGGACGAAGAAGAAGTCTTCTAGGGAGCGAAGGAAGGGAGAAAGAAGTTGAGGTGGAGGGGACTATTTTTCTAGGGTTAACACAGCCACACATGCGAAAAAGGAAGGGTCTGCCTGCGGTCATAACAGCGGAAATCCACAGTGACATATCTCTCTATTTTGGGCTAGCAAACAAGGCCTATAAAGCATCTCACTCAAGCAAAGAAGGAAGAGGTCAACATCACAAGGAAAATAGTCACATGTGCGAAGGTAAGAAGGTTGTCCCTGTTGTCATAATAGCCCTCCCATTACAGTCATACAAGTTCATTGGTTGGTGAAGAGAAGGAAGGGATCATCATAAGGAAAGGGTCTCATCTAGGTATCTCCTCTAGAGCAAGTGCAACAAAGTTGGAAGGAGGACGAAATGCCGGGAAACGAAGTGCTTGTTGATTTGGGATAGCATCGGATGTGCTCTAGCCACAAAATTTGGTGGAAAGGTTGGGGCACATGAGATCTCCAATACCCAGAAAGGGTTTGTGCAGATTAGTGTTGTGGGGGAGCACCCCCCCCCCCCCCTCAATCCTGCTCCCAATCGGCGCTCCGGGCAAGAGCAACTCGGGAGCGCGCTCCCTAAAAAAATTTCGCTCCCTGCCTTTTTGGGAGCGCTTTCGGGAGCGTTTTGCCTTTTTTGCAATTTTTTTTTGTAGTTATGTTTGAAATGCAATTTTTTTTTGAAGGGAACAAATAATTTTTGGGGCAGCTTAATGATCAAGTCTAGGCCCTAGTATTGATATGCTATTCATGGTAATGTTAAATTCTTAAAGTAAAAGCGACATTCTCCTTAATCTTCATTTTTATCCTTTTACTTAAATTTTTAACATTACCATGAAATGACTCAGGATGTTTGAGAGTGGTTCCGGCCTCATTGGATTTCATATGGAGAAAGTAGAATTTTAGATTTCATTCAAAATCCAGCAGACTTATCAGTTTTTCAGGATTTCAGGATTGGGGGATTGCAATGTTTCCATTGAATTTTGTCATGTATTAGGGTATTGAACTCGTATTTAATCAAGAGCACCAATCCCTCTATGTACCTTGATGTTAGTGACATTGGTTGTCGAACTCCTCTATCATGACCCTCCTAAAAATGTACGCATCACTCCAACAAAATCTTGACTTGACATGCCATGCTTTTTCTATCTTATGTTAATGCTTAGAGGGTGATATTAATGACAAAGATCCCTATACAAATACAAAGGTAATGACAAAGATACCTTTGGATATTAATGCTTAGAGGGTGATATTAATGACAAAGATCCTGATTTTCCAACAAGACTAAAAAATCAGACATTTCTCGTGGTGGCAAGAGGCCCAAGCATAAGAAATAGATAATAGATTTACTTCTATTTTCTAGTTTCTAGTAGCTTTTATAACTATTGACTCTTTCATATTTATTAAGATATTTTTTTAAACAATATATGACAATTTAAGTTTGAAGTTGGCAATTATAACTCATTAATAATGAATTATGAATATGATGCTTCATGAAAGTTGAAAGTTGTTTCATTTCATTTCATTTTATAACATTTCATTTCATGTTAGATATTATTTGTTGTAATGGTTACACTTAGCTTACAAGTACAACTTTGGTGATCAATGATGATAAATGTTATATATTGAATTTTGAAAGCTTGAAACTTTAAGATTGATGAATCATGAGATTCAATATGTTGTATGTTACTAACTTGTGGACGTGGTTGATGAAGATTATAACTTCTAGATGATTGTTGTTATATGGTTCAATCTATGTTTTTTTATGTTTTTTATATCTAATTCATTATTCTACATGTTTTTGTTGACATATATGTATCAAAATATAAAAAATATAATATATATATATATATATATATATATTATATAAAAACGCTCCGGGATTCGCTCCCAAACCGAGAGCTTTTGAAAATGTCACTCCTGCTCCCGTTTTCGCTCCTGCTCCCCGCTTTCGCTCCTGCTCCCAAGTAACACTGGCGCAGATTTTAAACAGATCAGGAGATATTAAAATAATTAATATTTTAAATGGAGTCCCTAAGTCTAAACTTAGGGAAAATAAAATATTAATGTGTATTAATATGAATCTGTGTTAGAATGGTCCAAAAGACATGGATCAAGCCAGATATAATCTTAGCCGTTGATTAGGAACTTAATCTCGGCCGTTGATATGTCAACAGGAAAAGTATAAGAGGAGGCTTGAGGGCCACTTGGAGAATACACTAGAGTGATCAGTCATTCTATTCTCTAAAGCGGGGTTTGCTAAGAGAGATAGAATCAGTGATCAGAAGAGCAGCTGAGGAGCAATGAGTACAGAGAAACAAAGAAGGCAGAGATTGTGTCGGGAGAGCAGCGCAGCAGCCAAAGAGAGTGACACAGAGCCAGCAAGGGCTCACGCAGGGCCACGCAGAGGCAGCCAAGTGCTGCACAGAGCACCAGAGAGGCTAGCATGTGTTGGGTCCCTATAATACTAGTGATTACCCCATTACTATTGTAGTTATACCCCTTATTTATATTGTTGTGCCCCTATTACCCCCATATTGTTATTTTTGTGCCCCATAGAATTCCTCTATTGTTATTTTTGTGGCTTTATATTATTATTGTTAGGTCGGTTGGATTATATTGTGACTCCTTAGACTCCTATATATAGAAAGGAGGTTTGTCATTTGTATCATCCAAGAATTGTTCATTTATGTAATGTAAAGGAGGTTGCCCCCTCGAAGAGCCTGAATTCTAAGGCGTTGATCTATCTTTTCTATCTTTTCTTGAGTTGGTTTCATAACATTTGGTATCAGAGCTTTGGATTCTAGGGTTTCGCTGCTCCAAACAGGTCATCGTGAAATTTTCGCTATAACTTTTTTTCTGTGACGTTTCAGAAGTCGCAAAAAAAACCCATTTGAGAAGAAATCGCGCTGAACCTTGGGTCCGAATTTCAGAGCTTTTCGCACGATATTTGCGGAGATATGATCTGAGGAAGTTGGTCTTTTTGCAGACTCCTGAATTACATTCAAAACAGGTGACCTGGGGAAAATCGTCATAACTTTCTCTCTGGGGATCGGATTGAAATTTCGTAAGAAGGTACAGAAAGAGGACGGACTGTAGTTTCTTGTGTGTGTGTTTCAGATTCAAAGGTTGAAACAGTGACTCGTGGCACGTCGTACAATTTCGCTCTACTGAACCAGTCTAAAAGCAAGTCACTGTGGGAGATTTCACATAACTCTTCCTTGGAGAATCCAATTTGGCTCAGACTTGTGGCATTGGAAAGAGGACGCAGAAGGCTACTACAGGTAGCAATTTCAGAACTGGATGATCCGAAATTACAGAGATACATCAGATTCAATATCAGGCTTCTATAAAGTGAAAAAAGGTGTGTAGTTTTTTTTTAAATTTTTGTGTAAGCTTGGTTTAATGGAATTCAAAGGGCATAGTAAAGCATTATTATCGGTAACTGATGCCCCGAGGAAAGAAAATGCAAACACCTAGTAAGGAACCTGAAAGCTCTAGCATGACTCATGAAGAAGAGGAAGAAATGCTACATGATATATCAAAATTACAAGAACAAGTGCAACAAATGTCACGCTCACAAAAGCTAACAGAAGCTAAGATAAGTGGCATGGAATCTAAGATAAATGGCGTGGAATCTAAGATAAAGGGCATGGAAGCTAAGATGGATGATTCGAAGACAGATTTGAAGAGAGACATGGCAGATTTGAAGATAGATTTGAAGACAGACATGGAAGAATTGAAGAAGTTGCTACAAGAAAGGGTCACTAATGGTGAAAAGGTAGTAAAGGAAACTCATGATGAGAACAAAAGAAATGTTAATCATGATTCCATAGACGTTAATGTTGGATCGAAGAATCACCATATTCCAAAAATCGATATGAGGAAGTTTGATGGCAAGGATCCCGCCACATGGATATTACAGATGGAGCAATTCTTCGATCTCAATAATGTGCAAAACACACAAAAGGTACGTATGGCAACTTTATATTTGGAACCAAATCAGTTTGTATGGTATCAATGGCTTTGCTCTCGTAAACAATTTATCACTTGGGCAATTTTTACGGAAGAATTGATAGCACATTATGAAGATACAAAAAGCAACACTTTTTTTAGCCAATTGATAAGTCTCAAACAAAAGGGTTCAATAATGGAGCACATTGAGGAGTTCCAAAAATTGAACATAAGGGTAAAAGATATTCCAGAGGAGCATAGGATTGATGTGTTCATAGGGTCTTTAAAGGATAATATCCAACATGATGTTCGCCTTTGGGAACCTGATTCATTAGAGAAGGCATTCAGGTTAGCAAGAAAAATGGAAAGCAAAATTATGGCAACCAGGAAGCATACCACTCACAACTATAAAGACGGAAGTGTTGTTGCCCCTAGTCTTCCACAACCTATAAGGTTGACACCACAACAATTGGAAGAAAAAAGAGCAAAAGGGCTTTGTTACAGTTGTGATAGCAAATACACTAAAGGTCATAAGTGTGCTGAGAAGAAATTATTCTACATAGATTGTGAAGAGGAAGAAGAAAAGGAGCAAGAAAGGTCAAAAGAAGAAGATATATTCCAGGAACAAAGCCTAGATGAAGAACAAATAAATCCGACCATATCTTGTAATGCATTGGCGGGAATTACCACTCCTCAAACCATCAAGATAGAAGGACAAATCAAGAAGAAAAAGGTAATAGTGTTGATTGATTCAGGAAGCACCCACAATTTTATTCATTGTAGGGTAGCAAAAGAATTGAATTGCTTCCTATATCCAGCACCAGAGTGTCAAGTGATGATTGCAAATGGAGGAACAATAAATTGCTCTGGAAAGTGCCATAATATCAAGCTATCCATGGGAGAATATGTATTGACTAGCCCAATGCTTTCCATTCCAATGGGAGGTGCTGATGTTGTACTAGGAGTCCAATGGCTACAATCCTTGGGTACAATAGCTTTTAATTTTCAAGAACTTTTCATCAAATTTTCTACGGAAGGAAAGGAAGTTGAATTAAGGGGTATTGCAGGGAAACCAGGAAAGATAATCAGCTCTAATGGCATGACAAAGCTTCTAAAAAAGGAGCAAAGAGGTGTAATTGCACAATTATGTTCGCTAGATGTTTCCACATTGGAATCATCTATTTCTCCAGATCTCCAAAAAGTCCTGGACAATCATTCCAAGGTATTTGAGACTCCAAAGGTCTCCCACCTATGCGTGATCATGATCATGCTATTCATCTGATTCCAGGAAGTGTTCCTCCAAACATCAGGCCGTACAGATATCCCTATGTCCAAAAAAGTGAAATTGAACGTATGGTTGCAGAAATGCTAGAGGCTGGTATAATTCAACCGAGTCAAAGTTCTTTCTCAGCTCCAGTAGTATTGGTGCACAAGAAGGATGGATCATGGCGCATGTGTCCGGATTATAGGGAGCTCAACAAGCTCACTATTAAAGATAAGTTCCCCATTCCTGTTATTGATGAATTACTGGATGAATTGCATGGATCAATTTACTTCACCAAGTTGGATCTTCGTTCGGGATATCATCAAATCAGAATGAAGATTGAAGACATTCCGAAAACGGCATTTAGAACTCATGAGGGTCATTATGAATTTTTGGTCATGCCTTTTGGCCTTACCAATGCACCTTCAACATTTCAAGGTTTGATGAATTCAATTTTCAAACCATTCCTTAGAAAATTTGTGTTAGTATTTTTTGATGATATACTAATCTACAGCAAGTCTTGGAAGGATCATGTTGAACATGTTGACAGGGTGCTACAACTATTGGAGGAGAAACAATTATATGCAAAAAGATCCAAATGTTTCTTTGGAGTCCAGGAGGTGGAATGGGTCATATTGTATCTCATGAAGGAGTTAAGGTAGACCCTAGCAAAATTAAAGCCATTAAGGAATGGAAAATCCCCACATCCATAAAGCATCTGCGAGGATTTCTTGGGTTGACAGGGTATTATCGCAAGTTTGTTAAGAATTATGGGAGAATAGCAGCACCTCTAACAACATTATTGAAGAAAGATTCATTTTCATGGACTCCGGAAGCAACAAAGGCCTTTGAACATCTTAAAGAGGCAATGTGCCAAGCACCGGTCTTAGCTACACCGGACTTCACAAAAACCTTTATTGTGGAATGTGATGCTTCAGGAAATGGAATTGGTGTTGTTCTAATGCAAGATGAAAGACCCATTGCTTTTGAAAGTCGTCCAATCAAGGGAAAGTTTTTAAGCAAAGCTATTTATGAGAAGGAAATGTTGGCAATACTCCATGCACTTAAGAAATGGCGACCCTACCTAATGGGAAGACACTTCAAGGTAAAAACGGATCATGATAGCCTTAAATACTTTTTAGAACAAAGATTATCCTCTGAAGAGCAACAAAAGTGGGTCACAAAGATGTTGGGTTATGACTTTGAAATCATCTACAAAAAAGGGAAGCAAAATGTGGTGGCAGATGCACTCTCAAGAAAGGATGAGGATGTGGAAGCATTGTTGTGTGCCATTTCTATTATCCAACCAGATTGGATAAACGAAGCAAGGGAGGAATGGAAGAATGACGAAGAAGTGTGGGCACTTATTCGAAAGCTACAACAAGATTCCAGTACTTCTGATACATTTAGCTGGCAAAATGATTCGTTATGGTACAAAGATCGCTTATACCTCTGTAAGAATTCCCAGCTAAAACAAAAGATTCTTATGGAATTGCACACTTCTCCCTTAGGAGGGCACTCAGGATTTTTAAAAACTTACCACAGGGTTAAGAAGGAATTTTTTTGGGATGGCCTTAAATCAGATATTCAAAAGTTTGTGGCGGAATGTTTGGTTTGCCAGCAAAATAAAGTTGAAACAATTAAGACACCGGGTCTATTACAACCTTTATCCATTCCAAGCCAACGTTGGGAGGAGGTTTCAATGGATTTTATCACAGGTTTACCCAAGTCTGAGGGAAAGAGTGTCATCATGGTGGTAGTTGACAGACTTACCAAGTATGCACACTTTTGTGCATTATCACATCCATTTAAAGCCAGTACAGTTTCTACTGCATTTATGGAAACAGTTCAAAAGCTACATGGAAACCCAAAGATTATTGTAAGTGACAGAGATCCCATTTTCACTGGAAATTTTTGGACAGAATTATTTTCTTGTCTTGGTACTCAGTTAGCTCATAGCTCATCTTATCATCCTCAATCTGATGGGCAAACTGAGATAGTAAACAAATGTTTGGAAGGATATCTTCGTTGCTTTGTATCTGATAAACAGACACAATGGGTCAAATGGTTGCCTCTGGCTGAATGGTGGTATAACACTTCCTTCCATACAGCAACAAAAATGACCCCATTTATGGCACTTTATGGGTATCAACCACCATCCATCACATCATATTTAAGAGAAAATTCTAAGGTTCAGGCAGTGGAACATCACATCGAACATCAACAACAAGTCCTCCAACTCTTAAAGGATAACCTCGTGTTGGCACAAAATAGAATGAAACAACAGGCAGATCAACATCGCAGTGAAAGAAGTTTTGATGTAGGTGATTGGGTATTCCTACGGCTACAACCATATAAGCAAATGTCCCTAAAGCAAGCTAAGAAGGATAATAAATTATCACCAAAGTATTATGGTCCGTACAAGGTGTTGCAAAAGATTGGTACTATGGCATACAAATTGGAGCTTCCTGCAGCTTCTCGATTGCACCCAGTTTTCCATGTTTCATGTTTAAAGAAGGTTATAGGTGACAAGCTCCCAATTCAAACAATATTGCCAGAACTTGACGAGGAAGGAAAAATTATATTGGAACCGGAAGCAGTCACAGAAACAAGAACTCGACAGCTACGAAATCGATCAATTTCAGAGTATCTTATCAAGTGGAAGAACTTATCCGCTGAAGATTCCACATGGGAGGATGAGAATTTTATGCAGAAGTATCCAGAACTACTCAAGCGTTGAGGACAACACTTTTTTGAAGGAGAGGGGCATGTTGGGTCCCTATAATACTAGTGATTACCCCATTACTATTGTAGTTATACCCCTTATTTATATTGTTGTGCCCCTATTACCCCCATATTGTTATTTTTGTGCCCCATAGAATCCCTCTATTGTTATTTTTGTGGCTTTATATTATTATTGTTAGGTCGGCTGGATTATATTGTGACTCCTTAGACTCCTATATATAGAAAGGAGGTTTTGTCATTTGTATCATCCAAGAATTGTTCATTTATGTAATGTAAAGGAGGTTGCCCCCTCGAAGAGACTGAATTGTAAGGCGTTGATCTATTTTTTCTATCTTTTCTTGAGCTGGTTTCATAACAGCGTGTCTGACGCAGAGGCCCAGAAAGCTGACGCAGGGCCTCCTAGGGCTGATGCAGGCCAAGAAAGGCTGACGCAGAGCCAAAGTGAGACAGAGAGGGGCCGACGCAGTCCAGATTGGGCAAACGCTGGGGTTGCAAGGCAATTTTGTGTTGAGGAGCTGCAGGAAGGATTTTTCGAGGTTTCAGCCAAGAGATTTCTCTCAAACTGTGAGGTATAGATGCTAAGGAAATTCTTTGTTGGGTAGGCTAGTTTCGGCACCCAGATTGTACTCTGATATTGCTTAATAAGAAAACTCAAATAGTTGCATCGATTTTCCCGCATTGGGTTTTTCCGAGGACATTGGTCCAAAAATAATGGTATCACGTGGTGTGTTTGTTCTTGTTTCTTTTAGTTGTTGATCTGTAATATGTTGAGCATGCACTGTTGTTTATTTTCAGTATTTACTTTCTAAATAACTTGTTAAAGAAAAATAACAGGTAAGTAGGAATAAATCAGAAAAAGTGCATGAAGGGTTTCTAAACTAAGTAAACTAAGAAACTTCAACATGGTATCAGAGCGTGATTGCAGATCACGGGAGAACTAAAAGACATCATCCAAGCAGAGCAATAGCATCAGAAAACAGTTGTCCCAAGGTGACAGAAAAGGTTTCTAGCAGAGCAGAAGCCAAAAAGTGTGACGCAGAGCCAGCTAGAGCCACACAGAAGAAGCCGGGAGCTGCGCAGAGCCTCAGAGAGGCCAGCATTGCTGACACAAAGGGCCAGAAGACTAACGCAGGGCATCCCAAGGCTAACGCAAATCCATCTAGAATGACGCAAAGCCAACGTGAGGCAGAGAGGGGCTGACGCAATTCATAGAGAGGTAATTGCTGGAGTCTAGAAGGCTGCAGAAATATTGCAGAGTGGAGCTGATGAAGTACTGTAGTCAGAACAATACCTGACAGAGTAGAGCCAGAGGAGTTATTACTGAGGGTTTCTAGCCGAGGAACCTGGTTCAGCAATGCAGTTGCACAAGACGATCAAAGTAGGGGGCATCTCGACAAGCGGCAGAAGGATTGCGAGGAGGGAAATAAGGACTTAGAGGGAGTCCAAAAGAGAACTTCCAGACGGGAAGTAGAAACTCAGAAGAGTCGAACAGAGAACTTCCAGGAGGGAAGTAGAGGAGCGTCATGGCACTACACGGGGTAAGAAACCAAGATAGACTGGACGGAGCATCGAATTTCGCAGTCTGGAAGGCCAAAATCTTATCAGTGCTTGACAGGAATTGTGTCAAGAACTTCGCTTTGAAGGTTATAGCTATCCCAGTTGACCCCAATGATAACGACAAGTACGAAGAGGCGATGGCGAGGGCCAAGTGCATCATCCTTTACAGGGTCAAGGATCACGTGGTACCACATATAGCCGAGAAGGAAATGGCAATTGAGATGTGGGAGGCTCTCAAGAACCTATACCAGCATACTTCTGTGTAGAGAAGAATGCTGCCCGAGAACCAAATGAGGTCGTATCAGATGAAGAAGGGTCAATTGATTGACACCTTCCTTGGAGCACTGAATGAGATCCGAGACCAGTTGACTGCTAATAGGAGGGACACCGGATCAGGAGCTTATGGTGAGGACAGCCCTGAACGTTGTCTCAGAAGATTGGGAAGTGTTTGTCCAGAGTATCCTGGGAAGAGGGACTCTCCCACCTTCGGACGAGATATGAGCAGATCTTCGCCAGGAAGAGATCAGAGGGCAGTGGAAGACAGGTAGCAGCAACAAACGGATCAAGGTCAAGCAGGAGGAGGATGTGGCCCTAGCATCTGAGGGAAAGCAGAAGAAGAGGAAGAAGAAATATCTCTCCAAGATCAAGTGCTTCCATCGTGGGGAGATGGGTCATTATGGGACCCAGTGCCCAAGGAAGAAGAGTAAGGGAGAGTCTTCCGAGACTAAGGCAGCGCCAACGCGAGCAAAGAACGAAGTTTTGACAGACTATCACTGTGCCATGAGTGCACACGCGCCACTTGAGCGGAAGTGGGAAGACATCGAGTTGTAGTCAAGCGGACTACAGGCGATGAGGCGCAGGATCCTTGAGGTACCCATCCCCTTGGATTAGACCTCGCTACGGGAGCCCCAATGAGGAGTAGCAGGACTGGCTAAGTGGGTAGAGACGGATGCGGATGGAGCAGCAGAGAGAGCTACAGTGCAGGAGTCCCGAGACAGCACAGAGCTAGCAGGCTGCAGCAGTGCAAGTGGCAAAGGAGTGTTGCACCAGTGCAGCAAGGCACAGAAAGGTGTGCAACAGTGTGAGATGCGGGGAGTTGTTGCAGCAGCGCAGAGGTCAGAGAGGGAGCACTTGTCAGCGGCAGAGGGAGCTTCATCATCAGAGGGTGTTTCCAGCCCAACAGGGAGGTCAGTTGGGAGATCAGTTACTTACTTCTCAGTAATTGAGTTGCAATGCAGCAATGGGCAACACGATGCAGCATGATGAGAGGAGGTGCAGTGCGGATGTAGTGCTGGGAGAAAGGACCAGCAAAAGCACGGATGCAGAGGGAGCTGTCGTACAGACGCAGCAGTGGCAGTGGCAGAACCATGGGCAGCAGTACAAGAGGCAGCAGTGCAGAGGATGTTGGGCAGGAAGTCCTAGCATCAGCGCAAGTACCAATGCCAGATGATTAGAGTAATACTCAGTGAGGAGTATTGCTAGAGCACAGTCCTCGCTAAGAGGGAGTCTTGATTTGGGGTAGCATTGGATGTGCTCTAGTCACGAAATTTGGTGGAAAGGTTTGGGCACATGAGATATCCAAAACCCAGAAAAGATTTGGGCAAATTCTAAACAGATCAGGAGATATTAAAATAATTAATATTTTTAATGGAGTCCCTAAGTCTAAACTTAGGGAAAATAAAATATTAATGTGTATTAATATGAATCTGTGTTAGAATGGTCCAAAAGACATGGATCAAGCCAGATCTAATCTTAGCCGTTGATTAGGGACTTAATCTCGGTCGTTGATATGTCAACAGGAAAAGTATAAGAGGAGGCTTGAGGGTCACTTGGAGAATACACCAGAGTGATCAGTCATTATATTCTCTACAGCGAGGTTTGTTAAGAGAGATAGAATCAGTGATCGGGAGAGCAGCTGAGGGGCATTGAGTATAGAGAAACAGAGAAGGCAGAGATTGTGCCGGAAGAGCAGCGCAGCAGCCAAGGAGAGTGACGCATAGCCAGCAAGGGCTCACGCAGGGCCACGCAGAGGCAGCCAAGTGCTGCGCAGAGCACCAGAGAGGCCAGCGTGTATTACGTAGAGGCCCAGAAAACTGACATAGGGCCTCCTGGGGCTGACATAGGCCAAGAAAGGCTGACGCAGAGCCAGCGTGAAATAGGGAGGGGTTGATGCAGTCCAGATTGGGTAGATGCTGGAGTTGCAGAGCAGTTTTGCACTGAGGAGGTGCCGAAAGGATTTTTCGGGGTTTCAGCAAGGAGATTTCTCTCAAACTGTGAGGTATAGTTGCTAAGGAAATTCTCTGTTGGGTAGGCCAATTTCGGCACCCAGATTGTTCTCTAATATTGCTTAATAAGAAAACCCTCAAATAGCTGCATCGGTTTTCCCGCATTGGGTGTGTTTGTTCTTGTTTCTTTCACTTGCCGATCTGTAATATGTTGAGCATGCACTAGTGTTTATTTTCAGTAATTACTTTGTAAATAACTTGTTAAAGAAAAATAACAACTAGGTAGGAATAAATCAGAAAATGTGCATGAAGGGTTTCTAAACTAAGTAAACTTAGAAACTTCAACAGTGCCGAAAGAAGGAAGTGTCGGGGAACGAAGTGCAGAAAGAAGGAAGGACTTGGCTTGTGCTTGGAGGACATTCTAGTCAAGGGTCTAGGGTTTGGCAATGATCAATAAGAAGCTTCAATAAGAGAAACTTACTAAAGGATTTTCCTCTCAAGAGAAGAGAGGTTTTGGCCCTGGCAGAGAGCCAACATCTTGTGTTCGTGTTCTTATGTTTTGGTAGCAGTTTGATGAAGTACACAGACATGCATTAATAAGAAGAAGATTAAGCTAACAAGAAAAAGTAAAAAAACTCCACAAATTGTTATCAAGTAATAAAGAATCAAACTACACCTAATTGCCCTAGATTCTTCAACAATCCCTACTCTTAGTCAATTGGTTCATGGTATTCCTAATATGAAGTTAGATCACGAAGGTGTGTGCAAAGGATGCTCTTTGGGGAAGCATACTAGAAATCCATTTCATAATAGTGAAACTAGGTCTAAAGAAATATTAGACCTCATCCATTCCGATGTGTGCGGGCCCATGTCTCACAAATCACTTGGCGGTCATTTTTACTATGTAACATTCATCGATGATCATTCGAGAAAGACATGGCTCTACTTTCTCAATACTAAAGATGAAGTATTTGAAGTTCAAGGAGTTCAAGGTTGAAGTGGAAACCCTAACCGAAAGAAAGATAAAGACTTTGAGGTTTGATAATGGTGGGGAATACACTTCTAAAGAATTGATTGCATATTGTAAAGATGCATGTATTAAGAGGGAGCTCATTGTTCCCTACTATCCCGAACAAAATGGATTGGCCGAAAGGAAGAATAGGTCAACAGCACCCCACCAACTAGGTATTGTTCTGTTTTGGCCAGTTAGGAATTGTTCTGTCTTAGAATCAACAGCACCCCACCAACTTCACTCCTCGCAATCTGCCCACAACTTCCTAGACACCAGCAACCGAAAGACTGAACCTCTAGGCTCTGCGCAATCCCGGCACTGGCTGGAATGCTCCCCTAGCCAACTACGTCAACCCCCCTGGTCTCTGCGTGAGCCTTTTCTGCCCTCCTCAGCCTCTGCGCTGGCCTCTCTCTGGCCCGAACTGATGACGCAATCCCTCTGCATCAACTCTTCTTCTGTCGCTTTCTACAAGGAACAACTTCTGTCAATCGGAACAGTTGTCTCTACTACAAATGATCTGCTTCAACTGATGCCTTCAATTCTCCTATGATCTGCAACCACGCTCTCATATCATGTTAAAATTTCTAAGTTTAACCATTAGAAATTTTATCTGTATTCTTCTGGTTTATTTCTCCTACTTGTTAATTACAAACAAGTTATTTAAACATATAAACATCAAAATAAACATAATACAGTCTCAACCATCTACAAATCAACGACCGAAAGAATAGCAAACACACAAGTGACACCGTTATTTTTGGACGACTCGTCCCCGGAAAAACTCAACTTGGGAAAACTGGCACAGCAATTCTGAGGGTTATATTATTATGCAATCTTTCCTTGAGTACAATTGGGTGCCAAATTGGCTCACCCGACAGAGAAAATAATTTGGCAGTAATACCTCTCTATTCGGAAGCAAATATTCAGAAAATCTGCCCCACGAAACCCTCTCCAGCAACCTCTGAAGCTCAGCGTCAGCCCACCTGGCCTCAGCGTTAGCCCAGAACCCTCTGCATTAGCCCTCTGAGGCACTGCGCAGCCTCTACGACCCTCTGCGTCACTCCTGCTGCCCTCTGCGTGGATGACATAGGCCCTTCTGGCCTCTACACAGTCCCTGCTAGCTCTGCGTGGCTCCCTCTGGCTCAGCGTCTGCCTCTCTCTTCTTTTATGCTGGTCCCTCGACACTATCTCTGTCTCATACTCACTACCCTCGCTGCAACTGACTGATTCAACTTTTCTTAGCAAAACCTGCTCTAGAAAATCGAATGACTGATCACTCTGGTGTGTTCTCCAACTGACCCTCAAGCCTCCTCTTATCCTTTTCCTGTTGGTCCTTCAACGGTCGAGATTATATCTCTAATCAACGCTAAGATTAGATTTGGCTTGATCCACGTCCTTTAGAACCTTCTAACCCAGTTTTATATTAATACCCATTAATATTTTATTTTGCCTCAGTTTAGACTTAGGAACTCCATTAAAAATATTTATTATTTTAATATCTCCTTAACCGAGTAGAATCTGCCCAAACCATTTTTGGCTCTTGGAGATATCATGTACTTTAGCCTCTCCACCAATTTTCATGGCTAGAGCACATTCAATGCTACCCCAAATCAACACTTCCGGACAACACCACTACCTGCAAATCACTGCAACTGAGGCTTATCGACTTTTTTGCCACCTGCAACTGAAAATCGAACCCTTGCCTCTACTAATTCACACTCCTAGCTAGCCTCTACGCAGACCCGGAAATTTTGCCCAGAAATTCCCTATGAAGCTGCAAAATTTCTCCTCCGTTACTAAGCCATTGATCTGTCTTCAAACTCGCTTTGATACCATGTGAAAATTCCTTGTAATGCAGCAACTGGAATTTATTCTTCTAACTAATTAATTATGCAGTTTATTTGAAATAAACGTTGGTTAGAAACTACGAAGAGATGGCGAGGGCAACATTCCACCTTTCATATCCAAATCGATTTTACGTAGCAGTCGATTTTGGCGAATTCGCCAAACCTGCTAGGATTTTTTTGGAAGAAACTGCTTTGCTTCTCTACGCCCTTTATCAGCAGGCGATAGTTGGACCTTGCAATGCCCCGAAGTCTCGAGCCTATAACCTCACGGAACAGAGCACGTGGTCCAGGGCTCTAACAGCCGGATCTGCTTTCCATGTTAACGGCACCGAAGGCAACAGGGCCGCGTTTCCCTTTTGATCTTCTATTCGCATTGCTCAAGATATTGTAGCAACTCTGCGTGCTTTTACCTATGTTTCATGGGTCTACCTACCTCCTATTAAGCCAGATCTGGACTCCTCCTATTAAATGAAACTCTGCTCTAATCTATCTTTCTGCCTATAGATCAACGCCGTTAGGGTATTTTAGATGCAAATCACAGTTTTTTCAGCCTGATTGAAGGACGAATCTTGTGGCGTCAAACTTGTGGGGGTGGTATTAGTGATATGCTTCATGATTTACAATTTTTCCTCTTCATCAACAACCATATTTGTTTCTTTGAATCAGATCTAGATGAGTGACAAGTAGAGGGGAGCCTACAATGCCCAGATCTAGATCCCAAGGAGTTTTTCCAGGTTTTCATCAAAACTCTTAGTGGGAAATCGATCCTGCTAGGTGTTAGGGGAACGGATCTAACACAAGATCTGAAGCAGCGTGTGCAAAACGCATCAGGTATCCCAACATTCTTACAAAGCCTGCTTTTTGAAGGAAAGTTGTTGCAGGATGACATGCAGCTAGAAGATTATGGCATTCACAGGAACTCAACTGTTATCCTAAATTTAAGATTGCAAGGCAGAAACCTAGGAGCGAGCATCCCAACTAGATCTTCTTCCGCTAACAAGGGACCAGTTTCATTTAAGGATGCATTGAGAGGGAAAGCAGCTACATCATAAAAACAACCCCCAAATCTGACAATTCCAAGTCCTTACCTTGTTGAGAAGATGGAGAAAGCTCCAGATCTGACAATAAAATCATCAGAGGTGAGTGGCCTTTTCTCTGTGCTATAGTCAAAAGCTATCATATGTCGTTTTAATGGTTTCTAGCCCAAATCTGAAGAGCTCCATCAATGAATCCACCTCAACTAGACAAAAAATTGTGACATTTACTTGTGCTCGAAGGGTTTTTTTGTGGTACAATTTGACAATCAGACAGATTTGAATTTTGTCATAAATGAAGGACCATGGTTCTAGGGAAGAGCAGGCCTTTTTGTAACACCATGGTTTCCCGGTTTCGATGCCAATACAATGGTGGTTACGAAAATGTCAGTATGGGTAAGGTTACATAATCTCCCTCTTCCTTTCTAGCACCACCAAGTCTTAGAAGACATTGGAAATTCACTAGGGAGATTCCTAAAGATGGACTGAGAAAGAATGGAGAAAGGTATCTTTACTTTTGCCCGCATATGTGTGGAGATAGACTTAAGTAAAGGCCTTCTAGATCATGTCCATCTTACTCACCAGGATTTTAAGTGGACTCAATGGTTAGATTTCGAAAATACTGCTTTCAGGTGTCGGATCTGCCATCAGACAGGGCACTTGCAGACTACATGTCCACAAGCAAAGAAACGAACAAAAAAAGACCACAAAATCCAAAAGGATGGCAATTTCCTGAACCGCAATCTTCTGATGATGAAGATGAAGAAATGAACAAGTAACCAACAACAAAGACACAAAATCAACAAGATCCCCAAATGAAGGAGGGAGAAGAGAAACAAAAGGACTCAGCCACATATACAGAGGAACCAAATGACTTAGCAGTGATCCAGTCTCCTGGAACTCAGCATGAGGGAAAGAGCAATAGCCAAGCTTCAGGTGGATTAAAGAGAACACATGTTTCTGAAAGTTCGGAATCCGACAAGGAAGCACCAGCAACTCTAGAAGGAGAAGAGTTGGCAATTGTAAAGGCCACTCCATCTTATGGGGTATGGCAAAAAGTACAAGAGAAAAAACCAGTTTATCTTGGTAATTTTATTTTTTTTGGTAGTTAGACTAGCATAGGTGCTTCTAGCACTTTCAAATGGTCATGAAGGACAGTACTTGAATGCACTTGTGCATCTACTTATGTAACTTTTTATTTTTGTTAATAGAAAGTTGTGATTTTTCCTTGGAAAAAAAATTATGCAGTTTATTTTGCTACAGCAAAATAACGAATAAATCACACTGCAATTTCTTCACAATAAAAACGCTACGAAAAATAGAATAAACAGAGAAAATAAATGCACACATAATAAAATTGACACCATTATTTTTGGACAAATGTCCCAGGAAAAAACCCAATGTAGGAACCCAGTGCAGCAGATGAGGGTTTTATTATTATTCTTCAGCAACAAAATTTTGAGTACAAAAACTGGATTCCAATCTGGCAATCCTCTCCTGAGAAATCACGGGCAAAATTATTAAGGGAATTTTTCTCTTCTCCACAAGCAATCTGGCAACAATCTGGCCACTCAAGTTGGCTATTCAATACCCATGTTGGAAAATGTAACTAGGTTCGGTCTTCATTTAATGTATTTGAGTCATCTTGTAATGTACTTGTCAAAAGAATAAATAAAAGAACTTTTATTATTGTTATTGTGACTTATTAAAGCATGGGTTTCATGCTTGGGTCACCATGTTTAAGGTCAAAGTCCCCATTGAGGACTTCTAGGATTTATTCTGAGTCAATAGAGTCATTGTACTTTTAAAGAGACCCTTCTTGGGCTTTTGAATCATGTAAAGAGGTTAAGTATTGATTCAAATATAATTTATGTATCATCCACACCAAGTCGGCCTAGAAGAGATCAAGTCGGCCAAAGGACACTAATTCCACCTCACATGGAGCCTATAACTAGAAGCAAATCAAATTCATTTGGAACACACTCTCTCACAAGAAGTTTGATATCTCTTGTATCTGGGAAAAGTGCGAAGTCTGTTGCTAGGAAGCCAAAGTAAGTGTGAGTTTAGGGAAGTCTAAGGAAAAGAAAGAAATCAAAATTTTGGTGCCTCTCTCTCTCTCTCTGTTTCGTGCCGTAGATTGGGAGATAAAAGTCTTCCAAGTTTCCGGAAGTCGCTACCTAGTCAAAGTCGATGGAAAGGGGTCGAAGATCTGGGAAGCTGACTTGGTGTGGAGGGAAGGTCTAGTCTTCGTCTAGGATGAAGAGTCAAAGAATATTATTGAAAGGAAGAATTTACTTGACTGGGTTTTCCCCTCGAGGGGGGTTTTCCCCTGGCATGGTGCCTACATCTGGTGTCCATTGTTTTATGTGTTGCTGCTTTGGTAATTGCTTGATGAACTAAAAGAAAGAAGATATAAAGAATCGTAATAACAAGAACATTACCAAGTAATTATTAAGAATAAGAAAATCTTTCTGCCTTTCTGATTTTCTAACATGGTATCAAAGCTCTGGTGAAGAAAGAAGAAAAAGGCAGTGTCAAGCACTTGATCAAGGAACCATTCAAAGGATTATCTCGGGGAAGAAATCTACTATATTCAAGGAAGATATCTAACACAATCAAGAGAGAGAACAAACTTGAAGGAGACTCAAACTACAAGTCCTGGAAGAAGAGGATTGACCTCATCCTTGAAAAGAACAAGGTACTAGACTTGGTCAAAGGAACAGTAAAGAAACCTACAAAGGATTCTAGTGATGCTGACAAAGTGAAATTCAAGGAAATAGAATTGGTGGCCATGACCCTAATGGTAGAAGGAATAAAGGAAAACCTTGTCCCATTCTTAGTTAACATTGATCATGCTCAGGAAATGTATGAAGCCTTGTCAAAGTTATTTACTATTAAGAACACTGGTCAAGTAGAAAGTTTGAAGAATGAGATAAGGACCACAAAGATGACTAAAGAAGACACAGTGGCATCCTTCTTTGTAAAGATAGCAAGAATTAGGGATGATCTTTTGGCCATTCATGAAATTGTTCCAAACAAAGAACTCGTGATCACTGCCCTATTAGTATTGCCACCTACTTGGGGTGCATTTGCTGCAAGACTTAACAGTTGGAAGGTAGCTCCAACTTTTGAAGAGCTATGGACAGCCTGCAGTCAGGAAGAATTAAGGATCTCATTAGTTGCCAATCCTGAAGGAGTATCAAATGTCTACATTGCTCAACATAAAGGAAAGGAATCGAAAGGACCAAGGAAGAAAGTTGACGTGTCTAAGGTAGAATGCTATCAATGTCATAAGAAGGGTCATTATAGGTGTTAATTTTGAGTATGTTCTATGCTTAGAGCAATTTATTTCAATTTTCTCAATATCTTTTCTAGATTAGCAATCACATCAGCATTAAAGTAAACTACAGATAGAACATAAACATTAATTGCAGAAGACAAGCCAAGACAAGAGGACACAAGATGTGGCGCTAGCCAGGGACAAACCCCAATGTGTGGAAACCCTTGATCAATTCTTCTTATATGTTCTTCAATAGTTCAACACAGAGACAGAGAGAGAGATAGTACATTTACAACAGAAGTCAACATTTTGAATTATCTAAATAAGAGCATAGATCATCTCTAAGAAGATGATACATGAGATCAGTTGAAGACATGTTGCTTCAACTGATTCTTCAAGTTGACTCCTTCACCTATCATTGTGTTGCATCTCATCATCATGCTGCACCTCACCGTGTTGCACCATGTTGGACCTCATGACCATGTTATACACATCATACTGTTGCACCTTATGCTGCACTGTTATCCCATCTACCATTGTTGCACCATGCTGCCACAGTTGTCCCATGTGCCATACTGTACTAAGCACCATGCCTAGCTGTCCCATTTGCTTGCTGCATCTTGTTGTTGCTGCTATCCCATTGTGTCATTGCTACACAATGTCATTGTTGTCCTATTTATCATGCAGTTGTCCCTTGCAGCTTCATGCTTGCCACTGTTGCCTAGTTATATTGTTGTAGCTGTTGTCCCTAACAGTCATGCTATCCCAATTGTGTTGTCCCAACATGTTGTTGTCCATAATGACATTGTTGTCCCAACATGTTGTTGTCCATAATGACATTGTTGTCCCATCATTGTGCTTTCCCAACATGTTGTTGTCCCAACATGTTGTTGTCCATAATGACATTGTTGTCCCATTCATTGTGTTGTCCCAACATGCTTTTGTCCGTTGTTGTAGTCCATTGTTGTCCCATCATCCAGAACAGCCTTCTATGAGGGCAGCCTTCACACAGACCTTGCTGCCTCTTCACACAGTCCTCAAGGAGAAAATCCGAGCTCCTTTCCTTTGCTCTCCAACAGTCACAAGGGTGACCTTAACGTCCCCTCTTCTTTTGTTGAAGTAGACCTTGTATTGCGGCCTTCTAGCCTAGTATAGTGGACCTCCTAATAGCAGCTTAGTCCTCCAAAAAACCCATGGCTTTTGCTGCGGCTAAGACCTATTAGGGCAGCATATATCCTCCTCTTAATTACCCTTGAGACAGCGATGAGGATTGGGGTATGACTGCATCCTCTAGGTTAGGTTAGGGCTCCTTCTTTGATAACGTTAGGGCTACCTTCAAATCTGCGTTAGGGCAGCCTTTAGGTCTGCGTTTTAGACTTCCCTTTGACAGTGCCTAGGGCAGCTCCCTTAGTCTTCTTTCCTCCAACATCTAGGGCTTCCACTCCTAGATTTCTCTTCCACTAAAACCCAAGACAATTTGAGAGAAATCAAGATAGAAGTGTGAGTGAAATGACTCTCAAGTCATCTCTTTTTATACTAAGACGTTGAGCACATGTGGGGTTTATTTGGTTGTTGGCTGACCTTTACGAATTGTCTTCTAACACAAATAAATTCACAACTCCATGAATACTTATCGGAATCAGATGATCTTTAGATCAATCCTACACCTCTCGATGAGAAGGATCCAAGAAAAATATCAGCTTCCATAAATAAGATGACCCACATGGAGTTTGGCCCTAGTTTCCAATTTTAACACTCTCTCTCAACTAGGGAGAACTCCATCCGCTGATCCATCTATTCGACTGTACTATCTCTGCCATCAATGCCCTGCACTGCTCTGTCGAACCATGAAGAAGAAGAATTGATCGAGAATGTCTCATACCATTCTCTACTGACCCGGAATCAGTTCCATATGAAGAGAGTGTGTCATATCACTCTTACTGACCCGAAGTAAGTTTTATTGATCCCAGATCAATATCACAAGAGAGTGTTTCAAACCACTCATACTGATCCCAGATCAGTTTCATTGATCCCGGATCAATGGAGGTCATCCTAGCATAGGGAGTACGGTAGATACAACGATGTGCCCATCGATAGTACTACTATGGTCCCTAACCCCATTTCCCTGCTCATTGGCTAGATGAGAGGTACTTCCCATGAGTCCCAGACTGCATGGGTAGGATGCCTCGATAGGAGAACCACTCATCCTGTCCCTAAGTCGCCACGGGGTATCACAGGGGAAGCCTGAGCCATTCACCCTGTACACAGCGCACCATTAGGGGAGGGTGAGTTGGTCTATGGTCGCTTGTTGCTCCAATAAGTACCCCAAGCCCCCCGAAGCTCCCAAATCTCAATGCATGCAACATGCAGGACCCTCATAAAAAGGTCTCTCAACAACTCCAAGTCGTTCGGGAAAGTCACAAATTTGACCTTTCCCTGGGGCTTTGACAAAATGTTTGCGACCTGTACATCAATCTCAATGCGATAGAGCCTCCTCACTTATTGACGTACCATATCCCAGATAAGGTAGTATCTGATGTCTATATACTGGAGCAATCATAGAATACGGGATTCCTCAATAATCAAATCCCCCCCTGGTTGACACAGAAGATCACGGTGGTATCCATCATGTGTACAAACAGCTCATTAAAGAGCTTTTGCAACCAGGCAGCTTCACACAAGGTCATACTCGTAGCTATGTATTTGCTCTCAACGGTGCTTATAGCAACCGACTTCTGCTTTCTGCTCATCCAGAATATTGAGCAGAACCCAAAGAGAATCAACACTCAAAAGTGCTCTTGAGATCCTTCACACTGCCTGCCCAGTCAGCTTTCGAATAATCATGCAGTTTCATATTTCCGGCAGTGTATCTCAATCCATGAGGGATTGTGCCCTAAGATATCTTAGAAGATTCTTATCACCAATCTAGTGAGGAAAACCAAAATATGAGCCCAACATGCTAACTGCAAAACATATATCCAGACGGAAGTTCACCAAGAACATCAATGCGAATGAGTTTATGAAACTCAGAGGCATTTCCCAAATCTGGTCCAGCATCACTACCATATAACTTCTGAAAGTTAAGATCCTCGAGGTAGTGATAGGCTTGCAGTTTATCATTCCACATCTAAAATCCAACTCTGCACTTGTCAGAAAGAGGTCGTCCTCAGAAGGTGCCAGTATGAGAGGTCAATCATCCACAACCTTCAAGCAATGGTTTGGAACGGCTTCACTCCTAGTGAATCTTAGCTTCATCAGACAGCTATCAATCTTGTCATACTACACCCGAGGTGTTTTGCTTCAAGCCATAGAGGGCTTTCTTCCACCTGCATACATGAGATTCCCGATCATGAATCTCAAACCCCTCCAGTTGTTCCAAACCTGTGGACCTGCTACATGAGGGGAATGTTCCCCTTGTAAGATTTACCTTCGATACATCTCAGACATGTACCTTCATGCTCTTTTTGAATTCAGGCATCCCTGTCACCAACTGACTCACAGACCTCCGATGCTATGTGTCAACTGACATGGTCCCCAATGGACTTCCTGCAACTTGATACAAATTGCCAACCCTGAACCCATGGGTAAAAGCATCTTTGAAAATTCTATTTTCAAACACGTACCTTTCCATCGACGAATGCCACCCTGAAACCTTTGACTTCCATTTCCGAAATGGAAACCAGGTTCTTCTTGCGATCAGGTACATAAAAGAGATTTTGTAAATGAATCGAGTTACCCTCATTCAATTGAGGGGTAACATTCCCTACACCCTTTCCAGGATAGGTGGCATCGGCTCCAAGTATAATCCCACGATTGTTTTCATCTCTACTAAATTAGAGAGATCACCCTTCTATCCGATGAAGTGCCTTGAAGCACTACAATCAATTGTCGATTTGGGGTAGCATCGGATGTGCTCTAGCCACGAAATTTGGTGGAGAGGTTGGGGCACATGAGATCTCCAATACCCAGAAAGGGTTTGGGCAGATTCTAAACAGTTCAGGAAATATTAAAATAATTAACATTTTTAATGGAGTCCCCAAGTCTAAACTTACGGGAAATAAAATATTAATGTGTATTAATATGAAACTGTGTTAGAATCGTCCAAAAGACATGGATCAAGCCAGATCTAATCTTAGCCGAATTACGGACTTAATCTCGGCCGTTGATATATCAACAGGAAAAGTATAAGAGTAGGCTTGAGGGTCACTTGGAAAACACACCAGAGTGATCAGTCATTCTATTCTCTAGAGCGGGGTTTGCTAAGAGAGATAGAATTAGTGATCAAGAGATGCAGCTGAGGGGCATTTGAGTACAGAGAGACAGAGAGGCAGAGATAGTGCCAGGAGAGCAGCACAGTAGCCAAGGAGAGTGACGCAGAGTCAGCCAGGGCTCACGCAGGGCCACGCAGAGGCAGTCGGGAGCTGCGTAGAGCCTCAGAGAGGCCAACATTGCTGACGCAGAGGGTCAAAGGGCTGACGCAGGGCTTCCCAGGGCTGACACAGACCCATCCGAGGTAACACAGAGCCAGCGTGAGACAGAGAGGGGCTGACGCAGTCCAAAGAGAGGTTGACGCTGGGGTTTCTGGGGCAAATTGGTGCTGAGTAGCTGCCGGAAGGATTATTCGGGGTTTCAGCCAAGAGATTTGTCAGAAACAGAGAGGTATTACTACCAAGGAAATTCTCTGTTGGGTAGGCCAGTTTCGGCACCCAGATTGTACTCTGATATTGCTTAATAAGAAAACCCTCAAATAGCTGCACTAGTTTTCCCACATTGGGTTTTTCTGGGGACATTAGTCCAAAAATAATGGTGTCATATGGTGTGTTTGTTTCTGTTTCCTTCAATTGCTGATCTGTAATATGTTGAGCATGCACTAGTGTTTATTTTCAGTATTTACATTGTAAATAACTTGTTATGTCAAATAACAAGTAGGTAGGAATAAATCAGATAAAGTGCACGGAGGGTTTCTAACTAGGTAAACTTAGAAACTTCAACATGGTATCAGAGCGTGATTGCAGATCACAAGAGGACTAAGGATATCAGCTGAGCGAAGCAATAGCAGCAGAACACAGTTGTCCCGAGGTGACAGAAGTTGTTTCTAACAGAGCAGCAACAAGGGTAGGGTGATGCAATGCCTACGTCATCAAGGGTGAGTCGAGAAGAGGCAATGCAGAAGCTAAGGAGGCAAAGGGAGCCTCATGCAGAGCCACGCAGTAGCTGGGAAGGCTAACGCAGTTGGCTGAGGAGGCTAGGTTGCTGGTGCTGGGATTGCGCAGAGCTTAGGAGCTCTCACCTTCAGGTTTCTAGGGTTTAGAAGGCTGTGGGAATATTGCAGAGTGGAGCTGGTGAGGTACTGTAGTCGGAACAGTACTGACAGAGCAAGGCCAAAGGAATTGCTACCGAGGGTTTCTAGCCAAAGAACCCGGATCAGTGGTGCGGTTGCACAAGATGATCTGAGTAAGGGGCATCTTGACAGCGGCAGAAAGATTTCCAAGATGGAAATCAGGACTCAAAGGGAGTCCAAAAGAGAACTTCCATACGGGAAGTAGAGACTCAGAGGAGTCAAACAAAGAACTTCCAAGAGAGAAGTAGAGGAGCATCATGGGACTACACAGAGTAAGAGACCAGGATAGACTGGACGAAGCGTCGAACTCCGCAGTCTTGAAGGCCAGAATCTTATCTGTACTTGACAGGAATCGTGTCAAGAACTTCACCTTGAAGGTAATAGCTATCCCAGTCGACCCCAATGATAATGACAAGTACGAGGAGGCGATGGCGAGGGCCAAGAGCATTATTCTTGACGGGATCAAGGATCATGTAGTACCACACATAGCCGAGAAGGAAACGGCATTTGAGATGTGGGAGGCTCTCAAGAAGCTGTACCAGGATACCTCTATGCAGAGAAGAATGCTGCTTGAGAATTAGTTGAGGTCGTATCAGATGATGAAGGGAGAACCGATTGACACATTCCTCGGAGGACTGAATGAGATCCAAGATCAATTGACTGCTATAGAGGCGACACTGGATCAGGAGCTGATGGTGAGGACAGCCCTGAATGTTGTCTCAAAAGACTGGGAGGTATTTGTCCAGAGTATACTGGGCAGAGGGACAATCCCACCTTGGGATGAGATGTGGGCGTCTCTTCGCCAGGAAGAGATCAGACGGCAGTCGAAGACGGGTAACAACAGCAAGGGGGTCAAAGTCAAGCAGGAGGAGGAAGATGTAGCCCTAGCATCTGAGGGAAAGCAGGAAAAGTGGAAGAAGAAAGATCTCTCCAAAATCAAGTGCTTCCACTGTGGGGAGTTGGGTCATTATGCGACCCAGTGTCCAAGGAAGAAGAGTAAGGGAAAGTCTTTCGAGACTAACGCAGCGCCAGCACGGGCATAGAAGGAAGTTTTGACAGACAATCACTGTGCCATGAGTGCACATGCGCCACTTAAGCGGAAGTGGGGAGACATCGAGCTGTAGTCAGGCGGACTACAAGCGATGAGGGGCAGGATCCTCGAGGTACCCAGCCTCTTGGATTAGACCTTGCTACGGGAGCCCCGAAGAGGAGTAGCAAGATTGGCTGAGTCGGGTAGAGATGGATGCGGATGGAGCAGTAGAGAGAGCTACAATGCAGGAGTCCCGAGACAGCGCGAGGCTAGCAGGCCGCAGCAGTGTGAGAGGCATAGGAGTGTTGCACCAGTGCAGGATGGCATAGAGAGGTGTGCAATAGTGCGAGATGCAGGGAGTTGTTGCAACAACGCAGAGGTCCGAGAGGAGCACTTGTCAGCACAGAGGGAGCTTCAGCATCAGTGGGTGTCTCTAGCCCAACAGGGAGGTCAGGTTGGGAGATCAGTGACTTACTTCTCAGTAAATGAGTTGCAGTGCAGCAATGGGCAGCACGATGCAGCATGATGAGAGGAGGTGCAGTGCTGGGAGAAAGGACCAGCAGCAACACGGATGCAAAGGGAGTTGTCGTACAGATGCAGCAGTGGTAGTGGCAGAACCATGGGCAACGGTACAGGATGCAACAATGCAGAGGATGTTGGGCAGGAAGGCTTAGCATCAGCACAGGGACCGATGTCGGATGATCAGAGTAATACTCAATGAGAAGTATTGCTAGAGCACAGTCCTCGCTAAGAGGGAGTGTTGATTTGGGGTAGCATCGGATGTGCTCTAGCCACAAAATTTGGTGGAGAGGTTGGGGCACATGAGATCTCCAATACCCAAAAAGGGTTTGGGCAGATTCTATACAGTTCAGGAAATATTAAAATAATTAATATTTTTAATGGAGTCCCTAAGTCTAAACTTAGGAAAATAAAATATTAATGTGTATTAATATGAAACTATGTTAGAATGGTCCAAAAGACATGGATCGAGCCAGATCTAGTTTTAGTCGTTGATTACAGACTTAATCTCAATCGTTGATATGTCAACAGGAAAAGTATAAGAAGAGGCCTGAGGGTCACTTGGAGAACACACCGGAGTGATCAGTCATTCTGTTCTCTAGAGCGGGGTTTGCTAAGAGAGATAGATATAGTGATCGGGAGATGCAGTTGAGGGGCATTTGAGTACAGAGAGACAAAGAGGCAGAGATAGTGTCGAGAGAGCAGCGTAGTAGCCAAGGAGAGTGATGCAGAGCCAGCCAGGGCTCACGCAAAGGCAGCCAGGAGCTGCGTAGAGCCTCAGAGAGGCCAGTGTTATTGACGCAAAGGGCCAGAGCGCTGACGCAAGGCCTTTTAGGGCTGACGTAGACCCATCCGGGGTGACGCAAGGCCAGCGTGAGACGGAGAGAGGCTGACGCTGGGGTTTTTGGGGCAGATTGGTGCTGAGTAGCTGTCGGAAGGATTATCCGGGATTTCAGCCAAGAGATTTTTAGAAACAGAGAGGTATTACTGCCAAGGAAATTCTCTGTTGGGTAGGCTAGTTTTGGCACCTAGATTGTACTCTGATATTGTTTAATAAGAAAACCCTCAAATAGTTGCATCGGTTTTTCCACATTGGGTTTTTCCGAGGACATTAGTCCAAAAATAATGGTGTCATATGGTGTGTTTGTTTCTGTTTCCTTTATCTGCTGATCTGTAATATGTTGAGCATGCATTAGTGTTTATTTTCAGTATTTACATTGTAAATAACTTGTTAAGTAAATAACAAGTAGGTAGGAATAAATCAAATAAAGTGCATGGAAGGTTTCTAACTAAGTTAACTTAGAAACTTCAACATCAATAAGCCAGATTCTCAAAGAATCTGAAGGAGAGGGCCAATACAAGATAACACTTCTTTATCTTATCATAAACAACATTTGATTCTTCATACCTGGGGTTCCTTGCTTTCTTTAAAGAGTCAATCGTTTCCTTGATGTCCAGCATTACCTGTCATTCTTTCGATCATTGAAGATGTCCCTAGAATGATTGTTATCTTCATCAAGAGCTGTGTCCCAGACATTCAGACACTCCTTCACATAATGGTCGAACTTATTACAAACAACGCATCTGTCTTTCTTTCCACCCTTAGATCCGGACTTCCCAATGAAGTGGTCTTTAGGCAGGCCATCAGAAGCTTCCGCTGCGCCATTCTGGTAATATTCTTTGATTCGACTTCACCCTTGGCGAATTTGAAGAGGGAGGAATCCATTGAACCTTTTGTCCTTTCCCAACTGTCTTCAGTGATTGCTCTTTCACTCTTGCTTGGGCTTTTGTCTTCACCTCAGCTCTGATACCATGTTAATTTTAGGTATGTTCTATGCTTAGAGCAATTTATTTCAATTTTCACAGTTAGCTCAATATCTTTTCCAAATTAGCAATCACATCAACATCAAAGTAAAATGCAGATAGAACATAAACATAAATCACAGAAGACAAGCGAAGACAAGAGGACACAAGATGTGGCGCTAGTCAGGGACAAACCCCAATGTGGGGAAACCCTTGATCAATTCTTCTTATATGTTCTTTAATAGTTCAGCAAAGAGAGAGAGAGAGAGAGAGATAGTACATTTACAACAGAAGTCAACATTTTGACTTATCTAGATAAGAGCATAGATCATCTCTAAGAAGATGATGCATGAGATCGGTTGAAGACATGTTGCTTAAACTGATTCTCCAAGTTGACTCCTTCACCTATTATTGTGCTACATCTCGTCATCATGTTGCACCTCACCATGTTGCACCATGCTGGACCTCATGACCATGTTGTACACATCATATTGTTGCACCTTATGCTGCACTGTTGTCCCATGTGCCATTGTTGCACCATGCTGCCACAGTTGTCCCATGTGCCATACTGTACTAAGCACCATGCCTAGTTGTCCCATTTGCTTGCTGCATCTTGTTGTTGTTGCTATCCCATTGTGTCATTGTTGTCCTATTTATCATGCAGTTGTCCCTTGCAGCTTCATGCTTACCACTGCTGCCTAGTTATATTGTTGTAGTTGTTGTCCCTAACAGTCATGCTATCCCAATTGTGTTGTCCCAACATGTTGTTGTCCATAATGACATTGTTGTCCCATCATTGTGTTGTCCCAACATGTTGTTGTCCATAATGACATTGATGTCCCATCATTGTGCTGTCCCAACATGTTGTTGTCCATAATGACATTGTTGTCCCATCAATGTGTTGTCCATAATGACATTGTTGTCCCATAATTGTGCTATCCCAACATGCTTTTGTCCATTGTTGTTGTCCATTGTTGTCCCATCATCTAGAAAAGCCTTCTATGAGGGCAGCATTCACACAAACCTTGATGCGTCTACACACAGTCCTCAAAGAGCAAATTCGAGCTCCTTTCCTTTGCTCTCCAACAGTCACAAGGGTGACCTTAGCGTCCCCTCTTCTTTTGCTGAAGTAGACCTTGTATTGCAGCCTTCTAGCCTAGCATATCGGCCCTCCTAACAACAGCTCGGTCCTCCAAAAGACCCATGGCTTTTGCTGCGGCTAAGACCTATTAGGGCAGCGTATATCCTCCTCTTGATGACCCTTGAGACAACAATGAGGATTGGGGTATGACTGCGTCCTCTAGGTTAGGTTAGGGCTCCTTTTTTGATAGCGTTAGGGCTGCCTTCAGGTCTGCGTTAGGGTTGCCTTTAGGTCTGCGTTAGGGCAGCCTTTAGGTCTACGTTTTAGACTTCCCTTTGATAGCGCCTAGGGCATCTCTTTTAGGGCGGCTCCCTTAGTCTTCTTTCCTCCAAAGTCTAGGGCTTCCACTCCTAGATTCTTCTTCCACTAAAACCCAAGACAAGTGGAGAGAAATCAAGATAGAAGTGTATGTGAAATGACTCTCAAGTCATCTCTTTTTATATTAAAACGTTGAGCACATGTGGGGTTCATTTGGTTGTTGGCTGACCTTGACAAATTGTCTTCTAACACAAATAAATTCATAACTCCATGAATACTTATCGGAATCGGATGATCTTTAGATCAATCCTACACCTCTCGATGAGAGGGATCCAAGAAAAATATCAGCTGCCATAAATAAGATGACCGACTTGGAGTTTGGACCTAGTTGCTAATTTTAACAATAGGAGTGACCATCCCGACAATCCAAGAAACAAGAAGAGAGAAAGAGATCAAGCCAACATTGTTGAAGAAGGAGACCCAAAGAAAGTCAAACCCGAAGAATCTGACATTAGGGACTTACACTACTAAGTCCTTTCTGTGTAGCTTAGATATCTTGTTTATATATTTTTTATGTTTTAGAATTTATAGGTTTTTAACATATTTTTGGAAAAGACATTTTTATTGTTTTTATAACTTTGTAGGTATCCCTCAAGCTTTGGAGGGAGCCCCTAAGAACTCCCAAAGATAAGTATCTCATTTCTTTTCAGTTGTTGGTTTCATGTAATCATTTAGTTTTGATTATATTAAATACTAATCACCATTCTCCCTCTATTGTCTTGACTAGGAAGACATCTGCTATATCCTCAAGGAGTATGGAAGAAAGCAACCCAAGATAAGGTTTGTCAAGAAATAAAGGTATGCCTTAAACTACAAAAACATTGACTTCTTTAGTAAATGTTTATTCAATTGACAATCTGTTACTAACATTGTTGTGTCTAGCTATATTGAATCATATTGATTCTTATTTTGGGAGATTCATCACTTGATAAATCCACCCTTCATATTCTTCACTGATTTTATAGAACCTTAGACAAGTTCTCTGGAAAACCCTAACCTAAGGGTATGCTAATGTGAATGTCTAAAACCCTAAACTGCTTACGGATTTTGCTACTTGAAGTTTTATTGATGATGTCATGTTTGGGATTTTGGTATGATCAGGAAAACCTATCTTAGGGTTGAATGATAAGGTCTAAAATCCTGAACCTTTGAAGTATTGGTAATTTTTGGGTTTGTTATGTTCCTAGGAGGAAGTTTTGATAGAGTAGATTTCTTGCAGTTGAGGGGCAAGGATAGCATTCGGGGAGAGAGGGATTTTCTCAGCTGGAGAATCATCAGCAGAGAGAGGCAGGGAGTGATCCAACAGCTCTCACGCAGAGGCTGATGCATGGTCACGCAGAGGTAGCGTAGAGGGTGAGAGAGAATCCGAAATTTTGTTGGGCAGAGTAAGTTTCAAAAGTCGGCAGTCGAGGTGTGAGACCAGGAAGCTGAGAGCAGTGACTCCGGGCAGCAAATCGATCAACTGGCTAGGTGACGCAGTGTCTAGAGGGGTTGATGCAGGGACTGCGTGAGGACTATGTAGAGGCAGCGTAGGGCCTGCCAGAGGCACCTCATCCAGTGACTGGATCAGCTGGGATTTTTCTCAGTGATTGTGTGAGGTAATCTCACAAATCTTTTTGCCATTATTTCTCTCTCTGTAACTGAATAACACGAGAGGTATTCAAAGATGTATTCAAAATTTCCTACTGCTTAATAATAATAAACCCTCAGATCTGTTGCACCGGTTTTCCAACACTGGGTTTTTCCGAAGACATTTGTCCAAAAATAACGGTGTCTATTGTGTTGTATTTTCTTTCTTACTCAGTCTCCTATTTTCTCATATAAATTAAGTGAAGACTGCAGCGTATGTATTTCAATATTTGTCGTAGGAAACTGCAAATAACTTGTTCATGTAAATTAACAAGTAGGAGAGATATCATCAGTTGTTGCAGTAGGGATTCCGATTTAGGAATTTTCTCTCGGTACCAGAGCTGCAGGTGGAACAAGAAGAGCAATCTCGATAGTTCTAGCGCTGAGCAAAAGAGGGAAATCGAAAAGTTGTATGAAGCAGCAGTGCGAAACACCAGAGGGTTTGCACAATCCAAGCCGAAGGGATGAAATTTCGAGGCAATCTCTCTCCGAGAGATTTGACGAAGAGTAGGGCTTCCAAATCGATATTTTGTCAAGGCAGAGGGAGCAACGCTGAAGCCTCAGCGTGAGGAGAACTGGTGGGACGCAGATTTTTCTGCAGGGAGTTTGTTGGGCAGAAAATCATCAAAAGAAAGAGGAGAAGCGTGGCTGAGGGAATTTCTTCCTCGAAGAATTCCTAGCCAAGGAATTCGAATTCTCTAAAGTTGAGCAGCAGTAAGGGGCAGTAGTTTTACTAGCTCTAGCAGGGAGTGCGTAGGCTAACCCTGCAACAGCACAAAGGAGAGAGGAGGTCATTCGACTTTCTATTTTTGGCATAAATGGCAACCAGTGGCTTGAGGGATCAAGAAAGGTTGGACGAAGCATCCAACTATGCAATCTGGAAGGCTAGAATGTCATTCCTTCTAGATGAGCATGCCCTCAAGACATATGTCGACAGCGTGGTTGTGCCTGCAGATGTAGATCCATTGAAGAAGTATCGATCAGAAATGGTGAATGCCAAGAGGATGATCCTTGATGTAGTAAAGGATCATGTGGTGTGTCATGTCTTTGGCAGAGGGACTGCGAAGGAGATGTGGGATGCCTTAGCAATGCTATATCAAGGATCTTCCAAGCAGTGAAAGATGTACTTGGAGCAGAAGCTGAGATCTGCTCAGATGCAGAAGGGAGAGCATGTGGACCCATTCCTCGCGATGAATTGTCTGCTACGGGGCATACGCGTCAAGATTCAGAGTTGGTTAGACTGGCCCTCAATTCTTTCTCAGATGAGTGGCAAGTCTTTGTCCAAAGTATCCTGGGCAGAGCAACCTTGTCGAATTGGGATGAGATGTGGACAACTCTAAAGCAAGAGGAGCTAAGGAGAGACTTAGTCAAGGTAAAACTTGACGGAAGCAGTAGCAATGGGTCGAAGCCGAAGGAGGAGGAGGATAATGCAACCCTTGCATCGAAGGGAGAGCAGGAGCAGTGGAGATGTAAGAAGGACGTCTCAAAGATCAAGTGTTTCAGATGTGGTGAGATGGGTCACTACGCTACTCAGTGTCCTCTCAAGAAAAAGAACAAGGATGAGAAGCACGATCCGAAGGCTGCACCCGCGAAGATCGAAGAAGAGGAGTTTGCCACGATAGCTGAGATACCTCCAGGAGGGAGGTGGGCTGATTTGGAGTTGTAGTTTGTAAGAGCTACATATGGCCAAGATCCTTGAGGAGTCCACCTCTTGGATTAATACCTTGCTATGGGAGCCTTGCTTCAAAGACTTGCACTTGACCCCAACTGCATGAAACAACCTTGCTTCAAGGGTTAGAAAGCCACAAGTGCAAAACGTGTCTATTGAGAAATTGAACTTGGGTGGCCAGTAGAAAGCACCATCACTTTGACAAGGCCCATTAATGCAGTCGAGCTGTATATGCCCACCGCTAGATAATGTCCTTGTTTAAAACTAACGGTGGGCATATACAGCCCGACCACATTAATGGCCTATAGACTTGGAAACAAGTATCGCCCTTTTACAATGCCCACAAATAATAAAATTGGGTGACACGGAGAAAGATAAGAGCATATTACATCATTCAAACATGTTAATTGATGCACCGGACTAATAAACCCCAACTACCTATCTATTCAGACTACAGGATTTGACCCTTCCAACACCCGCCCACCTCGATGTTAGAGAATTGCTTCCCATTATTACTCGCCACTGGCAGCCAACCACATATTTGAGCCAAGACGACTAATCTTAAACTTAAATGGGATATCCACAAACAGTGCACAATTTAATTAATTTAAAAGCGCAATACTGAGATCTCCTAAGGGCTTCAGATATGGGAAGTCCATATATCCTTCGACCGATTCCCTGTAAATATATGAAAAATTGTTTGGGGCGCGCTGCTTTGTAATACTGTTTAATGCCTCGCAATTACCGGTTCCGTGTGTATAGAATAAATTTGAACTTTACAAAAATGACAAAAAAACGATCAGAAAAATATACGAAAGCGTTTGTAGAATGCATAATTTTGTATTTGACAGATAACAAGATCAAGTTCTGAGAAAAACATGAGAAATGTTTGAGAGAATTTGCTCTGGCACTTACCGGCAATGCAGTGTCTACCGTTGGAAAAGTGAAGGGTGCAGCTCGGATCACAAGAGCGACAGTTTTTGGACGTTCTTTGCGGGCTCCCGCATAGTGACATCATAGTTCAGTCGAAAGGCCGGGAAGCCTCTTTTTCGTTTTCTTGAAAAGCATTAAGTTTAAATATTTCATGGTGTTTTGATTAATAAATTGTTAGTTTATTTCTCGTTTTTTTTATTTTTGAGGTTACTATTAAGTTAATTGGTGCATAAAATCTCTATTTTCAAGTATTAATTTCACTATTAAAGTCTAAGAAGTGTACATATTTTATTTTTTCCATCTTTGGACATGTAATTTTGTAGAAGGAAATAGATGTATTTAATTTGGACATGTAATTTTGTATGAAAAATATATGTTCTTAACCATTAGGCCCACTCAAGTTGTACTTTCATGAATGTTATCATGTCACTACAAAGAGAGAACAATTTGAGGATTAGAATAAGTACATTTATTTTATAATAAGTTAGTTTATATGCTATTTTGTTCTTATTATTATTTTTTTAAATCTAGTTAAGAATTCCTTATTTTAATAAAAAAACATCATTCCTTAGTTCCCAGGTCTAGATTGGAAGGGACCTGTGGACAGGTAGTCACGACAATGAGCCCCTTCCAAAACATCTCAATTGTAAGCTTAACATGGAAGGATTTCTTTTCCTAGACCGTCTTTATAAGAGACGTTGTTGGTGGCACTTGGCGATGAGTTTTTAGCCATATCTCTAGTTGGATATCGACCAGGACTTAGCTAGGAATCGATATACCACTTCTCTTCACTCTTCATTTGTCACTATATTAAATCAGTACAAATGGAGATATACCCCAGAGACAAGATATTCCTCGCTTGCCCAAGAAAATCAATTTTATTTCCTCTCCCTAGTTGTGGAATAAACTATGGAAGTTAAAGTGCCTACCAAAAGAAAAGCTCTCTAAGTGGCTCCTTCTCTAGAATAAGGCCCTAACTTGGGACAATCTTCAAAAAGGATTTTTTCAAGGGCCCAGTTAATGTGTGTTATATATGTGTGTGTGTGTGTGTGTGTGTGTATTTTGAAAAGTTTTTTTCACATTAATGAAGAGTGGCCACTAAAGATAGATCTAAAATTTGGGATCCCCATTGCTCTGAGTTGATTCCAACAAAACCCTAAGATTTATCTTGAGTAGTCTTGAAAATGAGCCTCTCCGTTGGAGGAGGTCATCCTCCTCGCTTGAAATCACTGCATTTAATGCCCTAGTCATGGGCCATCCCATAGCGAAGAAACCTCCTTTGTCCAAGTTTGTTAAGTAGAGAGATGAAATTCCAAAAGTTGTCATCCCCTCCCAATCCTAAGTGATGGCCCTCTATCTTGTTGATAGAGAACATGTTGGCCAATTTATGAGTATTTGGCATTCCCTTTAATCTTTGGCATCTTAGGTAGACAAGAATTGGAAGTCAACGATAAAAGGGAAAATTCCACTATCTTTTATATGGAAAGTGTTTCTTTGCATTCCTGATTGGATAAAAAGAGGATAGAGACTTAATATTTAAAAGAGATTGTATGGGGGGCACAAGGTCTATATTTTAATATATGGAATTTGGACTTCAATCTGGAGAATGACATCCTTTCAACAATGCCTTGTCTAGGTTAAACTCCCCTGCTTCCACCACATTATTGGAATGAAGATGCCTTAAAAAATACAGGAAATGTCATGGGAAAATACATAGACAAGGTTGAGCCCAAAGCCATAATGTTCACCTATGTTATAGCATGTGTTGAAGTGGATTTGGAAAAAGGCTTTCCTGAAGCAATTCAACTCTCTTTAGATAATTATACCTTTATTCAGTAGGTGGATTATGATCAGATTCCCTTCAAGTGCAAGACTTGCCATGAATATCACCATTTTGTCGGGGATTGCCCAAAGAAAGTGACAAAGGAAATACAAGAAAACTAGAGAGAGTAATGTTAGCAATCAAAAAAAGAAGACAAAGGCAAGAAATTCCCTAAAAAAACCCAGCAACCCTCCACCATTCCTCCCCCCTCTAACCTTGTCAACTCCTACCCAAAGATTATTCTAGTATTCTCCTTCCATGAACCTCCTCTCCTCCCTACCCTCCCTCAATCTAGTAAGTATGAAGTACTCTCACACTTTAGCAATCAATATATGCATACTTCAAGAAAATTGGAGCATAACAAATTAAAAGGAATTCCTCCTTTGCAAGACACCCCCCTCCAAATATTTGAAACTTTCATCACCCCTTCTTAGGAAGTAAGCCATGTTATCTCTAAGAACGTAGGAACACCTAGAGCGTGCATCAGGATGGTTCTTCTAGAGATGGACTAGGAGAGGATCAACTAAAAAATAGAGACAATAAGGACTTAGTGGTAAGCAAGTCCAATAAAAAAACAAGGGAGGAAGCAAAACAAATAAAAGAGGGAGGAACAAGCAAAGTGAGACGAGGAAATGGGCACACAACACACAAAAGAAGGATGCTACAATAATGTACTAGGAACTCAAATGGTGGTTTAGTTCTTCCCACGAGGGGAGCTCCCAAAATAAATAGTAAATGATGAAATCCAGCTCCTGGAATTGTAAGGGCTTGGGGAGTGAAGACAAGTGGAAACTAGCAAATAACCTAATTAAGGAAGAAAACCCCGAAATTATGTTGCTTCAAGAGACTAAGATAGATGGGAAAATAGTCCTCCAAATAAGTAAGAAAATATTGTCAAACAATGAGACGTAACTAGTTCCACAACAATTTTAGGAGGAATGTGCACAATTGGGTCAACAGAGCACTTCCACCTCATGTAAGACTTATCAATAAAGTGTTCGATTGCAATTCATTTCTTGGATATTTTTATTAGTGTTTATTTTTTATCAATACATACCATGGTAAAATCACTTGTTGGAACTCCATTTTGAATTTAAAAGGTTATATCTAGGATCAAAATAACATTATAGCAAGAGATCTCAGCACCACAATCTATAGCTAGGAGAAAAAAATGATTCTTTAGTCAAATACTCTTTTCAAAAAAGTTTAGAGGACCATGTCACTTCTTTTGATTTGGTTCACATGAAACTCATAAAAGGAAAGTACACCTAATCTATAAAAGGATAGGGCAAGGGCACATTATGGCTAGACTGGACATCCTTGTTCACAATTCGTTGCTGGAGGAAACAACATCCCACTCTCCTAGATTATCCCTTAGTCTACGTTAGATCATAAGGCAATAACCATTGTCTTATCCACCTGTTGACGGTGCTGGACTCGCCAACATTCAACGGATCACTCCGTATGAAGTCCCAACTAGACCTCACATCGTTTGGTGTGGAAGTCCCATCCGGTATGATGGCCCGGTTGCCATGATCTTGAAGATTTGCCTCAACTCTTACTTATCAGCACAGGAGAGTGGTATGCTTTGTCTTTCGAGAAGTGAGGTTCGCATGCCTAGTGATTGTAAGTGTCACTTATGTCAATGGTTCTTTCACCATAAAGGGAGAGGGTGGGAGTGAGTCCCAAGTTGATTGGGGGAAGCCCCAACTCTGCTAGGAACACACAACGCAACAGGACGTGCACAGCTTCCGAAGGAACAGTCCACACGGATGCGGCAGTCACAACACACAAGGGAAGATATCACGTATAATACTCAACGAACTAGTCCGTGCAAGTGCAATGGTTGTTATAGCAAGTTTTATGTGAAAGGTCTGTCTGATGTCCGGGAGAGTAGTCAACACGGGCGAGACAATGTTAACAGCATATACAACACATTTTCATCAACATATATGTATTACAACAAGTGAATGAGTTCAAGTGTTAAACATAGGTTAAAGCGAGAAATGCACTGCAGTCGGGTTCGTATGGGGCTAGGGTAAAACCCTAGGGTTTTTACAGTTACTGCAGACAGATGTCTCTGTTCCGATGCCGCGCTCTGTCTACCCTGCCGTTTCCGTTCGCACACCCGTCGCTTTTAGTTATAGACCTCTGGCTGAAAATGGGGGACAATATGGAGGTTGAGGCGGTGGACTATTCCGAGGAGCCTTTTCCAGATCGCGTTAACTTTGGAAACCCTAGCTTCTCTCGCTCTCAGCCGCTTGACTCCGCTATATCGCTATCTTTCCCGGATCCGCCATTGTCCTCGCCTGTCGTCTCCTTTCCTCGGCATAGCTCGGATCTCCTACCATCCGGGTCGCATTCTGTGGATTCTCCGGGCTTTGAAGTACCTCCTTTATCACCGGGCACCATACACATCTTATCCTCGCACACTCCCCCCTCGCCCTCCTTTGACCCGCATTCATCTTTCTTCACTATTCCCTCTGTTGATATTCCGGTGACCGCAGCAGCCCCTCAACCTCCCTGCTCGGGTGCTCGACCATCTGGCTGTTTCGAGACCCCTGCAGTTAAGGTTAGGCCGGCAAAACAAAACCCTCCGGAAGGCGTTCCAAACCCCCTGGTGGACCACCCATCAGCTACTCGTACTATTAAAAAGAAGACTAAGTGCGTCAAGGCGACCTCAAAGGATATCACCATCAGATTTGGCGAGACCTCGGCTATTGGTGAATTTGCTATCATGGCTTGCACGGTGCTGGTTGGACATGTACGTGGTCGGGCGTATTCAGCCAACAGGCTGACTCAATGGGTTAAGGAGATTTGGGGAGGTATACTAATGGAATTACCTGAGGTTCATGTTTGCCTAGGGGTTGGTTCTCCCTGCATTTAACAAAGGAAAACTACACGGACCTGGTATTGGCCAGGTACTGGCACATTGAGATGGCCTCGGTCCTTCTTAAACGGTGGAGCCCTTTATTCGACCCGGAACGTGAACAAATTGGGGCAAGTCCGCTCTGGGTGCGCTTGCCAGGGCTACCACTACAGTTCTGGAATGAGGAGGTCTTTATCAGGATTGGCAATGCTCTGGGCACATACTTAGATCATGACCGTACCTTTGTGGAGTCCAAAAACAGAACTCTCGCTCGCATTTTGGTCCACTTGGATACCCGTGAGGGCTTGGAGGAAAAGATTACTCTACAATGGGGGAAGTACATCAGAGTTCAGATCTTGGACTATGAAAGGGTGCCATTTCACTGCAAACGATGTCACAAGGTCGGACATCTCTTCAAAGAATGCCCTCTCAATCGAAGAACAGAGGACTCACCTAAAATCACGCCTACACCATCCAGGGCAAATTCTCTTGTCAGTTCGCGCCCCTCGCCCTCGGGTCCGGCACCAGCGGTCTCCCCTCCAATATCAAAGTCAGTGGACAGTGGCTCCAGACAGTCTTTGCCACTGATGACCAGGGCCCGCTCTGCCACGGAGGCCACGATTACTTCGGGTATCTCTTTGAACCCTCCTCACTCATCTTTTGATTTTACCTCGCATATGGCTGCCTCACCGATGCAGACTTCTATAGCTCATTGTATCATGTCTACTCCTCCGCTCATTGTCACTACCGCCCCCGCTTTTTCCGCTCCTTCCTCATCCGCTGCATCGTTGTCATCCACAAGGTTTTCACCCCCTCACCATTATTTCCTTCGCTCCAGGTCACACACTAAGGAACCCCCGGTCCATCAGACTGGTCTAGGTCTTATGATGCATGGCGTCATCCCCCTATCATCTAGGGGTAGAAAATCAGATCTCTCCAAGGCTATCAGGAGGGTTTGGGTGGAGGTCGCTTCCGGTCGCCAATCCACTATCAATGGGGTCCTTAGAGCTGGACATACCCCGAGAGGTGTCCCTCCATGAAGTGCTTGTTGTTTTATTGCAGGCGTTTGGCTAGTACCTCAAAGAAACTAGCCTTGAGGAGACTCTTCGAGACCAAACCAATTGACATTATCTTACTTCAAGAAACTCTGGGTATGGCTGATCAAATCTCCCATACTCTCCAATCCATGATCCCGAGCTGGTCATTTGTAGCCCTAGATGTTGTTGGGAGGTCCGGGGGTCTGGCTATAGGATACAACCCCCGAACAATCAGGGTTGATGCATCTTGGGGGGGATCGGGATACTTGGTTCTGGATATATTCTCTGTTGATCTAGGTATGATCCTCAGGATTGTGAATGTGTATGGACCCTGTCATCAAAGGGAACATTTCTGGCAGTGTCTTCTAAACCTCTCCCTTTTGGACTCTGAGCATACTATTATAGGAGGGGATCTAAATTTTTCTTTGGGGTTCAGAGAATCATGGGGATCTGCAGCCCAAATTGATGTTATCACTTACCATATGACTAATCTACTGGAGTAGACCGATTTTATTGATGTCCCCATGCAAAAACCACTACCCACCGGGAGGAATAGAAGGGTGGGTGATGCTGCACTAGCTCGCAGACTTGACAGATTCTTGATGAAAGGACCTCTCCTTCAACAGTTGCATCACTACAAACAATGGGTGGGTACGGGGGGTGTATCGGACCACTCACCTATTTATCTGGAAATTCAGGGGCCTTTCAAAAAGCCGAAAACCCCTTTCAAATTCAATCATGTCTGGCTTAGCGACCCTTCGTACATCAAGTTGGTTTTCGACTTCTGGAATGAAAACCCTATTAACCAAGCTGAGTCCTTCACAAAATGGTTTTGTAACAATCTCTTTGAGATCAAACATCTCTCTATTAAATGGGCCAGGGAGAAACATGCTCGGGAAACCTCACAGCTAACTAATATTGAAGCTGAGTTGAGCACTTTACTTGATGATCGAAGTTTGGGATTCATTTCTGCAGAGGAAAAGATCCGACTGATTGAGCTTGAAAATCAGAAGGCCAACATCCTAAAGGAGCGTGAGGAATCCCAGAGGTTGAGGAGTAGAGCTATATGGCTAAAATCCGGGGACGATAATACGAGGTTCTTCCAAAATTATGCAAAGGGCCGAAAGGTATCTAACACCATCTGGAATTTTCCCATGCCGGAGGGAGGCTATGTAGATACCTTCAATAAGCTAGCCCACCTTGGTACTTCACACTTCAGGAACCTCTACAAATGTCCCCGCGAAGCAAACCTTCCTGACATCATTAATGTGGCAGGACACTTTCCAAGGTTTGTCAGTGAGGATGAAGCAGAAGAGCTCTTTGCACCAGTCAGCTCTGGTGAGCTTGAAGGCACGTTAAAATGGTTCAAAAAAGATAAGAGCCCTGACCCAGATAGCTGGACCATTGAATTCTACTTGGCTTTTTATGAACTACTGGGGCAGGACCTATTGAAAGTTGTGGAGGAAAGCAGAATTTTGGGTTCCCTATACCATGCCATCAACTCGACCTTCATCGCCCTCATACCCAAGTCCGGTGCCCCATCCTCTTTTGATGATTATAGGCCTATTTCCTTATGCAACTGCCTATATAAGATTATATCAAATATAATTGCAAATCGACTCAGGCCGATCCTCTCCAGGCATATTGCTCCTCAACAATTTGCCTTCCTTGAGTCTAGACAGATCCACGAAGCCATAGGTTTGGCTCAGGAAGCCATCCACTCCATCTAGACCAAGCACCTAAAAAGCATCATCCTCAAGATTGACTTATCCAAAGCATTTGACCGGGTCAGCTGGCTTTATATTAAGATGCTGCTGATTCATTTGGGCTTCCCTCACAAATACATCTCTTGGATCATGGCCTACATCACCACTCCCTCCTTCACTGTCCTCATCAATGGCTCAGGCTCACACTTCTTCCACTCTGAAAGGGGGCTCTGGCAGGGCTGCCCATTATCCCCACTTCCTTTTCTTATTGTCATGGAGGGGCTGAGTCGTTTGATTGCATCTGCCAAAAGGGACGGAGATATCTGTGGACTCAAGATCTCTGAGGACTGTTACCTCACACACCTCCTATTTGTGGATGATGTGCTTATTTTGCTTGATGGCAGCATCCGGGATTCTAGATCTTTTTCCAAGATTCTCCTTCTCTTCTCATCCGCTACTGGCATGCTTTCCAACCAATCCAAATCCACCATAACCTTTACTCGCACCTCTGTACATGAATCCCAATTTGCACACCAGGTCTTTCCCTACAGTATCCACCCCTTGGATAGAGGTCTCAAATATCTGGGTTATTGGCTTAAACCTACTTGCCACAAGATTGCAGATTGGGTCTGGCTGGTTACAAAATTGGAGAAGAGACTATCCATCTGGAGTCATAGATATTTATCCAGGATGGGCAGATTGGTGCTTATCAAATCGGTCCTGGAGGCTACACTGGTTTACTGGATGGCACTTGCATGGATTCCCAGGAATATACTATCTCGATTGAAACAATTATGTAACAGATACCTATGGAACGGGAATCAGGACAAAAGATTATTTGCATGGATCAGTTGGCAAAAAATTGCATTACCAAAGAAATGGGGAGGTTGGGGACTAAAAAATCTCCCCCATTTTGCCCAAGCTTTAGCTGCCAAAATGGGTTGGACTTTGTTGACAGGTGAGAATCTATGGACTCACATCACATACGATAAATACATCTGGCCACAAAACTTGTTGGACTGGGCTCGTCTTCCCACTTGGCCGTCGATGGGTAGTTAATTTGTATGGAAGGCATTGATCCACTCCCTCCCTCTTATAAGAGACAACCTGGCATGGCGAACAATTGATGGTTCCCTGGGTAGGATCGGGCTGGATCCGTGGATCGGCTGTGGAGGAAGACACATCCTATCTAGAGACCTCATCGTATATTTACACGCACATGGGATCAAGTATTTCTCACACATTGCAGACCAACAAAACTCGAATATATTTTCTCAAGCTTGGAAATCGGCACAACATATTGACCTTCCCCCTCGATGGCACCAAGAATGGAGCGTACAAGCACTTCTGGAATCCCACATTAGGATAAAAGAGGGGCCTGACGAATTAGTTTGGATTCTGGCAGATAATGGTATTTACTCCCCAAAGTCTGGATTTAACGCACTTATACAACACAAAAAACCAGATCAGATTATGAATTGGTGGAGTCACATTTGGAAGCTTACTGCACCCCCGCACACTAGACTTTTCTTCTGGTGCATTCTTAAAGACATAGTGCCCACGGGGTAGCATCTAACACACAGAGCTATCTTTAGACCAACCTGGTGTATACTGTGTAAACGCGAATCGGAATCCACGGAACACATCTTCCTACTCTGTGCGGCAACACAAACTATCTGGAGGAACATATCCTCATCTATCGGTTTCACGGGGTCATGGTCTGGTAATGATATCTACAGCGCATGGGAGGACTGGTCTAGAAGGAACAATGGGAAAAAACTTCAATGCCTTCCCTTGCTTGTCAGTTGGTTTGTCTGGCAGGCACGGAACCGATACATATTTGATAACAAATCTGTGAGCTGGCCACACATTGAAGCTGGAATTATCTCTGCATATCACGAATTATCAGATCCTACTCCCCCTAGAGCGACGCACTCACCCACCCCCCAGCATTGACAAAGCCTCCCCCTGGGCCTTCTTTGATGGGGCCGCAAATCAAAAGGGCTGTGGAGGTAGCTTCATTCTATTCATAAATGAACATCATTTTTACGAAGTAAAGATGGGATTAGGCGTTGGCACCAACAACTTCGCAGAACTCATTACCCTCTGTCACCTATTGCATTTCTCCTTGAGACATCAGTGCTACAATTTGAATATATTTGGGGACTCAGAGATTATCATTAACTGGTTCAATAGTATATCTGTTTGCCACGTACACACACTCAGCATTATACTAAATGAGGTGAATATATTCAAGGCAGAATTTAACAATATCTCTTGTAATCACATTTACAGGGAACATAACAGCAGCGCTGACCAACTATCCAAGGAGGTCGCGTCATTACCCAGAGGTGAATGGGTGATACAAGAGCAGAGGGGGCTGATGAATTTCGTTATTATCATCGGTCGTATATGGATCAACATTATCAGGGGGACCCTAGCCCCTGACCTACAAATGATATTGTAAAGAACTTTAAAATGCAAATTTTTGAAACATTTTTGATAGTATACATATGAGATATCATACTGAAAGGGGTCCTGCGAGGCCTATGTACAGGCGAAAACAGATATATAACAGTATATAAACAGCTGATTTTGTTACTTAAGCAGATCACCCTGCGTGGTGTATCTAAACTGCTAAGAGTCTCTCATAGACTCAGATTACAGCATATGCAAAAGCATCTACAATTTGTAATTTTCTCTATCTAATGAAAATTACGGATTTTTCCAGTGGAAAAAAGAAGAAGGTTAAAGCGACATGCATTACAAGTGTTCAAGATTAGTCTTACAACAATTACAATACATGTGTGAAAATGTGTTGGCCTGTTAGCAGGCTTCTGAAATTGAGCGAAAGTTCCAAGACACATCGTTACACCATACATCACTAACCCCGTGTGAGGGGCGTTGGAGCCACTACTTACTCCTCAAAGAAAAGATTACAGACTCTCAAGGCTAAGAGGGAGGAACTGAGGTGAAAAGTCCCTTGCATGTACAAATGAGGGGGTATTTATAGCCAAGGGTGAAACTAACCCTTGTGGCTATTCGAATTCCCTCATGACTGTTTGACTTGCATGACTTTTCGACTTTACATGACTCTTCATACAACAAGTGGGTATCTTGGACTTCCACATTACATTACATTGATTGAGAGTATAGTCCATAGTAGGGATGTGGACAACATGAGAATCTAGTACATTTGTGTTGTTGTTGGTGTGCATGTCGAGCTGCAGTGTTGTTGGGGTGATGGATGTCTTCATGGTGTGTCACAACATCATCTCCGCATGGCAAAGTGTGAGGAATCGATAGTCTGGTTTGCTTGATGTTTCATTCACACATTACTCCTTGCTTGTATGTTGGTAAGCTCGACAGGTTCGTCCGTTCGCGAAAGGTGCATGTTTTCTCATTCGCTCGTCTATGAGCACACCTTTGCATGATCATCTATTCGCGAACACATCTCTTTGCATGCATCGTTTGTTCATCCGTTAGCGAAAATGTCCTTTTGCATGTGCTTCCTTTGTTCATTCCATCCGTCGGCACGCCATGCTTTTTTGTGTACCTGTATCTACAGACACTCATGAATAGATGTCGTTTTAGATGCAGGTGACCGGGAGAGGAGACAAGGTTATGAGCTAGGATAGAGGCTCTGGGCACTACTGACAAAAACTGCGCAGCAGTCACTGGGTGATGAAGATGGGAAATCCGAATCGACATTAACTATTTGCGGGGTTTGGCTCAGCCGGAGGACAAAACTGCACAGTTTTTTAGAGGAACAGTCTAGGCTGTGGGAAGGCTAGACAGGTTGAATCTGCACAATTTCCAGAAGGAGCGGGCAATGGGAGCTTGACAGCCAAAACTGTGCAATTCCTGGAGGGAACTAGCAGTTGGCTGTTGGGACACTGGTAGCAAAAACTATAGAATTCCTGAGGGGAAATGGAAATTAGTTGCTAGGTCACTAGCAGCAAAAACTGAGAAATTCTTGGAGGGAACTAGCAGTCAACCGCTGGAGCTTGGCAACAAAAACTGCGCAATTCCTGGAGGGAACTGGCAGTGGGTTATTGGAGCTTGGTAGCAAAAACTGCACAATTCCTAGAGGGAACTGGCAATCGGCTGTCGGGAGCTGCTGGCGGGAAAAACTGCGTTGATGCTAGGAGGTTGGCTTGTTGATCACCTCTGCACAATTTTTGAGTTGGGTGGACTGTTGGGCAGCAGAGGGCTTGCTCATGAAAACTACGCAATTTTCTAGGTGAGAAGTCGGTCGACTAACAGGAGGGCTAGTTGGAAAAACTACGTAATTTTCTGAGGCAGACAGGGATGGGAACTTGGTGTTTGTCTGACCTGTCTATGCAATTTTCTCAGTCAGCAGAGTGGGAAAGATCTGCAACCTCTACGCAATTTTTGAGGGGAGTCAGTCCTGGGGTGGTTGCTGGGTCAAACTCTCCTGTTGATCGGCATGAAGGTTGATTGATTTGCTTGTGAGTAACGCAGCTTGAAATGGCTTGCTTGGTGCTTTTGCGCTGTTCTGGGTGACAGTCGATCGAGTAAATGGCGGGGTGATGGTCCGACTGTCAGAGGGGAGTCCGGTCGTCAGAACTTCGGCAAAATGACTAAGTGTGTGAACGAGCGAAAGATACATATGTGATCTTGCAAACACACACTTACATGACTTGATGACAAGGTGACTCAAACCATCCAAACACACATGCTCAACATGATTGATAGACGGGGTGAGCAATAAGCGCGACACTTGTGATTGATCATTGGTCTATTGTGATGACACTTGCGTGACAATGTGTATGACTGTGTGTGTGAGTGTGACAGATGTTTACATAGCGAACACAACATGTACACATGAAGAGAAAACCTTGAGTATAACCAGCACATGGGTGCAAGTATGACACTAACATCAACATGCAAAAGCTTGGCAATGGAATGATCAAGCAAGGTGGGTACAAGGGCTCACATGAGCTCACGGAGTGAACCCGAGTGCACGAAATCATCAAGTGAAACTCTCAAGGGAGGCCCTAAAATTGGGTGCAGGCCAAAATTTTGGAGGGTGGTTGTAGCCACTACAACACCACCCTTGAAAACTATGGCCCTCTCCCATTATGTCATAACCCCATCTAGACCCAAAACCATGAATTTATTGATATGATTTCTCAAATTTTGAATCAATGGGTAGAAGGCTCGTGGATTTATATCTAGAAATGAAATATCAAAAGGGTAAAGCATGCTCTCAAAATATGGGCAAAAATATTTTAGGAAAAAAGTAAGGAATCCATCCGTTAAAATACTAACTAAAGGAGATACAAGAAGCTATAGATCAATAAACAAACACCCAAAGTATGCTAGTGGAGGAAAACCCCATCTTCAAAACATTGCAAATTGAATCAAGAAATGAAGAAGAAACGTGGAGGCTTGAATCCAGAAGTATATGGCAAAAATCAAGGGATAGAAATACAATTTTTTTTCACATGCAAGCAAAACAACAAGTCTAGAGGAATAATGTCACCAAACATTCTACCACTAATGGTGAAGCCTTTATAGCTCACTCGAAAATAAAAGAGGTAGTCGTAAAACACTTTGCTAATCTATATAAAGAATAAATGTCATGGAGAGAAGAGGCAAGAGACAATATGTTGGAACATATCCCTATTTCCAAGAAGATAATGAAAATTTGACCCAGCCAATCACTAAGAAAGAAGTTTGGGAGACCTTGAATTAATTTGAATCTGATAAAGCTCCGAGAACAAATGGATTCTCGGCACACTTCTACAAGTATTGCTGGTAAATCACCAAAAAATATTTGATCATAATGATATCATATGTCAAAAAAAAATTAAAAATAGGGAAGTTGGGGGGTGTGGGATGGGTTGCGAGGGGGAATACATTGTCCTATATTGCATTGATTCCAAAAGAAGTCAACCCCTCCTCTTTTGATATATTTTGGACCATCTCTTTATGCAACGTCTCCTATAAGATTTAACAAATATAATTTCCAATAGAATAAACCCCCCTTCCCAAATTGATCTAAAAAAATTAAGGATTCATTCATAAACGGAAAATCGCATATAATATTGTTTTAGTTCAAGAGGTAATCCATTCAAGTAAATTGAGAGGGAAAAAAGAAATGATCATCAAACTTGACATGGAAAATGTATTTAACATGGTTAAACATAATTTCCTCTTTGATGTTCTACACAAGTTTTGGTTCAAGGCAAAGTTCACATCTTGGATCTCAACTTGCATCAACTTCCCTCAAATCTCACCACTTGTAAATGGGAACCAAGCTAGATTTTTCATAATTGCTCGAGGGCTCCACCAACGTTGCCCCTTATCCCTGCTCCTCTATTTTTTTTGGAAGACTCCTTGAGTAGGAAATTAGAATATGAAAGAAGAACTAATTTTCTTATAGGAATCAAAATAATCAAAGGTTTTAAGGAGGTAAACCACACCCAGTTTATGGATGATACAATTCTGCTTGGGGGAGCTTCACCTATAATAACAGTCAGGTAAAGATAATTATAGAGCAACTTTTTTCAAGCTTATGGAGGTTTAATAAACAAGAGAAAAAGCCTTCAACTCACTTGGAATGCCTCCTCTACCAAGAAAACAACAATCAAAAGAAAGATGTAAATCCTATTCGGAAGGAACGAACATCCTTCAAATGTTTGGAATTCCAATCAATTTAAAGACTCTCCCTTATAACTGGCATCCTATTACAGATAAAACAAAAATGAATTTCTTCAATGGAGAGTCTAATGGTTGAACCCAATAAGAATGTTAGTTTTATTAAGAATTATTATGTTTATATTTCCAATTTTTAAAATTTTTGCACCTCTTTCCCTAGCAGGAGTTAGTAAGTCAAGAGACAAAGAACTGAGGAAATTTTATGGCAAGGAGGAAAACTAAATTCCAATACCTAGTCAATTGGGAAATAGTCAAAGCCCCTGTGAAACATGGTGGTCTAACTGTTAAAGACCCTTCCTTCATGAACATGGCTATGGGGGGGGAATTATTATGGAGGTTGATTTCCAATGACTACAATTGGTGGAAGTAGGTAATACATCAAAAATATCTTGTAGGATTCAAGGGAAGACATTTAGATTAGTTCACCCCAAAGGTGGCTCCCAAATATCGAAATTAATGGTGGAGGTTACTCGAATAGTACAGGGCAGGCTCACCTAGATCCCATGAAATGGGAAGGAAATTAAAGTTTGGACAAACAATATAATGGGAACCCTCCCTTGGGCTCTCTCCCATCCTTTCTTCCTATTAAATCATAGCTTAGACGTTCAGAAGCGCTCACTCTTTTTTACATGTCATCTTGGAACCAAGAAGGTAAATGGTTTGGTTGGAACTTACCCTTTATCCCCCCTCATTTAGCCAACCTATCTCCAAAAATCAAGAAAACTTTGACTAGATGTACTCCACTGTCTCTCCTTGAATAAGATAAAAGGTGTTGGGGAAAATCCATTTACACAGTTAAATTGGGATATGAATATCAATTGTCTACTCCCATATCGAAATCTAACATATGAAACAATGTTTGGAATACGAACAACCTTCAAAAGATTAACATTTTCTACTCGACACTTGCACTAAAAAAAATTTACGACGAAAAAATCTTCCTAAATGTGGGATCCATGGTCCATCATTTTTTCTCTTTGCAAATCAAGTGTTAAATCCACTAATCACCTTTTTTGGAATGTAATTTTACGAAGAAAAAAAATTATGGGGGCAAGTTTTGAAAGGAATAAATTCTTGATTAATATGGCCACAATTTATATTTTAGTTGTTTGAAGCCTGGAACAAGCAATACAAAGCCTCCTTTAAACGAAAACATTTTTTCGAAGAATCTCGATGATTTTACCTAAATTTATATGTTAGAAGACCTAGTTAGCAAGGAACAAGACAATTTTTGGGTATTTTAATTGTCCTTAAATTACTTCATTAATTGTCAATCAAGGTTCGTGTACTTATGAGATGTATGTGCACCATATATGCTAGGAATTCTATCTTGAAATGAAATTGATCAAAGTGTGAATGAATATTAAATGAAATCAAAGAGTTACCACGCACATGTTCTTTCCATTAAAGCTACATCCAGATCAAATGCCAAAGTGAATTAAAAATTAATGTAGAACTTAAAATCTCAACTTATTCTATCTGCGAAATTGAAAGTCTAACTCTAATTGCAGAATTGGAAGTCTATTCTTAATTGCAGAATGAACAGATTAGTGCTAGATTGCAGAAAGAAATTGGAACGCTACTTTGCAAAAAAGAAATCGTAAATACTACTTTATAGAAAATGAAATTAACTCTTATTGCATAAAATTGAAACTTAACTCTAATTGCATAAAGGACAGAAAAGAACTATAATTGCATAAAGGAATGCACTAATGTAAATGCCTGCAGAGGAAAAATCAAATGAGAACTTGTAACTTCCAGTGATTACTGATGTGTGTATATTACTCTAAAAAGACATTTCTTCATCATTCATAAAATTAACTCAGTAATGAAACTAAATTACTATAAATAAATGCATATGAGAATCAAATCTTTTTGGTAATTCTCTTTTATGAGCGCTTTGAAATCAGAACAACAAATGATTAAAATCACACAAATTAGATGTAACTATTCTAATTGACATAAAGAAAATTGTATGAAATTACAAAGTGAATGCAAGAACTATTTATCAATGTAATAAAAAAAGAAAATAATAAAAACTAACTATCCTTACAACTCTCTAGGGGGCCCTCCCGTGAGCGTAAGTCTGTCACTGGTCAAATGATTGCTCAACCATGCATTGAAAACAAAGGATTATATTAATTCAAAACAGAGTTTCACAATACTAGAAATAAACCACAACGTACTTAACTTCCAAACTGAACTTTTTGGTTTCGCCTTATGGCTTTTATACAATTTTTCATAAACTAAATTAAGAGTCTTATGCCGAGAGGCAATGAAATTGTTCTTCCATCTAAGAAGTAAATGTAAATTGCAACTTTATCTCCTCATGATTTGCTACTGCAAGAGAAAATCATGAGGGATTCTTCTCGAATCATATCCTCGCGATCAAACAAGTCTCCTGCACACTTTCCTAATCTTGTCGTCATCTCCTTCCGCACTTTACTTAACTGCTACACCGTCATAACCAGAGTTTGACTTTGGGTTTGACTCTTAGATATCTCGATCTCTATAGCCTGCCAAGTCATGCCAATAGGTGGTCGTCCATGTGGTAAAAATTTGTCATCTTCAGATACCTTTCATCCTTTTATTGATGCATTGCAACTTATCTAATCATGGATATGGATACGAAATTCAACATTAGTTGCGGAATGATCAAGCTTCTGTAATTATGGAGATGTTTTCATTATAATTCATAAAGAAACATAGATTCTAAAACATGGATGATTAATACCTTTTATAAGCTTAAGTAATTATGAGATGACCTTGATTAAGCCGAGACTGTTGTAAAATGGTCACAAAAAGATAAAGGAGAAGGAAAAAGGAAACAATTTCATACTTTAGTAACGATTTTTTAGGATTATCATTCATTACTGAAGGTGGTAGCAAAAAGAGCAAAGTCTCTCTTGGATAAGCATCTAAAGACTAGAGATCTAAATTATTCCATCCATAAAACTTTGGACAAAGTGGGGCAATGGTGGCTCTCACATTTCAACTTGCAGTATCAATGTACCTCTCCTTTAAAGAAAAAAAATATGCCAATTATAATCACAAAGGATCAATTTGAAACATAGATAAGTAATTAAAAATCTCACATTTTATGTTTTGATGGGGCATTAAAAAAACACGAGGGGGTTTGTCCATTAGTTCAGTGGACAAATTGAATATGGGTATTCATGGCGTTTAGGGGTAGCCTCAAATAATGAAGTAGAGATGTATGTGCTCCCTAAAGGCCTCTTGTCATTCATGTCATTATCAATAAGATCCATCATAATTATAGGTGACTCAAACAACACAATTAGGAATCATACTCTTTGGACTAGTCTCTCTAATGCAAAATTGTCACGTTTGTGCAAGAGATTAACTTCCATAACAACCTCATTTTCAAACATCCATGTCAGGCACGTTCGCAGAGCACTCAATAGTGCTTTGGATGAACTAGTAAACTAAACACTCCAACTAGCACTTGGAACCATGATGATTAAAAAAAACTTAAGGGAGGCTCCCATCAAATAGTCATTGAACACGAGCACGTTAAGAAGGGGAAAAGAACACAAGGGTGCTACATGTGATGAACATGACACCAATGGAAACATGAGGGAAGCAGGGTACCTGAGATGCCAACCAAGGTTCACTCGAGAGTATGTGACATCTGCCTCATATTGTGCCATTAGCCACCACCCCGATATAGAAGCCTAGATGAAGCTAAGGTCCAACATTATGCAACCAGAATGGGATCTAAAGAAGGACAAATTAATTTTCACCATGTAATACCATCCTACCACATTTACCCACTTTTACAAGCTCTCCAGGGTAAACATGAGTTGAGTGTTACTATGACATGACCCGAACTCCAAGTTCTAGTTATGAAGTGGAGTCCACAAACTGAAACACATACTACCATCCCTCGGCAACACTAGATCACTCAACAACCTAACAACAACCCCTGGTGATCAATACTTGAGTTGGAACTCATTTTCACAAGCTTTGCACCCCAACCACACCCATAACATATTGTGCATGCAGTTGGGAGGCTACAACTGCACTTATAAGCCTTCATGCATGCAATTATGACTAATATCTCCTTGTTCTATGCCAACGGTTGCAAGATTTGTGCCACTTTTATATGGCTAGCCTTCGAGCCACTACCCATAACTCTCTAGAATGCAATATAAGATTGTAACAAGTCTATGAAACCAATAATCAAGTCAAATATTGCTCAAACATGCCCAATACATGATAGACATTTCGTCAAACATATGATAAACATAGAAGCTACAAGTCATGGAAGTATATTTGATCATGGATTTCTTGACTTCATTAGAGAATCATAAAGAAGGCTCAATGCCATCTTAAGATAGCTGCAACAACACTAGTTAGCCCATGCATTCATCAATCATTCTATAACTTATCAAACCATGAACGAGATTTACAGTAAGAGCACATCATATAACCATGCATTTAACCAGCATATAACCATAGTAGAATCCATGACAAATCAATCATAAGATAAACATAATAACCAATACAAGTGATCGTATATCACAATAGGAAAATAACTCATTAATATATGCAAATGCCAACCAAGGCAAGGACTTCCACGTACCACCCGACCATAGATTGGGCTGAACCAAATCTCTCTTTCAGCCAATCACCCCCGCGCCATCTTCCAAGCATGAATTCCAGATCATATGGGTTAAACCAAAATAAAACCAGCCAAGGCTTCCAAAGGCCAAACCACCTCAACCCTCCACCACAACGATTTCACCTAACCAGTTCTGAAATCACTAACATCAAACCAAATTGGTATCTTAGCAAGTTGTCAAGGGCTCTGAGGATTCTATATCAACCCACAACCTCCAGGGAACCCAAGTTGTTATAGAGCTCTATAGAACTACCATCTTAACCCACAACCTCCAGGGAACCCAAGTTGTTCCAAGACTCCAAAGATTCTATCCCAACCCAAAACCACTAGGGAACCTGAGAACCAATCGAAATCTAGATAGAGAACAAACTACATCATGGTTATCTAGGAGAAGCAAGCAAGGATTCACTGTGAATGCTTGGATGCTCCAAGAATACACTGAGTGTGCGAGAGTGTATGAGAGCCAAAAGTTAAACTGACAATAGTTGTGCCAAAAACTGTGAACCATTTCTCTGATGCCTTTTTATCATTCATGTCTAGTCTCTTCCTTTCCTTCACTTTGTCTCTAATTTCCCTTACATGCATATTTTTGTCTCTTCATCTCCCTTTTCTCCTATTTTATTTATTTCTCATAATTAAATGCCATTTATTATCTCTTTACCTTTTCCCATTTCCATAGTCATTAATAAAGTAAGAGTGATGTCCACTATAATGTTTGCCTATCATTCAACTTGGAATACATGTATCGTACCTTGGTCTTATTAATATATTGCTTATGGAGCTTTATAAGCACAAATCAATGCAGTATTTACAATATATCAAATTGTTGAAAACATGACCACCATACTGCTTTTTGGAGTTTTATAACAGAGCTCAATGCAGTACTTACAACACACACACACACACACACAAACATATATGTATATGTATATGTATATAGTTAAAGTGTAGTGGAAGCACTTTGGGCCCAATGAAGCCACATGGGAGATGGTCGATCAGATGCGGGCCTTTTATCCTTCCTGATTTGTTGGTTGAGTAGATATTATATCAACCAACAAATAATGAAGGATACAAGGCCCGCATCTGATCAACCATCTCCCATGTGGCTTCATCGGGCCCAAAGTGCTTCCATTGCACTTTAACTTTCTCTATTGCTCGATTTCAAAGCATGAGTTTTTTCCGTTGTAGGATGCATTTTGGCTCTAGCTGGAACTCTCCCTCTAGTTCCACCTGCAATACAGACCAATAAATCACATGATCAACATCTTGGACATATCTCTTAAGAAATGAAACATGTAAAACATCATGGAATTTCACTATTGGCTGCAATGCAAGTTTGTAGGCCACTGGTCCAATACTCTCAAGGATCTCAAAAGGTCCACAATACCGAGGTGCCAACTAGGAACATGATATAATTCTTAAGGAGCTCCTCTTGGGCTTGATGTGCAAGTACACATGCTCCTCAACCTAAAACTCCTTAGATTCTCTGTGTTGATCTGTGTAACTCTTTTGCATGTCCTTTTGTTGCCTTTAAATTCTTGTTAATAACATGCATCTCCTACTCCATCTCAGCCAACATATCAAGTCCAATAAGTACCCTGTTTCGTTGGTCACTCCAACTGATAGGAGTATGACAATTCCGCTCGTAAAGAGCCTTAAATGGACTCATCCTCAAGGATTCCTGATAACCATTATTATATGCAAACTCTACCAATGGAAGATACTCATCCTACCTCCGTTGTTGATGCATGACATACATCCTCAACATATCCTTAAGAATCTTGTTAACCCTTTTTTTTGTCCGTCTGTCTGCAGATGATAAGTTGTACTAGAAGCTAGTTTTGTCCCCAAGCCTACAAACAACTCCTTCCAAAACTTGGAAGTGAATTTGGCATCTTTATCTGATATGATCTTCTTGGAAAACTCTATGCAATATCGCTATCTCCCTGATGAATATTTGAGCTACTTTACTAGTTGAATTAGTAGACTTCACTGTAATAAAGTGAGCTACCTTTCTCAAACTGTCAATCACAACCATGATGGAATCATTGTTGCCTCGATTTCCTCGACAATATTGTAATGAAGTCCATGGAAATGGCCTCCCATTTCCATTCCAAAATTGGAATAGGCTGCAACAAACTAGTTGGGTGCTTACACTCAACTTTCACCTATTGAAAATCCAAGCATCTTGCAACAAACTCAGCCACTTCCTTCTTCAAGTTCAACCAATAGTAGAATTTCTGAACAATAGTTAAAGTCTTTTGGTATCCCGGTTGGCCTGAATATGGCTTGACATGAAACTGTCAAGATAAGATTTTTCAACTCATTATTATCTAGCACATAAATCCTATTCTTAAATCTGACCAAGCTATCTACTTCGAGGTGATACTCCTTGTCTCTATTACCTTCACTTTGTTGCTGCAATTTCGCTTCAACTACTGGTATTTCTCGTCATGTTTCTCTCGTTGTAAGATCTGATCCTACAAGTTTGTCCCATAAGAGCTTACAATCGAAATATGATTTCACCTACACTCTCCTACTAAGAGCATCCATGACCCTGTTCTCTTTACCTTTAATGTATCTAATCTCAAAATCAAACTCACAGAGAGTAACGAACCATCTTGATTGTCTTGTATCCAAATTGGGTTGTTCAAACAAGTACCTTAGTCCACTATGATCACTCATCAAGATGAACCTTCTACCAAGGAGATAATGCATCCACATCTTCAATGCATGAATTATAGTTGCCAACTCAAGATCATGAATCATGTAGTTTTGTTCATGCTCATTCAACTTCCTTGATTCATAGAAAACCACCTTCCCTTCCTGCATCAGGACTTCACCAAGTGTCTCCTTTCAAGCATCTATACAAACCACAAACTCCTTGTCAGGATCTGCAATCTTTAAAACTGGAGCATTTGTAAGCAAATGCTTCAACTGGTCAAAACTAGCTACACACTCCTTAGTCCATTCAAACCTTTTTCCTTTCCTCTACAAAGATGTGATAGGATAGCCAATCCTGGAGAAGTTCCTAATGAACCGCCTGTAATAACTTGCTAGTCCTATGAATGATTTGACCTCATCCATGTTCCTAGAGTTGGTCACTCCATGATAGCTTTGATATTTTTCGGGTCAACTGTTATCCCTTCCTTGGAAATAACACGTCCCAAGTAGTGAATATAAGATTGAAAGAAATTGCACTCGTTGAGATTGGAAATACAATTAACGCTCTCTTAACAATCTCAACACTACTATCAGGTGCTCTACATACTCTTCCTCATTCTTTGAATATACCAATATATCATTAACAAAGATTATCACACATTTGTCTAGGTAAGGACACAACAAATTGTTCATCAAACACATGAAAGTGGTTGGAGCATTAGTAATACCAAGAGGAACCACCACAAACTCATAATGCCCATACCTCATATGGAATGTAGTCTTGTATATGTCTTCTTCTTTGATGTGCACCTGATGATATCCAGATCTCATATAAATCTTCAAAAATATTTCTACTCCCTTCAATTGATCAAACAAGTAATCAATCTGTGGAAATTGATAGTTGTTCTTATTAGTCACCTTGTTCTAATGCTTGTAATCAATGCACAATTTGAGAGTACCATCCTTCTTCCTTATAAACAACAGTGGTGCACCCCAACGAGATACACTTGGCCTTATGTATCCATTATCAATCATTTCATTAAGCTGCAACTTCAATTCCACCAAGTTCGGAGTGTTATTCCTATAAGGTTCCTTTGATGTTGGTGTTGCTCTTGGCATTAACTCAATAGAGAAGTCCACTTCCCTATGAGGCAGTATCTTTGCAATCTCTGCATGAAAGACATCCTGAAACTGCTACAAAGTAGGATACTTCTTAAGGACTTCCTCGTCCTCAACATCCTTCTTCTTGTCACTGGAAACATGCACTACAAATAACAAACATCCTTTCCTATGACTACACTTTGCTTGCATAGTTGTAACCAGGTGTATCTAAAAATCTTCTACCTCTTGTTGTCTCATCTATCCATCGTGTACCATGTTAGAGACCAACTACTATATGTCGCATTAGTATTATCCTCATGTCTATCTCCATGAATGATCCCCATCTATCCCTACTTCTGTAAATTTTAAAGGCTTTGAAGAATCATTGCATTTAATTTTGCTTGCTTTTCCCAAGCCCTTGCAAGTCTTTCCTATGCCTCAATCAACTTGTTATTATTTGCCTTGCAACTTCTGATCTTTGCCCTTAGAGTCCTTAGTGTATCTGCTAGATCAGGATAATACTCTTATCCCTACTAATCAACTGACCTTCCCCATTCCACTGGATTCGCATCAGGCTTGTAAGGGGAGATGTAAATTGTAGTCCACCGTTATGTGCTTCATCTCTTATCTTCTATTTCCTGAAATCATACCATGTTACATAAACTAAATAGAAAACATAATCCAAAATCATACCTTACTGTATCTCATGGGGAGGCTATCGTGTTTGCACAAACCAATCCAGATTAACATGATATAATATCACAATCATACTCAGTCATACATAGATAGGGTCATGATATTCATAACAGTAAACAACTAACATGCATACATGACAAACACATAAATAACTGACATGCATGCATAACAATCACATCTACCCCGAGGTCCAGTGCTACAACCTCACTCTGATACCACCCTGTAACACCCTCCTCCCACATTTACCCACTTTTACAAGCTCTCTAGAGTAAACATGAGTTGAGTGTTACTACGACATGACTTGACCTCCAAGTTCTAGTTATGAAAGCGAGGCCTACAAACTGAAACACATACTACCATCCCTCAAGGACACTAGATCACTTAACAGCTTGACAACCACCCCTGGTGATCAATCCCTGAGTTGGAACTCATTTTCATAAGCTTGACACCCCAACTGCACCCATAACACATTTTGCATGCGATTAGGAGGTTACAACCACACCCATAAGCCTTCATGCATGCGGTTATGACTGAGATCTCCTAGTTCTGTGCCAGCAACTGTGAGATCTGTGCCACTTTTTTAGGGCTAGCCTTCAAGCCACTGCCCATAAGTGCCCAAAACACTCCAGAATGTAATCTAAGATTGTAACAAGACTCTGCAACCAATAATCAAGCTAAATCTTGCTCAAACATGCCTAATACATGATAAACATATAAGCTACAAGTAATGGAAGCATATCTGATCATGGATTTCTTAACTTTATTAGAGAATCATCAAGAAGGCTCAATGCCCTCTCAAGCTAGCTGCAATAACAATTGTTAGCCCATGCATTCATCAATCATCAAATAATTTATCAAATCATGAAAGAGATCCATAGTAAGAGCATATCATATAACCATGCATTTAACCAACATATAACCAAAGTAGAATCCATGACAAATCAACCATAATATCAACATAATAACCAATACAAGTGCTCATAGATCACAATAGGAAAATAACTCATATTAATATATGCAAATGTCAACCAAGTCAGGGACTTCCACGTACCACCCGACCATAGATTAGGCTGAACCAAATATATGATTCAACTAATCACCCATGCACAATATTCTAAGCATGAATGTGGGATCATATGGGTTTAAAAAAAAAACCCAGCTAAGGCTTCCAGAGGCCAAACCACCTCAACCCTCCACCGCAGTGATTTCACCTAACTTGTCCAGAAATCACTAGCATCAAACCAGAATGGTCTCTTCCCAAGTTGTCTAGGGCTCTAATGATTCTATCTCAACCCACAACCTCCAGGGAACCTAAGCTATTATAGGGTTCCAGAGAACTACCATCTCAACCCACAATCTCTAGGGACCCAAGTTGTTCGAGGGCTTCAGAGATTCCATCCCAAACCACAACCACTAAGGAACATCATAAACAATCAAAATCCGTATAGAGAACCCACTACATCATGGCTATCTAGGAAATGGAAAAGCAAGGTTGAAACCACTGTCAATCCAGGCAAAACTCGGTGCCAGTGATAATGACTAACCAAGAGGCCACATGCATGTATCATGCACTAAAATCTCAGCAAGGAAATCACACATGCAACCTGTTATCTGCAATGAACTCTTGTTGTAGTTGTTGATCCAAACTTATTTTCCTCTGTCCACAATTGCGTTTGCTTGTCCTTGCTTGCTTATCTCCAAGTCCAAGTGAATGCTAGGATGCCCCAAGAATATTCTGAGTGTGCAAGAGTGTATGAGAGCCAAAAGCTAAATTGACAAAAGTTGTGCCAAAAGTTGTGAATTATTTCTCTGATGTCCTTTTATCATTTATGTCTAGTCTATGCCTTTCCCCTTTTCTTCATTTTCCTTCATTTTCTCTCTAATTTCCCTTGCATGCATATTTGTGTCTCTTCATCTCCCTTTTCTCCTATTTCCTTTATTTCTCATAATTAAATGCCATTTATAGCCTCTTTGCCTTTGCCAATTACCATAATCATTAATAAACCACAAGTGATACCCACTATAATATTTTCCCACCATTCAACTTAGAATTCGTGTCCCGTGACCTTGGTCTTATTTTATTTACATGGAAAATTGACTAGGGGTTGTTACACACCATGTGAATTCTTCACGGGAGCATGATGAAGCAAGGTGGGACAATGATGCAGGGGATGTTGAGATTGTGGCCCATTAAATTGTCAACAATGGTATCAGCCCATAGCATGAAAAATGTAGATTATAAGATTTTATTGATGATAGGAGGATTGCAGGAAAACTCAATAGTTAAAGTACAAGACAAAGAAGGGGATATTTCAGGGAAGCTTCATAGAGTGGAGAGAAAAGTTTATAGTGGAATAGTGTGGATATGACTCTTAGTGACAATGGGGAGCAAAGGGAAGAGGCAATATGAAGTAACAAAGGTTAGAGAAGAGCTTAGGATTGAGATTACAAGGTTAACATGAAGGTGGGTAGACTCGTTGTTCACATAGGAACCATGAATGGTATTCTTTCTTCGCATCAACAATAGTTCCATGGTCTCAACCTTGACCTTCAGTGCCTCCATGCTCAACTGTGAGATTTGCTAGCTCAAAAGCAGGGGGGAACTTAGGGGCCATGGTACGGGCTTCATTTGTCAACTCTGTCCAACTAGTTGAAACTGAGTAACTCGATTTCAACCGAGTAGCGCAAGAAGGAAATTTCATAAATATAGATGATTAAAGATACAATTAAAAATTTATTCAATCTCTAATGCCATATAAACATGTTTATATATCAGGTAGTCTTTTAGATTGTATCCATATAGGCATAGGTGGTGCACTAAGAGTGGAAAAATCAATAATTTGAAGGGTCATCGTATATTAACTTTAAATTTTGTTGCTTCTTACTGCATCAAGAAAGAGTTTTTGTACTCCTTTATTCCTTAAAAACACATTTTTGCTAATAAAAATCTACATCATTATTGTTAATTTTATTTTTTATTTTTTTTAATGTTATGTCATCTGGAAGGTCATCCCTTGCTTTTTCTTAGTTTCCCCTATCATTGAGGAAGTATAGGAAAACTATTTATGGGGAGGTTCATCCATTGAGGAAGCCTCAACCCGATGGTCTATAAAAAAGAAAAGAAAAAAACAAAAAACAACAAAAAAAAACCTACCTTTGGTAGTCCCGGGAGGGGTTAACTAGATAATAAGCAAGACATATTTGAGGACAAAGTGATTTCTCCTCTCAAAATAGCGGCTTCAAGCCTAGTCATCTCGACAGTCTTCAAATCCTCCAATAAAAAGTAGCATGGACCTTTTGGACTAGAAGGTCAAATAAAAACATATCTTCCTTGGGGTTTCTTTTGTGGAGGTGTTTAAGGACACCCTTCTTTTGCGTAAGCTAATATAATCTTGTTCCCCTCACATTCCCATTCTATCTCATTTTTTGTTGGTCTTGCACAATCCACAAATAATCATGTTGAGCTTTTGGCTTTAAAACTATTATTGAAACTTGCATTGCAACAAGGAATTCAAAACTACACATATGTGGGGACTCTCAACTTGTGATAAGTTAGATGAATGGTTCTTTTAGATTACAAAATTGTGCTATACAACCATTTTTTAGCAACTAGAACATCCAACTTCCTCTTTTGAACATCTTACCTTTGAACATGTACACAAGCATAGGAATGAAGAAGCATATCGCCTTTCGAAGGTTGGTTTGGACTTGGACCTAGGCACATGGAAAATCACAACAAATTAAGAGAGACACCTAGAAGAACAATTTCATGGCCCCTAATTATGGTGATGCTATTGCACCAACTAGGGAATTCCCTTCCACCTAAACCAACTTCTAGATTTTATTTTTATTTTTTGGGGTGGGTCATCCATTATATACCGTATGATTCACAGTGGATCAATATATGTTTTTTCATCCATCTCGATGTTTTGGAGTGGAAAATTTGGAGGAATAAGTTTGCAAGGTCAATTTTACCTTTAGTCCCAGTTTGGAAATTTTCAGGTGAAAAACTTTAAGATCTATTTTGAGGTCTCAAATGACTAATTTTTGTGGTCCCAACCTTGTTACCGAACTAGGTTCCATAATATATACATCAATACCTTCCCTAATCGCGCAAGAATCACCTCAATCAGATTCATATGAGAAATTTATGCATCCCGAAAGTTGATCTATAGAAATTGACGACCATAATTTGAGAGGATGCCACATCAACTTGCACCATCTCATGTAAAAGGGGTTATCCACACGGGTACCATGAAGAATACTCAACAAGGTTTGAGTTGTAACTCATCTTGTGGGCTGAATGGGTCAAATTTAACTCCCAGTTGGCTCTCGAGATGTATTATAACCAGGCCACTGGGAGGAAAAGAGGTTCCATTCTATTAGAGTGCATTTTTTCCATAGATGACCATAGTAGATGAGAGTGGATAAAGAGAGAGAAAATAGAGAGGGTTTGTGTGTTGTAGCAACTCATGAGCTACAATTTTCATTCTTTTGTACTTGCATACATTTCCATTCATAGAAAGAGAGAGCAGAGCAACCTCACCTTTTATTTGGGTTTTCTCCAGATAGAATTTCCCAAATCATGTCTTGTATTTTTGTTTATTATCAAATTTTCCACATTTTATATATTGCATGCCTAAAAACAATAACTTACTAAATCTAGAATCCTAGGGAAAATAACACTTGCAAGATTTCAAAATTTAATGATATGTTGTGATGAATTGTCCAATGGAATGGAATGTCCCCTGTATGTGAATTTCAATGGAATTGGGGACACTAGAATATCCTTTTCCTAAATATCCAAATAATACTTAAATTTTTTGTAAGGACATCTTGTTGAATCTACTGGACATCTCCACATTAAAACCTCCAAAGTCCCTTGCAGGGATGCATCTCTTGGCTACAAATGTTGAGTTGATGAAATTATGGGTTGACCCACTATCAATTAGGGCGGTGAACTATTTCCCCTATATGATACCTATAATTCTAAAAGTGTTGTAGCTTAGAACTCCTAAAAGTGTGGCTCTGGTGCCACTTCCACTTTCCAGACATGGATGCTCATATTATGAATTACTAAGCTCCTCATCTTGTATCGACCCCCGCTTCTTCCAACTCATCACTCTTGGAAACCACCTCAATGTAATACACCCCATCCTTTCCCTTGCATATGTGTCCTTGCTTCCAAGGTTCCTTGTATCTAAAACAAAGTTTCTTTCTCGTTAACTCATCTTAAATCTCTCCATCTAATCTACTGTAACACCCTCCTCCCACATCTACCCAAGAAACCGGCCAGCCGGGGTAAACATGCGACGAGAGGCCACTATGATAAGACTCAACCTCTTAGGTAACCTTAAGGAAATGGATTCGATAAAACAAGATTTTACAGACCTCCCTTAGGTGCTTCATGACCCCTAAGATAATCCACCACTCCAGGTGCCCAACCCCTCAGGGGAACCTAGCATTTTAGTGAAATAAACCCAAAGGCGCTCCCATGACAAGGCATGCATGTGACTGGAACCCTATAGTCACTTCCACAATGCCTGCAAGGGAGAAACTGCAGTCTTTTTTAGTCATATGTGCTAGAGATTGTGAGATTTAAGCCACTTTTTCAGGCCTAGTCTCCAAACCAATGCCTAGAACTTGATGAGACTTTCCAAGGCAATAGATGACACCAAGGCAGAGCCTATAACACAAACCTTTATCAAAGGTTTGACCTAACCAAGCCTAATCATGACAGACATTTTGTCAAACACTTAGTAAATATGCAACCTACAGGTGTAAATAACATATCTGAGCATAGGGGTCTCATACTTATCCGAGATTCACCATGAAGCATTGTTTCCTTATTACTTTAACTGCCATTCCATCCATTAGGTCATAGATACATTTATCATTCAATTACAAGTAAAAATATGATGAGAGTCATACATAGTTGTTGTCATAAAACACATACATAACCAACATAATAGGGACAGAAATACCCAAGAAATCACAACCATATAAGCCACATATAATCCAGTATAATACTCATATAAATGCAAGGATAAATAACCTTTCATTAATGATGCAAAATCCAAACCCTGGATGGGACTTCCACGTTCCACCCAACCATAGAATAGTTGAGCCAAATCTCTCTTCAATCATTCACCCCTGTGCCATATTCCAAGCATGAATGTGGGATCTCATAAAACACATCAATCAAAACTCATCCAGGGCTTCCAGAGGCTATCCACCTCAACCTATCAAACAGTGATTCCACCTCACCGTCGGACATCACAAAACCATCATCAGATTGGTCTCTACCCAAGCCTTCTAGGGCTCTAGAGCATTTGTTCCAACCCGGCTTCCAGGACTAGTAACTTAACCCACGATTGCATGTCGAGCTCCAGAGCATTTTTCCAACCAAGGCTCCAAGACTAGTAACTCAACCCACAACTTATACAGGGCTTGAGATCGTTTGTCCAACCAAGGCTCCAGGACTAGTAACTCAACCCACCAAGGGCTCTATAGCATTTGTCAAACCAAGGCTCCAGGACTAATAACTCAACCAAAGCTATTACAAGGTTTCCAAAGCATTTATCCAACCAAGGTTCCATGACTAATAACTCAACCCAACTGTTACAGGGCTTCCAGAGCATTTGTCCAACCAAGGCTTCCAGGAACTAATAACTCAACCCAAGCTAAGGAAACATGAGAACCAACCAAAACAAAACAAGGAAATAAACCCACAATCTCCATGGTTATCCAGGAAATGGCAAGGCTAGGCAAATCCACTGTCAATCCAGGAAATCCTCCATGCCAGTGACAGATCATAACAAAGAAACCACATGCATGTGCCATGCATGCCAAAATTAGTGAGGAAAACATACATGCAACTTGGTACCTACAAGAAAAATTGTTGTAGCTGTTGATCCTGATGCCCTCTTTCACTTTCCTGCTCTTCCTTTGCCTTCTTGCTCCAAAATTCCAAGTATCCCACACCCTCCAAGAGTGCTCCAAGAAAACTCTAAGTATCCAAGAGTATGAGAGAGAGAGAATAGAAGAGAGCTCCACCAAAAGCTGTCAAAATATTACCCATTGATCCTCAAAAACCTTTTTATCAATGAGGCCTCTATTTTCTTCATTTTCCATTATTTTCCCTCAATTTCCTCCTCACATGCAACCTGTGACCTTTCGCCTTCATTTTCTCCTAATTTCCATTATTTTCATAAATACAATGCCAATTAATGCCTCATGCCTTTCCAAAGCCTTAGCCATTGCCTTTGCCAATTTCCTTAGCCATACTAAACTTAATCAACACCCACAAAGATGTTTCCCCCACCATTCAACTTGGAATACATGTCCCATCACTGTGGCCTTATATATTTTTACATGAGTTTTTAACTAGGGCTGTTATAGAACCCTCCCCCTTGGGGGAACACCGTCCTCGGTGTTCAAAGACACCTATAACCAATAAGATTGTTGAAAATAAAACATACTGCCCATGGAGCTTTATAACACAGCTCGTTGTAGTATTTACAATGACCACTACTAAAACATGACAATCATATCATTTACTGGAGCTTTATAACATAAATCATTATGATATTTACAATAATAACAACATATACTCATGCACATTTGCTTCAACTAGCAAATAACCATACAATTTATGGAGCTTTATAAACTAGCTTGATACAATATTTACAATAATATACACATATGCACATTTTCTCAACCAACAAATAAAAGGATACAATGCTTGCATCCACATCAAGGGAATCCAGAGGCTCACACCTCCACCCTCAAAGTAATACTAGGATTCACCTCCTTCCTAGGAAGTCCAGAATCCACTAAAAAGTCAAATCTGCATCCAATGTCCAGTGCTATAATCTTGCGCCACTTATCCTCTCAGTGAACAGTTACCGACTCATTTTTCCAGGGCGCACTCCCAATATGCATCTGATTCCATCTGGCAATGCTAATGATCAAAACAAATCCATCCCCAATCTTCCCTTCCCCACTACACAATCCCTCAGGCAATCCGGTCACCCCTTTCGTGCAGTCACTCACCTTCCAAGTTCCGTTGGCACCCCATCCCAGGTAGTCCATCCCTTGGCAAGGCTTCCTCGCATCAGAAGATACAAAAACCAAGGCGCATCCCTGCCTCAAACCATCATACCGATCATAGCATGCTCATGGAAATCAACGGACACTATTGGGTACCAGTGTCCCATAATGGCCCTGCTCCTAAATTTCTTTATGAACATACTGCTGCATTTTCCTATTCCTTTTGTTGATGCTGCTAATTCTTGCAGTCGATTTCAAACACCCAACCGAGCATGTTCATGCATTCTTGTACTAAGAATATAATTTCGATTAGATTCAAAATAAATTGAAATAACTTCAAATCATACCTCATTGGTAGTTCGTCAATAAGGTACATTGGCAATTTTGTTCGCTTCCTATCACAACAAGTCAAACTGACATCTTTGACCAAATCATCAAGTATAACATATCACATCAGGTTAGCTCGAAAGACAATCGTCATAGATCAACATCATAAATCACGTATAACCATCATAAACCAAAATCATAAATCACATGTAATCATCATAGACCATAATCATAAACCGCATGCATAGTAAAAGTGAAATAAAATATTAATACTTACCCTTTAATCAATCCTTCTACCTTTGTCTTCTATTTCGTAGGCACCCTAGATCGGTTGCCACACTAGACAAACGTCCAATGCCTTCTCCTAAACCATGTGCATGTACACATAGTGTGCATGACACACATACAATCACACGCTATATACAACACCATTCAATACACGCACCTACACCTGACATACAAGACATACACCTACACTCGGTGTGCAACACAACACAAATACGTATATAGAGTGCAACACATTGAATACATATGTCACGATACCATGACTACACAATGCACATACATAGTATCACATGCCCTTAACAAAACATGTACGACATGCACTCAATCCCACATGTACACCAGTACCACATGTACAAACCACCACCTGCACAACGTGTGCACAACATCACATGTACATGACACCACCTGCACAACGTGTACACAACTCCACATGTACACTGCACCACTATACAACGTGTACACAGTACCACACACACAACATGTACGCGACACCACATGTACACAATGCCACATGCACAACATGTACACAACACCACCTGCACACAACGTCACTTGTACAACATGTACACATCATCACATGCACACAACACCGCTTGTACAATCACGCACACAACACCATATGTACATAGTGCCACTCGTACAACATGCACAAAACACCTCTTGTACATAACACCACATATCCAACATGTACATATCATCATCTATACCAAACATTGCATATGCAACATTCATACAACACTATCTGTACTAACACCATGTACATAACATTGCATAAACAACATGTACACACACTATATATACGCAATATCACATGCACACAATGTCACAGATGCAACATGTACAACATATACAACATATGCGCAATAGTAGTATGACAAATCCAAAACCACACTATCTCTACCAAGCAATACTGTTTCCATTGTCTTACCCATGCTTGCCCCAACATGTCGCAAACCATGTTGCTTTCATTTCGCTGATGTATCCCTCGATATAACCTGTCCATACAATAGACATAATATAATCACATAATATTAACTCATAACCACATGATACTGACCTCGTATATTTGTCATGACTATTCTTCCCACTTGATTCATCATGAACCATGAACCTCTTCATGCCATTCTCCTGCATAAGTAATCATTCCTCCACAAGAATGGTCCCTGACAATCCTGTCGGATAGTGACATAGATACATATACATAAATATCAGCATAAAATAATCATGGTCCTGTCAAACATCGATATACATACATACATACATGTATACATATAAACATCAACATAATCATGATCGCAACATAATTACTAGATATCATAAGATCAAGGTTAAGAGAACTTCCTTTATTCATGCAACACATGCGCAACATTGAGAACAAAAGTTCCCAACATAGCTAAGGCATATGACGCCTCAAATCCATTTACTTTGCCTTTTTCTGTTACATTTCTCATGACTATACTGCCATCGTCCATCTACACCAATGGACCCAACTAGTCCAACCGACTGTTATAGTCTTACCTTCCGCTACTCTTACTCATGCACCGAGCTTCATCTGTGTCTTACATTACCTGTTGGGTACCACACATCTCTCCCTAAGCTACATTATTTTCCTCTTTCCCAAACCAATTCCCAAGACTCAACACATACAAGGCAAGATAAGAAACAAACAAGAAGAAGACCATGAAAACCCATAACAATATGACACTACAACAAAGTGGAAAGGCCTTGCACCAGACATAAACAAAAGTGCAAATCAAGCTCAACAAATCATAAAAGACCAAAAGTACAAGACTAGCAACAAACACCATGACTCCATCCCCATGATTCCCAAGGAAACTCAACCAGAGCCTTCTTCAATATTTCATGGCAACCTCTCTTGCCATGTAACTGCCTGCATCATATTTCCATCAACACATAATTGCCAATGCATAAATAAACATAACAATACATTGTTTACCTTACCTTGTTGTGCCAAGCACATTTCTTACAACTAAACACATCCACACCATCTCTCAAACCCAAGCTATTACAGGGTTTCCAGAGCGTTTATCCAACCAAGGCTCCAGGACTAATAACTCAACCCAACCGTTACAGGGCTTCTAGAGCGTTTGTCTTACCAAGGCTTCCAAGAACTAATAACTCAACCCAAGCTAAGGAAACATGAGAACCAACCAAAACAAAACAAGGAAATAAACCCACAATCTCCATGGTTATCCAGGAAATGGCAAGGCTAGGCAAATCCACTATCAATCTAGGAAATCCTCCATGCTAGTGACAAATCATAACCAAGAAACCACATGCATGTGCCATGCATGCCAAAACTAGTGAGGAAAACAAACATGCAACTTGGTACCTGCAAGCAAAACTATTGTAGTTGCTAACCTTGATGCCCTCTTGCGCTTTCTTGCTCTTCCTTTGCCTTCTTTCTCCAAAAATCCAAGTATGCCACACCTTCTAAGAGTGTTCTAAGAAAACTCTAAGTATCCAAGAGTATGAGAGATAAAGAATAGAAGAGAGCTCCACCAAAACCTGTCAAAAGCTTACCCATTGATCCTCAGAAGCCTTTTTATCAATAAGGCCTCTATTTTCTTCATTTTCCATTATTTTCCTTCAATTTCCTCTCACATGTAACCTGTAACCTTTCACCTTCCTTTTCTCCTAATTTCCATTATTTTTCATAAATACAATGCCAATTAATGCCTCATGCGTTTCGAAAGCCTTAGCCATTGCCTTTGCCATAATAAACTTAATCAACACCCACTAGGATGTTTCCCCCACCATTCAACTTGGAATACGTGTCTCATCACTGTGGCCTTATATATTTTTACATGAGTTTTAACTAGCGTTGTTACATCTGCTTCTCCCCGTTTCTTCCTTTTGAAAGGGCAACTTATCTTTAGTATGTTGAGGAAGTGATGGTCTGGAAGGTGCTTTATTTTTATGCACCACATCCTCCATATCGCTCATCCTAATAATGGCATCATGTAGTGATCTTTGCTTGAAGGCCTTAACCCAACCCCATAGAGGTTCAACTAATCCCTCTATGAAAAACATGACCAACTTGCATTTTGACATGTCATTCACTATGAATGCTACCTGTTGGAACTTAGATATATACATATATGGAGTGCTTGTCTGCTTGAGCTAAGCTAGATCTCATAAATGAAGCTTTGAGTTATTCTTTTCAAACAATCAATCAACCTTTCTGTGAACACCAAGTAGGATGTGATGCTGGAATGTCTGAAGGTAGTGAGCCCATGGTACTAGTACTCATGAGTTTCACCTTCCATATGCAGAGTAGCATACTGGATGACCTTTGTCTCAGTTATAGGGTTGAGTTGGAAGTATGTATCCAACTTCTAAACCCATGCCCTGGCAATGCAACTATATGTCCAATCAAAAGTGGGAAAGGTTATTTTTCTTGCCTTTTTCGAAAGATCATAGTTTTGTGATCCCCGCCCACACTCCCTAGGCTTGCTCAAGTATATGATGGTGCAAAAGTCCTACAGGGACATAGCCGCATGGAATTCTCCCCCCAATGCATGATATTCTTTTACATAGTCATTAAAAGTCTCACTGCTTTGCTGCTGCTCTTGATTATTTGGTGGTTGTTCCTCCAAAAAGTTTGGTAAGAGTGGCCTATGTGCTATTATGATGGGAGTCTATGGGTTAAATTGGGCCATATTAGAAGCATTTCCCACCTTGACATGTTTCCCACTATGGCCATTTGATCTCTCAATACCACTATTGTTGTTTATTTTGATTTCCTTGCAAGCTTGTTATTGATCGAGTGATGACTTGCACCAATTCTTGTTGCCCCTTTGCCATTATCTGCACCGATTCTTTTTGTCCTTGTACCCACTCATGTTTTTCACTAGCTAAATTGCTTAAGGCATGCATGATACTTCCCCATGGTTGATCTTCTCGATCACCCATTTCTAGTTGATCATGGTTGATCTTTGCTTGTCTAAGAGGGCAAATGTTGTCCAAAGAGTGTTGGCTATAACATGATTAATCACCTGAAATTTAATCTTTCTTGTAGATAAATTATGCTTCTTCCAAATATAAACTCAGCCCTGTACTAGAAGAGTAGAATTGTACATGGTATGCACAAGTTCTCTTGGCCTCTACTAAACATGACACTCAACAAACAGGGAAAATTCGATCTATAAGTCCAGTCTCTTTAAAGTGTCAGCCTCTCAAAATATATTTGAAACCTCACCATACTCTATCCTCCAATGTACGAGTTCAACCATTAATTAATTTGGCCCTATGTAACTATTTCAATCTACACACCATTAATTTGATTTAAGTAAATTGAGATTGATCTGGATTTAAACAAGAACGCAACAAATTACAGAGATAACCATAAACACAAAGATGCAGCGGAAATAATACTTCATTTCATTACTGTAAAATACTGAAATATGCTTACAACCAGAAATGGAAATAAACCAGCTAGGGCGATGGTAGCTTATCTCTGAGAAGAGATGTGCAACTACATGCCTCTGAACTATTCTCCAAACTGTGTTACAATGAGGTTCGAAGGCCTATTTATTGTTGAGAAACAATGGAAAACCCTTCACATCCCGAAACCTAACCCTAGAAGATGAAACGCCAAATTGTGGGCCCCGTTTGGGTAAATTGGTACATCAATTTCTCGGGGTCGTAACTTTGGCATACGATCTCCGTTTGACGCGTACCTCGAAAATGGGGATTTCAAAATTAACTTGTACCTTAAATGGTGTGGCGTTTCCAGAGTCGCTGTTGGAAGCCGATGCGTCGCCTCTGGGTAGCCGCTGAAGGATATGCGCAAAGCTATCCATCATCACGTTCCTTTGTCGCTCGAGCGCTTCTTCGAACAAGATTTTGATAGGATCTCCTGCCCCCTCGTCTTTCTTCTCATCCGCCATGGGAGGCTGTCGGGATTTGCGAGGCTGGTCTTACAAAGGTTCGACCAGTTCAAGCCCTAACTCCTTATATCCCGACCTCGTTGGGGACATGCAAAGAAAAACAGAGAAAAAGCAGACCGCTCTGATACCACTGATCCAGATTTAAACAGGAACACAACAAATTACAGAGATAACCATAAACACAAAGATGCAGCGAAAATAATACTTCATTTCATTACTGTAAAATACTGAAATATGCTTACAACCAGAAATGGAAATAAACCAGCTAGGGCGATGGTAGCTTATCTCTGAAAAGAGATGTGCGGCTACATGCCTCTGAACTGTTCTCCAAACTGTGTTTCAATGAGGCTCGAAGGCCTATTTATTGTTGAGAAACAATGGAAAACCCTTCACATCCCGAAACATAACCCTAGAAGATGAAACGCCAAATTGTGGGCCCTGTTTGGGTAAATTGGTACATCAATTTCCCGGGGTCATAACTTTGGCATACGATCAGGACCCGAAAAACTGCTAAAAATAGTAAACTGTGCTACAATTTAGGAAACTGAAAAGACTGAAAGAGACAGTTGTAGGGGTCCAAATGGGTTGGTGGGTGGCCACCAACATCCACCTGGATCAGAGATATGCAACAATAGCAATCTAACATGTAACTTTGACATAAATAACAACTACAAGCTAAAAACAAACCATAAGGCATGACATAAATGCTATAAATGATACAAAACCTATTGTCAATGTTAATAGTGGAATGAGGAAGGATACTATAACATTAATTGAGGGATTTACTCCCGAAATCCAACTTTTGAACTAATTTTTATTTTTATTTTTGTAGGCAATGCCTTATGAATCACACATGCCTCATAATTGTTATGTATGTGGGCTTTGGTACAAATAATGCTTTACAAACCGTCTTTGGTTAACAAAAGTATCATGTGGTACAAAATCTCAACATGTAGATATGACATTATAACAAAATAACCTATACCATACAGAACAACTACAAACTAAAAACAATTTATAAAACATCATATCAAAACCATCCCATGTTAAATATCATGATGCTATCACATAGAGTCGAAGACTTACACCCTAAAACCAACTTTAAATCCCTAAAACCAACTTTAAATTTGTAAAAATCACTTGGTTCATATAATACCTTATAAATCATTTCCATCCCTATTTGTTATAGGTGTAAATTTTAATATACTTTTTTTTTATAAACCATCTCCAACTAAAAACAAATATTAATATAAAACAAAATCTCAACACACTAATATATCATTATAACACAATAACTTATAACATCACATCTTAAAAAAAAATATAATAATCCTCATAACTTTGACATTAAATTTATCAAAGATGTTAACATAAAGAAAAGAAGACTATCTTATCAACTTATAAACTTTGACACAAAACTTTAATTCATATAATTTTTCATAAAAATAATACATTGCATCCACTTCAATCTCACAATTAGTTTATAAAAAAAATTATTCACCCCATACACCCAAAACACAAACTACCATAAGATGAATAAATATCCAAAAAAATCCAAAATAAAAATGCGACGGTTCGAAAGCCAAAGGACAGAGTAAAGAGCAAGATGCCCACCCTTCTCTTCCTCGTATGAATGTGACCACCACGTTAAAAAGCAGCTTTTGTCTGTTCACAAAATTCCAAACTTCTTAATCTTTTAAAAAAGCCCGTAGATTATTGTAGACCTTTATTTTAAGGTCACCCGTTTGCAGAATCCAAAAAGCCATCCTATTCTTATCACAATGATCCATGAAGTACGCAGTTCAATCGAATAAAAACAATATCCAACGCAACTCATGTCTATCCTCCAATGGCATTATTCCATTTTAGCTTTATCAGAAATGAAATGGGAGACCCCGCGGTCAAAGGGACCACCTCGTCTCGGTCAGAGAATATTGACAGCACCGACCCAAATTCAAGTCCCGGTGCCTTCTGTATGAAGGTGCATAAAAGGGGCAACAGCTCTATCGAACTCATTGCATTTGTACTGGGTGCGTTCGAACTTCTAATATCTCTGCTATCGAACAGAAATTTGCATTCTCTTTGAAAACTCTGAAATTCTGATCTGGGAAAATCGGAATCATCCATTATAAATTCTTGTGGGTTGTGACAGCAATCTGTCTTTGAGTTGAATCGAGCAATGGCGGAGCCTGAGACATTTGGTCCAAGATTGAAGAAACTGAAGCGAATGCCTCATATATTTTCACAGGTGCTGGAACTGCCCGTCCCCTCCGATTTTCCCGTTAACTGCGAGGAGACGGAAACCGCCTTCAGATTCGTGATCAAAGATCCGGATATGGTAATCGATGGTACAGTGAAAGCGGAGGTTCTGAGAATCGTACCAGGGGCTAAGAAGGTCGTCCTACGTGGCGTGTCTAGGACAGGCTCCGCTTTGAGCGAGCTGGAAACATGGCGGTTCCGTCTGCCTCCCTGCACTAATCCGGATGCAACTTCGGCGTCTTATAAGGACAGGCGTTTTGACGGTTGTTGTTCCCAAATCGTGGAGTTGCAAGGAGGATAAGTGCGGCGGGGTGGTTGCCGACGATAACGGGAGCGCAGTCTCTGTTGGGCCTGTTAGCCCAATTAGCGTCTTTTAGGTCTGTAAGTATTTTGGGCAAATGGGTTAACGAGAATTCTGTTAGCCCAATTAGCGTCTTTTAGGTCTGTAAGTATTTTGGGCAAATGGGTTAACGAGGATTTCATTAATATATGAAGGAATTCTGGTTCAGTCCCGTCTTGTAATGTGGCCTAATTTCCGAGAATGGTGTTGGTATCCTTATAAAATTTCAAGCTTAAATCGAATGCTAAATATATTTCAGCTTAGATTTAAAATATGTCTCAGATTAAATGTTGATTAAATTTCAGGTTAGATTTTGAGTATTTTCCAGACTAGATATTAAGGTTCTTGTTTGTCAGTTTTCCCCAAATCTTTAAGATTTGAATTGAAAGAGTTATTGCGAGTATATTTTGGCCGTGTGTGTATGTGAGCAGTAAGTATTATAAGACCACAATTATGGAAAGAGGGAAGCAAGTTTCAAATTTTCGAATAGGTTCGAGTACATCTTTTTATCATTATTAGTGTTATAGCACATACCCATCTACCCTGGGTTTGAGATGCAACTTGGTGTTATTATTCTTATTGTGCATAGATTTTGATCTGCAATTGATCAGAGGCGAGGCTTAGAAAGCCTCACCTCTCACCTGGATCTTTCAAAAACTCAACTCAGAAATAAATGAATCACACACAATCACACAAGATAAGATAAAAGACTCTAATATTCACTTGTATTATGAGGCTTGATAAACTTTTAAAGAGATTTACAAATACTTATTTAGAAATTGATAAATGTGAAGCAAGTGCCTACTAAAGCGGGGTGGGAGGGCACATATCCAAAGGGAACCCCCTCTGAATGCTGCTCTTGATATAAAAACTCATGGATTCTGGGTGGGGTATGGAATTTGTAGCAAAAGTGGCTACATGGATTTTGTAGGTGTTGTGATGGGGCAGAGAAACTGAGACATCGTAGCTAGGAAATGTCTGAAGAAAGAGCTAAATATTAAGAAAGAAAGTGAATGTAGAATGGCTAGAAAATAAGAACATGTAGCCACTAGAAAATAAGGAGGATGCTAGTAGCAACAATTTAGAGCATATTTTTTTTAGATCAGGCCCAAGGAGTGACTTGCTTTGATACCAATTGAACTACAATTGATCATAGGTAAGCCACACCTTTCAGCTAGATCTTCTAAAAACTTGACTCAAAAACAAATGAATCATACACAATCACACAAGATAAGATAAAAGGCTCTAATATTCACTTGTATTACCTTGAGGCTTGATAACCTTTTAAAGAGATTTACAAATACTTATTTAGAACTTGCCTCCTTTGTTGTTAGTTGCCAAATAGGAAAAGCTAAATACGTTATTTAGATATTGCCTATCATGATATAAGTTGCCTAGGACTAGATGTTTCCTTCCTCATTAGATCAATGTTTTTAAAACCTGAACCGGTGACTGGACCGGTCCACATAATGAACCGGTTTACCGACCGGAATCGGTCTAACCGGGATTGGTTTGGTCTAAACCAACCGGTTTTAGAAAATAACATTAAATAACTAATTTTTAATGAAACAAAACTATTTTTAAGATTTAAAACCACGATTCCAAGCCAATAGAGACAAAATATGCAAAGTTTGCTCATTTATATACCATGTAAAGGTGAATATATCGAAATGGCACCGAGTGCAATACATATCATCGACAAAATAGCAAAATACATAAGCAATGAGGCTCTAAATGGCCTATAAAGTCCAAAAAAATGCTGCAAGCTATGAGGCCATTGGCCTACTACAAGTCTACGATGTACACATGATCAATCATCAAGTTCATCACCACTACTAGCCACAGGATCATCATCAAGAGCTACATAGACATCATCTGGTTCAGAGTCTGAGGATGCCTCAACCTGATTTGCAATCTCAGTAGCAATGCCACCAATAACAATAGAAGTGGACCTAATGGAAGCACGAGTTTGTCGACCTGCACGACTAGTGCCTTCCATTGGTTCTTTGCCTTTCCTTGATGCCGCTATTGATCCTGGTTCTGATGCCACCACAAAATTTGCTTCATCCCCCGCTAAAGCCACGTCGATATCAAAATCAGCCTCAAACACATGATCTTTAGTCTCCTCCACCCATTCTGATGTTGGATCAATATCGTCCAACACAATGGGATCTAGATCAGGTGCTTTGTTCATCATTTGGTTCCTCCTCAGTCGAAGGTTGTATTGCACGAAAACAAGATCATTTAACTGTTTTTGTTCCTTAAAGGCTTGGAGAGGGTGTTTTTGGAGGGAAAACACTCTTAATTTGCCTCTAAAACCCCTAAACTACCTTGGAAAAGCTGCACTGTGGGTCCTCGGTGGGCATGGCAGGTAACCGGCCGGTTTAGGACCGGTTAGGTCAAATTTTCCGCCACATAGCCTATTAAATGGGGTTTTTCACCGGTTCCAACTGGTGGGCCAGCTAATCGGCCGGTTAGACCAGTAACCGGTTAGTTAGGCCGGTTTTTAAAACTATGCATTAGATGTTATCGTTATGAGTCAGGCAGCTTGGCTGCCCAAATCTATCTAACCCTGCGTTATCATTATTAGTACAAATTCATCTATCCCCAAGTTTGAGCCGTAACTTGTGGTTTGTCAGTTTGGAGGTTGGATATTTTGAGTTTCAATATTTTATAGGTTATATGCATCTTTGAGCTTCACAACATCTATAGCTACACATAATATGGAGGTATACATGACCATGAATTAATATCCATATTCAAAGTATCTAATCAACCATTGAGATTCTATGTAACACGTGGACACATGCACAAAGATGAAGAGGTGATGAATAATCCCCTCTAGCGACTGGATTGATTTTTTAGTACATTTATTATTATTATTATTTTGTTGGAAATCGTCTTTATAGGTTAGAGATGTACTAATCTTATGGAGCTTAGGTAGGTAGAATCTGGTTAAGCACTAGACGTAGCTGCAATACACTTTTGTTGGTAACTTGGTTGGTTTGTGGTCTACCGGTGGGAATTTTTATGACAATTAGTCTAGGATTGATTCTCAACACATGATTGTATTATGGGCTTAACTTGAAAATCCTTGAACCAACATCTCCCAAGGGTTTTGATCTCGCTCTGCCTAGAGATTGGGTGGTTTCTATCTTAAAAAACAAAAACAAACAAAATAACAAAAACAAACTTTTTCTAGTTCACTGCTTGACCAAAGCCCAATGAACATCATAAGTTGCTGGTGCAGACTCTTGCCAAAGTTATGGGAAGATTGTGGGTATTGTTACTGCAAAATTTAGCAACCTAGTGCAAAGCCTCATTAGGGAATGTAGGTCTTATGGCAACAATGGGATTCACCACCACTATTATCTTAGTGGCTTCTCATCAGAGCTTTGGAATAAGGCAATGCCCATCAAGTAGATACACGGCCAACCTGAGGGTGTCCTGGGTCGTTTGGGGCACATCATGAATTTTGCTAACGACTGAAATTCTCGGCTCGACATTTCATGATTTGGAGGTGTGGAAAAGGCCATACATCCATGTGGTGGCTCATGAGGGGCTAATGCTCCTCTTTGAGGGGGCAATGTTTAGGCTGCATGGTCACAAGTGCTCTCATGCTAGGCTGGACATCTTCTTTATGGTGCCTCAAAAGGGCCAAATCATCCCTCGAGGGATATTCAATGCATTTGTGAGAAACCACTTGAAATATTCTCTCAAGATCAAGTGAGATCAACGTCATCAGGTAAAGAAACCTTTAAAGTATCATAGTGGACCATATTCAATGTTAGCGGCAAAAAATACTTCCACACAAACCTTGTCTTGAAATGTCTTTTTTCGCTGTTGGATTGTAAGCAAGTTTTTCACTTGTTAGGGATGATTATATAATTAATCCTATTAGGTGCTTCTAGATTCAAAGGGAAGGATAGTTCCTAGGTAGGCCCATCAATCCATAGGTGCATTTTGAAAAATGTGTAAAAATGTGAGAAAGACTTTAAGGAGGATGCCTCTACTTTGGTGCCAATGAAAGAAGTCCAACATCTTGTGTGTAATGATGTTAAGAGGGAGCAATCGTGGAGGCTTGAGTTAATCCTTTCCTTGGCCTATTTTTACCATCTCTCTCGTTCACCTTTTATTTTAATGATCTTTCTTTGGTTTCTTGCGTAGCTTGGGTGACTTGTGAAAATTTAATCTATTGCATTAATTGAAAATTATTCTCTTAATTGTAAATTTAATTATGTAGTTTATTTGCTATGACAAACATTGAATAAATCACTATTGCAATTTTCACCATAAAAATACTGCGGAAAATAGAATATTGTAAACTGAGAAATTCTAGCATACACACAAAAATTTAACACAATTTTTTTGGACAATTGTCCCTGAAAAAACCCAACTTGGGAAAATTGGTGCAACATATGAGGGTTTTATGATTATTCTTCAACAACAAATTTGAGTACAATAATTTGGATGCTCTATTGGCAATCCAATGTAGGAAAAATATTGGCAAAATTATTGAGAATTTTTCCTCACCCACAATTGGTTTCTTGTGAAAATTTCTGAATCTACACATTATAAATCCTACTGCAATCACTGGTTTACCATCTCCTACTTGTTTTTACATTCAACAAGTTATTTGATTATTTAAATAGCGATGAAAACACTATTGCAGACTACACATACATACAAATCATGAACTGAAATGAAATGAGACAAATACACAAGGGACATCGTTATTTTTGGACAATCGTCCCTGGAAAATCCAATGCAGGAAAACCGGTGCAGCATATAGAGGGTTTCTATTATTAAGCAGATTTTTGAATACAAATAGGGTGCCAAATTCGGCTCACCCAACAGAGAATAAACCCGGCAGAAGTACCTATCCAGAGACATATGAACAAACCCCACAGGTGAATGCGCTGTTCCTAGTGCTGGGCAGCAATGGCTGCTCCAAACTCTGCTCTGGAACTGCGTCACTAAGACCCCTTAGCCTCCACTGCGTTAGAGCTCTCCTTCTGCGTCCCTGCGACACTGCGTCAGAGCTCTCTCTTTGCAACACTGCGTCATTGCTCTCCCTCTGTGTCACTATGTCACTATGACACTGTGTCACTGGGAGCTCTTAGCCTCCACTGCGTCACTGCATCAGAGCTCTCCCTCTGTGTCACTGCAACACTGAGAGCTCTTAGCCTCCACTACGTCACTGCGTTAGAGCTCTCCCTCTACGCTGTCTCTCCTGGTGCTTCTCTGCCTCTCTGCTATGTATTCTCGGCCTTGGACTGAAGTCCCTCCGCCGAATTGCCCCTCACTACAATAGATCACTTGTTCGATTTTCTTAGCAAACCTCGCCCCATAAAATCGAACTAACTGACCTTTCAAGTGTGTATCTCCAACTGAACCTCAAGCTTCCTCTTATACTTTTCCTGTTGACAAATCAATGGCCGAGATTAAGTCCCAAATCAACGGCTAAGATTAAAACAGGCTTGATCCTCGTCACTTAGAAGTTTCTCACCCATATTTTTTTTTTTTTTTCTAAGTTAAGACTAACCTAAGTACCCACGGGGGATTTGAACCAGTGACCTATCGCAAGGAGTGCCTTAACAATGCACCCATTCACCGTCAATCCAAAGCCCCGTGGGCCACCCATATTCTTATTAATACCCATTAATATTTTTATTTTCTTAAGTTTAGACTTAGGAACCCATTAAAAATATTAATTATTTTAATAACTCCTCATCTAGGTGGAATTTCTCCAAACGATTTCTGGGTTTTGGAGGTCTCAAGTGTTTTAGCCCCTCCACAAAATTTCGGAGCTAGAGCGCATTCGATGGTACCGAAAATCAACACTCCCTCTTAGCGAAGAATGTGCTCTAGTAACACTTCTTAATAGAAGTACTACATTGATCCACTGCATCGGTCCTATGTGCTGCTGATGCTTGGCCAGATGCCCTTCATCCATTGCACTGTTGCTTCTTGTACTACTGCCCATGACTCTGCCACTGCCATTGCTACATCTATACTACAACTCCCTCTCAAAACGCTACATCATGTTGCCCATAGCACTGCCACTGCTACATCTGGACTACAACTCCCTCTCAAAATGCTGCATCATGTTGCCCATAGCACTGCTACTGCTAACTGCTGCATTGAAACTCAGTTACTGAGAAGTAAGTAACTGAAACTTCACCAAAAAAATTGACATGCTGGTTAGTCTAGATGCCTCGTGATGTTAAAGCTACCTCTGTTGCTAATCTGTGCTGACCCTCTGCTGCTACTGCGCTATTGCAAACTGCTCTGTGCCTCTCGCACTGCTACGACATCTACTACGCTGCCTCAGACTTTGGTACTCTAGCTCTGCCACTGTCGCTCCATCACACCTCGCTCCAACCGACACCTGCCATTTTGCTACTTTCGCTAAGGGCTCCCGTAGCTGTATGTGATCTAAGAGTTTGGGCACCTCAAGGATCTTGCCCCATTCATGTAGTCCTCTCGACTACAACTCCATGTCGCCCCACCTCTTCTCGAGAGGCGCATGAGCACTCATGGCACAATCGTCATCCTCGCCTTCCCTATTAGCTTTCATTGGAGCAACCTTCAATTCATAAGCTTCCTCCTTGCCCTTCTTCCAGGGGCATTGAGTGGCATAATGTCCAAGTTCCCCACACGTGAAGCATTTGACCTTGGAAATATCCTTTTTCTTCTGCTTCTGTTGCCCTTGCCATCCCGATGATGCGAGAGCTGCATCCTCTTCCTCATCCTTCTTGACCCGGGCTCCTTTGCCGCTACCCCCTGCCTTGTTCAACCTCCTGATCTCTTCTTGTCGAAGAGCTGCCCACATCTCCTCCCAATTAGGGAGAGTCGCTTTGCCCAAGATACTTTGGAAAATGTTTCCCAATCCTCGGTGACTGCATTCAGAGTAATATTGACCATGAACTCAGGATTTGGTGTAGACCCCACAGAAGTCAACTGGTCTCTAATCCCTTGCAACCCGAGGACGAAGAGATCGATCTTTTCTCCCTTTTGCATGCGGTACAGTCTCAACTGATTTTCTAATAGCATCTTCCGCTAGATGGAAGTGCTTTGGTACAAGGTGGTTAGCGTCTCCCACATCTCCCTTGCTGTGACCTTCTCAGCAATGTGTGGGACCACATGATCTTTGACCCCGTCTATGATCATGCACTTGGCCTTCGCCTGGGCCTCCTCGTACTTTTTTAACGGATCAACATCGACCAGAACAACAACTACTTTCAAGCATAGTCCTTAATGCGATTTTTGTCTAGAATTGCCAGGATCTTGGCCTTCCAGATGACAAAATTGGAAGCTCCATCCAATTTGTCTTGATCCCTCAGTCCATTGACTGCCATCTTTGCTCAAAAAATATAGGACAGGTTCTCTTTTCCCTCTCCTGCTGCTAATCCAGCAAGACTTGGATCTGGATTTCTTTGGCGCAAGAAACCCTCTAAGGAACAAGCTCCTCTAGACTCCCTCTCAGTCCTGATTTCCTTCACTCCAATCCTCCGACCAAATGTCGAATCACTCCTCTCCAATCCTCCTTTGTTGCTGCAAGCCGAGTCTAGATTTCTTTGGCTAGAAATCTGTCAAGGCAGAGACACCCTCTACCTCGGCTCTGTCTCCACAAACACTGTTCTGCACCAACAACAACAACGTCCCTCCAACTCTTTAGATCGAATCTGCTCTGCTCCCCAACCCCGACAATTGAAGGATCTGAGCTCCTTTGGCTTTGCGCAATCACTGCGTGAGCTAGATCAGCTCCTCCTGGCCATTGCATCACTCCTTCCTGGTCCCAAAAGATGACATGGCTCTGCATGAGCCTGATTTGCCCCTCTCTGCTTTTGCGTTGGCCTAAACAGTTGACGCAGTTACTGCATGGGCTCCTCCTAGCTACTGCGTCACCCTCCCTTGGCTCAGAATGTTGACGCAGGCACTACGTGAGCCTCTGCGTCACCTCTTCTGCACTGCGTCACTCTCCCTCTGTGTCTCTGGCTCTGGAACAACGTTGTCACTCGGGACAACTGCTTCTCTGCAGCAAATTTTCCTGGATCTCTCGGCTGGTGTCTTCAGGCTCCTATGCTTTGCAACCCTCTGATACCATGTGAAAATTTCTGAATCTACACATCAGAAATCCTACTGCAATCACTGGTTTACCATCTCCTACTTGTTTTTACATTCAATAAGTTATTTAATTATTTAAATAGTGATGAAAACCCTATTGTAGACTACACATACATACAGATCATGAACTGAAATGAAATGAGACAAATACACAAGGGACATCGTTATTTTTGGACAATCATCCTTGGAAAAACCCAATGCGGGAAAACCGGTGCAACATATGTAGGGTTTGTATTATTAAGCAGAGATTTTTGAATACAGCTAGGGTGCCAAATCCGACTCACCCAACAGAGAATAAACCCGACAGAAGTACCTCTATCCAAAGATAGATGAACAAACCCCACAGGTGATTGCGTTGTTCCCAGTGTTGGGCAGCGATGGCTGCTCCAAGCTCTGCGCTGTCATTGTGTCACTGTGACATTGTGTCAATCCGTCATTGAGACCCCTTAGCCTCCACTGCGTTAGAGCTCTCCCTCTGTGACACTGCGTCATTGCGTCAGAGCTCTCCATTTGCGTCACTGCGACACTATGTCAGAGCTCTCCCTCAGCGTCACTGTGATACTGCGTCACTGAGAGCTCTTAGCCTCCACTGAGTCACTATGTCAGAGCTCTCCCTTTGCGTCATTGCGACACTGCATCACTGAGAGCTCTTAGCCTCCACTGCGTCAATGCGTCAGAGCTTTCCCTCTGCATTGTCTCTCCTGGTGCTTCTCTACCTCTTTGCTATGTATTCTTGGCCTTGGATTGAAGTCCCTCTGCCGAACTGCCCCTGCAGATTACTTGTTCAATTTTCTCAGCAAACCTCGCCATAGAGAAATCGAAATAACTGATCTCTCAAGTGTGTATCTCCAACTGACCCTCAAGCCTCCTCTTATACTTTTCTTGTTGATAAATCAACGACCGAGATTAAGTCCCAAATCAACGACTAAGATTAAAACAGACTTGATCCCCGTCACTTAGAAATTTCTCACCCATATTCTTATTAATACCCATTAATATTTTTATTTTCCTAAGTTTAGACTTAGGAACCCATTAAAAATATTAATTATTTTAATAACTCCTCATCCGGGTGGAATTTCTCCAAACGATTTCTAGGTTTTGGAGATCTCATGTGTTCTAGCTCCTTTACAAATTTTGGGAGCTAGAGCACATCCGATGCTACCCAAAATCAACATTTATGTCCCTAGAATTTCCTCCTCTGCCACACACAATCCCTTCTGCGTCAACTTTTGTGCAAAGCTTGCGCAGATCTTGCTGCAATTGCCTCTGGAAACCTCTAAAATCGTTAGCTCTATCTCTGTCTGACTCTGGAATTGATTCACTGCCTCATTTGACCAAAATCCTGGCCTACAACTATTGAATCACTAACTCCTCCAGCTAGATCGAACTGACTGCTGCTGTGTGCTGGGAATTTCACAATCCCTCTCATTGCCTCTTCCGAAATTAGAAGACTTCCTCCGGAAATGCTGCTGACCTCCTCTGCCACCTGCTACTCACCCTCTGACTCAATCTTCTTGGCTGAATCTCTGCCACTGAGAAATCGATCTGCCTGGGGAACTGAGTATTTGCACTGGTGTGTTCTCCATCTACCCATCGACTTCTTATAATCTTTTGTTGGAGTACCAACAACCAAGATTAAAATGTAATCAAGGGCCCAGAGTAATTCTCTGTCGATCTATGTGAGTTTCTAGAGAATTCTCACCTTATCTCAATTAATATCGATTAATTAACCATATTCCCTAAGGAAATATTTAAAAATCGGCTAGTAATCTAATTGAGATACTTCTAGGTGGAATTTCCAGAAATGATTTCTGGGTTTTGGGAGATCTCATGTATGTCAGCGTCTCCACCAAATTTTGTTGATTTTTAATGTACCTTGGACAAGTGGTTTCCCATGGGTTAGTTTCTACCTAGGGAAAAGTGTCCAAAATAATTCTTTTCCTAAGTGTGACTTTAGAAAGTGAAAGTGACTTTATAAGTGGTGAAGTCAATGTTAAATTATAAAGTGAAAGGTGACTTTGGATATAAAGTACAATGTGGGTACTTTATTTAATGGGTGAGTTAAAAAATAGAAAGTGAGAATTAAATGCACATTTATTCTCATCCCTTGATCTAAATGAATCTGAGCCATTAAATCTTAGGGTTGCCCAAAAGTCATTTAGGGAAACAAAAGGGGGAAAAGAAAAGAGAGACTGCATTCATTCTTCATGAGCAGATTGGAGAAAGGAGGCTGAGAGCTGGAAAAAAGTTCTGAAGGAGAAATTTGTTGCAGCAAGCTGAAGGAGTGAAATCTGGGAAAAGTTGGGCATGAAAATCAAGGCATAGAAGACATTTGAAGGTACAGTAAGAACAACATTTAATGCTGAGCTCCACTTTGTTCAAGAGAAGTTTTTGGTTTTTTTTGAAAAATCTGTACAATCCGTACGAAATCCGTATAGTACAGTCCATATCTGTGTTGAGCCTCAAACCTGCACTTCTTTACACATCCTCTCAGCCTCCTTTTCCTATTCATTTCCTTCTTTTGCCACTCATTCCCTCCATCAAATTGCTCAAATCATTGTATTTTACGAATTTTTACATGGTTTATTAATTATGCTAATGACTGTGTTGTTGGATTAGAATTTTGGTTCAAGTGCTGCACTTTCCGCAGCTCACACAGGGTTTCTGCAGCTGATCCCGGTTTCCGCAGCCAACCCCGGATTCCGCAGCTGTTTTATTAAACGGCATGTTCCAGGTGTCCTCCGGGCAGAAGAGCCACATGGGCAAGTTCGTGGAACCAAGGACATGGTGTGTGTCCTTCCAGCTCAGCCAAACCAGTCACAAAAACCCATGGTCAACGAGGAGGCAACTTCGGTCAACAGAGGTCATTGGCGGTGGCACGGCTCCGCGTGTTCGGTTTTAGAGCACGTGAAGAACAGATGGTCTCTTCCTCAGCCACGAAGATGATGGGAAACACAAATCCAACAGAAGATTTAATGCCCACCACGACCGTTGCCTAAATCCGTGGACGCTGCCAGATTACGTGTTTTTACACAGCTGATAGAATAGCGTAGTTTGTGTTAAGTTAGTTTTGTTTTCTTTGCTATAAATAAAGCGTCTTTGAACGCTGGATAGTTAGCTGCTGATATGTAATTTTGAACCCCACTGTACTTTCTATTTTGATACATAATATATGAGAAGACTGTTCTCCATTTGAGCGTGTAATTGATCTTTGAGCTGGCTGGAGTAGGCAGAGGGCCCCTGTTTACTTAAGGCCTGTACAGTGCTTTTAATTTCCTGCATTTCTTTTTATCATTTTATGTATAATAGTTGTACAGAATGCCTTTGATTGCTGTGTTTCGATCATGTACAATAGCTGTATATAAACGTTGAATTCTGCTCATTTATATTTCTGAACTTTTTCCATGACTGATTAGAGTGTTTTGCAGATTGCTTAGGCGTGCCCGGGACAATTTCTTTTCTTTCTTTTTTCACAGCTAGTGACACTTGTGATCATCTTGTCTATGTTGCTGACCTTCTTTGTTTTGCAGCCTTTATTTCTTTATTATCATTTCTTTAAGTTGCATAGTTGCTTACTACTTTTAGATGTCAAGTTGTTTACCTATTGATGGTTTCTTCTCTATAATTCAATATCTTTATTGAGGACCAAAATATCACTAACACAGCTTGGTTTAGTTGCTCAAGAACTCACAATTGCTTGGGTTATTTTTGACTGTTTCTCACATGATATATTCAGTTAAAAGACAAGAGGTTAAGAAGAAGTTAAAGTATTTGTGACTAGTCTTTCTTTTATGTAGATTTATTTCAGTTTCATATTACTTAGTTTTAGCTAGACTTGACATAGATTCCATCTTCATTTTCTTGCAGCAACATAGATACTGGGTCAATGTCATTAGCCTTTTTGATGCCTTCATTTTCCTTTAAGAGTTGATTTCATTTCAAGTTGTTGTTCAAAGCTTTCTTGTAGATTATTTTTAAGTCTTAAGAAATCATTTAGAACTCATCACAATCACACACACTTCACTCACTTTATTTCATTTCCATCACATCATTGTAGGAGAAATATATTTGAAAACAAACTTAAAAAGTTAAAAACGACAAAAACATAAGAAACAGTTGCCTAAGTACATACAGTACACATCACTTCTTCAGCTTACGAGCCCCGGGTTGATAAAAGTTGCAATTTAGACATAACTAAATTGACCAAACATTTTGGCGCCGTTGCCGGGGAAGTGAAAATTAGGTAGCCAATTCTTAAAAAAAAACAAGAAAAATTTCAAGGAAGGAAAATTAATAACCTCTCAAAGTATGCTCTCCTCTTGCACCTAGGGTGATCTGGAGGATCAGAAAAGAGAAAGTTATTGGTTTAATAGTTTCTTGAGTATGCTCTCTTCTTGCACCTAGAGTGACCTGGAAGATCAGAAAGAGAATTATTAGCCTGACTTGAAGAAAAATAAAAAATGACATGCATAGAGCTAGAGATTCTAGGGGAAGGTTTTTAGCTAGAGCCAAGAGTTCGATTTTTACAAGTCCATCTACTTCAAGGAATAGACAAGAGACACCTCCCTCATCTCCAACTGACACTCCTAGCCCTAGGATTCCCGGAATTCAAGAAGCAGGAGTCGACTCTCCCATACCTTCCATCGAGTCTGAATTAGAGAGAGATCCTTTCCTTCTTTCTCCAGAGAGACAAATTATAATTGAAGAAGTAGAATTACCTGAAGAAGAAGGAGAAAATCCTTCTCATACACCCTTAGTAGAAGAACCAGAAGACTCTGAAGTCTCCAGGGAAACTACCATGACAGAGGAAGGAGCACCTGGATTTGGTAGAGGTAGAGGTAGAGGAGGAGGAGGAAACAATGGAGGAGGTAGAGGTAACATTGGAGGAAATAGGGATGGGGATAACTCATTCGGGTTCCCTATAGTCGATGAGGACTCCCGAGACACCATGAAGAACATCTCACCATCTGTCCTCCCGAACTTCCATGGGTTAAGGAATGAGGACCCTGAAACATTTCTATTTGAGTTTGAAGTCGTATGTCGAACTTATGATTATCTGGATGACTCTCAAAAACTCACACTGTTTCCTTCAACATTGAAAGGATCAGCTTTGAAATGGTTCATGGGATTACTCACTCAATCCATTAGGTCTTGGAATGATATGAAACAAACATTTTTGGATAGGTACCTGGACTATTGTATGCCCACCAATCATAAGGATGAGGTATTCAAAATGATGCAAAAAGAAGATGAAAACTTGGAGGAATTGATTGAAAGATTTCAATATAATCTGAAAAGAGCAAAAATGAGTAACTTGGACGAGGAGACCTTGAAATCCCTTTTACTAAAAGCCATTAGAGATGAATGGATAGATCTTTTGAATATGATGGGAAAAGGAGATGTATCTCAACTTCCACTTTCTGATATAGCAGAATTATGTGTCCATCTCTCAAGGGGGAAATCCAAAACTCAAAAAGGGCCTAGAGATCTTTCTCTCATCAGAGCAAATAAATTTGCAACTGGATCGGTAAGTAGGGCTGAGATTGGCAACTTGCTTGATGAATTTAAAAGCAGAAAGCAGAAGCTGAGGCTTTGGCCATCTTTTGCCTAAAGTGTAGAAAGAAACATGCTCTAAGGGAATGTCCCTTGGAAGCAAAAGTTGTAGAGACGTGTGATTTGCTCAGAGAATCATGAGACCAAGGATTGTCCTTCAATCCCTGGGCTCAAAGCTGTTTTTTAAGAAGATCCAAGTACACTTGAATCTCTCTGTTTTGTTGCAAGGAGACCTTGGCAAGGGCAACAAAATCAAGGGTTTAACAACTCTATGAATTTTCAACCCCCACCAAATTGGAATCCTTGGCAACAACCTTGGCCCCAACCTCAAAATCCTTTTCAAGCATGGGTACAAGGTATGCAAAATCCTTATGGGAGATTTGCTCAATTCTATCAATATCCTCCATCTTTTCAAAACCAACAAGCTCCACAACTTCCAAATCAAAGTCCACAACTATCATTGCCATTTCCTCAACAACAACAACCTTCTCAACAGAATCAAAATTCTCAACTCTTGCTTCCATTCCAACAGAAGTCAAATCAACTTCCTTCTCAGCCATTGCCAAACCCCAATAATAAAAACCCTCAAAATGCTTACATGATGGAAGGTCAACCATTCCCTACCTATATGATTGTTCCTCTTAATGAAGTACAACTCAGATCAGGTAGAGTTCTAGATAAGCCTTCTATAAATGCTCAACAACAAAGCATTTCGGAGGAAGAATCTCTTGAAGCCAATAAGGGTTCTGAAGCACCTCTTCAAAACCCAAACACTCAAAAAGAAAAGGAAAAAGAATTAACCCCCACAACTCCCATAGTTGAGCAACCTACATCTCTATCCACACCTCCTTTTCCTGAAAGATTACAAATTGACAAAGGAGTGGAAAAACAAATTTGGTTGCCTGACTATAATTTCCTAGATGAATTGAAGAATGTCTGTATCAAGATTCCCTTGTTACAAGCCATTAAGGAAATTCCTATTCTAGCAAAAACAATAAAGGAGTTGAGCCTTAAAAGACCAGGAAGGAAACCAAGAGATACCAGAAGGATCCACCTGGTAGGAAAAATTGCAGACATCATGATGGGAAAGATTACTATGCAGAAATATGTAGATCCCGGTAGTCCAATTGTCAAAACACATATCAATGGGGTAGAAATACCAAATACTTTGATTGATTTAGGGGCTGCTATTAACATTATGAGTAGACAGACTATGGAACAGCTAAAACTTCATAATCTTCTTTTTACACCTACTTTATTGCAACTTGCAGATCGATCAATTATTAAACCAGATGGTGTATTGGAAGACATTCCAGTCTCCCTAGACTCTTGGGAATATCCAGTGGATTTCATGATTTTAACTCCCAAGAGTAATCTAGGAGGACATCCTCTTATTTTAGGAAGACCTTGGCTAGCCACAGCTGATGCTTTCATAAGTTGTAGGTCTGGGGATATGTACATTTCTGATGGTAATTCGACAAAGAAGTTCAATCTGTATCCTCCAGCAAAAGCAATCACAGAAATAGGAGATAATGAGTGGGTTGATGATGAAGATACTATACAACCTGTCTTTACCATTTCTGAGATTAGTGAAGATAGTCAAATTCTGAACACATTAGAAAATTTTGAACCATCTTCAGAATATGACCACACACAATTTCAGTTGGATTCTGACATTGAGTGTCTATCATCTAGACAGATGTCTCTTTTCTCTATGGAAGAGTTTGGTAGTTCTGCCATTGAGATTTTTCCAGGAAAAACACTGAATATCAACAAAAACTTGGAAAAATCACAACAGGAAGAGCTAACCAGAGTCTTGCAAATGCATTCTATTGCATTTGCATGGGAATATACAGATATGAAAGGTATTGACCCGAAGACTTGCATTCATCACATCTATATTGAGGAAAATAGTAGACCAATCAGACAACCTCAAAGAAGGATGAATCCAAACCTTAGGGAAATAGTGAAAGAAGAGCTCCAAAAGTTACTCAATGTAAACTTCATTTACCCCATTTCAGATAGCCGGTGGGTTTCTCCTTTGGTTATAGTACCTAAAAAGAATGGTAAATGGAGGGTTTGCATTGATTACAGAGAATTGAACAAAGCAATCTTGAAGGATCACTTTCCTTTACCCTTTATCGATCAAGTATTAGATACTCTAGCAGGTAAAAAGTATTTCTCATTTTTGGATGGTTTTAGTGGTTACAATCAAATTCAGGTAGCACCTGAAGACCAGGACAAGACCACATTTACCTGTCCATGGGGAACTTTTGCTTACCGAGTACTTCCTTTTGGATTATGTAATGCACCTGCGACATTTCAAAGGGCAGTACTAGGAATCTTTTCTGATCTAATTCATGATTGTGTAGAGGTCTATATGGATGATTTTACAGTTTATGGTAATTCATTTGAAGAGGCATTAGAAAATTTGGAAAAAGTTCTTGTAAGATGTAAAGAAACAAATCTTTCATTAAGTCATGAAAAATGTTTTATGATGTTTACTGAAGGGATTGTTTTAGGACATCATATTTCAGGAGATGGAATCAAAGTTGATAGATCAAAAGTCGAAGTCATCTCCAAGTTACCTATTCCAAATTGTCAAAAAGATGTTAGAAGTTTTCTTGGGTTTACTGGGTATTATAGAAGATTTATTGAAAACTTCACCAAGATAGCATCTCCACTCTTCAAATTACTTACCAAAGACTGTGAATTCAAGTGGGATCCTGACTGTCAATCTTCATTTGAAACTTTAAAAACTAGAATATCTGAAGCACCCATTTTGAGAGGGCCAAACTGGAAACTTCCTTTACACATTTCTACAGATGCTTCAGATACAGCTCTAGGAGCTGTGTTGGGTCAAAAGGATTTAGTTCCTTATGCCATTTACTACACCAGTAAAAATTTGACTCCCACTGAGTTAAATTATATTGTGACTGAAAAAGAATTCTTAGCCGTTGTTCATGCAATCAACAAGTTTAGACACTATATAACCGGCTATGAAACTTTTGTCCATACTGATCATTCTGCAATTAGATATCTCATGAACAAACCTGTTACTAATGGCAGAGTTACAAGATGGCTTTTACTTCTACAAGAATTCAATATTACTGTGTTAGATAGACTAGGAAAACAAAATACAGTCGCTGATTTCTTGTCTAGAATTCAAAATACTAACGAGGATTCTCCCGTAGAGGATAAGTTTCCAGATGAATATTTGTTTGCAATAACTACTAAAACCCCTTGGTATGCAGACATTGCTAATTATTTGGTTACAGGGAAGCTACCTCCACACTTATTTCCTAATGAGAAAAGGAAAATCATTCAGGAGAGCTCAAAGTATTCTTGGATTTCTAATGAATTGTTCAAAACAGGGCTAGATTGTGTGATCAGAAGATGTGTTCGGGAAGATGAAATGCCTGACATCCTTAAGGCATGTCATGATGAACTGTGCGGTGGACACTTTGCTGACAAGAGAACGGCCTATAAAATCCTTTCTTTAGGATATTATTGGCCTTCTCTCTTCAAAGATGCAAAACAATATGTCAAAAGGTGTGACAGCTGCCAAAGAGTTGGGAGACCAACTCCTTCAAATGAAATGCCATTACAGCCACAGGTATGCATTGAACCCTTTGAAAAATGGGCTTTAGATTTCATTGGACCCATTAACCCACCATCTAAGCAAAATAAGTATATATTGGTTTGTACTGATTATGTTACTAAATGGGTAGAAGCAAAGGCATTGCCTTCTGCCATTGAAAATTCAGTTGTTCAATTTCTTTTTGAGGATATTTTTATTCGTTTTGGTGTTCCAAGAGAAATTGTGACAGATCAGGGAAGCCAATTTACATCTAACTTGATGGAGAAGCTGATGGAAGAATACAAAATCAAGCATAAAAAATCTACTCCATACCATCCGCAAGCAAATGGTCAAGTGGAATCCACAAATAAAGTTCTTGAGAGCATCATCACCAAAACTGTTCATCTTCATAGAAGAGATTGGGCAGAAAGGCTTCCTGAAGCCTTATGGGCCTATAGAACTACATGGAGGAACACAACAGGACATTCTCCCTATGAACTTGTTTATGGGAAGGAAGTCTTGCTCCCCATTGAGTTTCAAATCAAGACCTTCAAGATAGCAGTTCAGTTGGGGATGAATCTATCAGAAGCCCAAAAACACAGAATGGAGCAGTTGAATGAGCTAGATGAGATAAGACAAGATGCAATTTTAAGGACTGATCTAGTTCAGCACCAAAGAACTAAGTGGCATGATCGACACATCAAAGAGAAAAAGTTTCAGAAGGGAGATTGGGCACTATTGTTTGATTCCAAGTTTAAGGACTTCAAAGGAAAATTTCAAACTCATTGGCTTGGACCATATGAGATTGACGAAGTCTTTAACAATGGAGCAGTTCGAGTAAAGACCATTGATGAGTTTCAGACTCCTCTCATTGTGAATGGCCACCGATTGAAAGTCTACCACAAGCCACTCCCAAAGGAGGAATTTGTTAAAATGTTCCAAGAAGATTCTGCAATGAGGCTGGTGGAGAAGAATTCTTCTCCTCCATCAGCCTAGTCTTTGTTTCTTTCAGTTAAAAAAAAAAAAGAAAAAAAAAAAGAAAAAAAAAAGAGAAAAAAAAAAGAAAAAAAAAAAGTCTCTTGTATAAGCCTGAAAACCAATCTTGAATTGGCAGTCTTATGCAGAAAATATAAGGTGAAAATCAAGGGCACCTGACACTTTGTATTTTCCAAAAAAATCTCTCTCTCTCTTTCCATCTCATTCGCCATTTCAGTTCATCCTCTTCACTTCCATCTCCATTTCCATTTCACTTCATTTTCATTCCATTTCATTCATTTCATTTCATTCATTTCATTTCATTTTCACCAATAAAGTCCCTCTCAGGACTATTTCATTTAGTTAAGTCTTCTCTAACTACTTTTTGGTATAGACAGAAGGGTGTTGTTTCAGTTTCCGCAGCTGAGAACTGTTTCCGCAACTCGCACCAGTTTCCGCAACCAGCATCACTCTGTCTCTACAGCAGCAGTACTCTGTTTTCAAAAAAATCACAGTCAGAGGTATCAACATCACCAAGGGCAACAAGGATGGGAGGCACCTGCAAGATAAGAAAGCAATAAGGGGTCAGCAACCTTAATCAACAAAAGGCAAATCTATGAAGGTATGATCAAATTTTTTTCCAAACAACCATTTAAAAGTCATTTTATGTATAATTATTAAATTGTGGACAGAGCCACTAAATGCAATGATTTGGCAAGATCATCCCACTTCTCCTCCACGATAATCCTTTATCCACCTCATACCCTCCTAACGGTCTCATAATCACTCTTAGTTCAAACTCAAATCGAGACTGCGCTTTCATTAATTAGCCGTACAAGGAAGAAGAGACCTATCGTACTACGTCTCTTCTCCACCACGATCTTCGCAGCCAATGGTGAAACGTGTGCGTAAGCCGCCCGACTCCAAGGGATTTGGCCGTTATTCCATTCTCTTATCACCCCATTTCCACACGCATTTGAACCCATTCTCGTGTTTGTCTTTTACTCCCTCGCACTCACACCATTTCCACTCTCATTTTCGTTACAAACTCCACGGCTCTGTTTCAAACCCCGCAGCTCTGTTTCAAACTCCACAGTTCCGTGTCAAACCCGTATTGCCTTGCACTACATTGCGGCTATTCCACTTACAGCCGTAGTCCATCTATTTTTTCCGTGAGCATCCTCCTTGAGCATCCATACACAGTCAAAGCTTCAGCCGAAGATGGGGAAACTCCTTAGAGCTGAACCTGAAGGTTCAAAGTATCTAGAAGGATACCCGCAGACAAAGGAAGCATTAAAGAAGGCAAAATGGTTGAAGTTCATTCAAAAATTCAGAGGATATGATAAGGAGGTAACGAAGGCATTTGCTCGATCATTCAATGGAAATACCGTGGAAGTGGGAGACCTGAAGTTCACAGTAACAGAGAATACCATAGCCACAGCAACCGGTTTACCTCAGCTAGGAGAACGATGGTTCAAGAACAGAGTGGTGGAAGATCAGGGATGGAAAGATATGCTTAAGAACCCAGGTATGGACACTTCAATATTCACCAAAGGGATTCCTGTACATGTAATTAAGGAAGAATGGACTGCATTGTTATTACTTGTTCAAAAATTTGTTACATGTGAGGGCCGCTTTGGCACTATGTATATGTACCATGCCAGAATCATGATGAACTTCATGGAAGGCCATGCCATCAATTTACCCTATTTTCTGTTAAGAAGCCTAACGAAAATGAGTTCCACTGTCCAAAAGAATATAGGCCATATTGAACCTCACTTGTATCATCACGGGTTCATTAGAATTCTCATAGAGGACCAATTGAAAAACAACAATGATACATGGGAAAAGTTTTTAGTCAGGAATCATTTTCAAGAGATAACTGAAGCTTCCGCTAGCAGCTCTCCTAGAGTCCCAAAAAGAAGTAGGAGAATGAAAAGAGATGTTGCAGCCCAAGATCCTCCTATTGTAGAAACTCAGGAGACTACTCAAGAAGAAGAGGTAGAAAGAGATAAAACCAAGAAACAGAAAAAGGATAAAGGGAAAACAATTGTTCAAGAATCATATCCATCACCTGAACCTTCAATAGAAGAAGACTATCAAACCTTGGCTGATAGACTAGTACAACTCCAAGCTACTGCCCTCTCAAAGAAGAAACAAAAAGAAAAACAGAGTGTCCAGCCAAAGAGCACTAGTGCACAAGTGAGAAGAAGCAGTAGAATTAAAGAAAGAATGAGTGTGACTAAAGAAAAACAGTCACATTTCATTGATTTGGGAGAAGGCACACCTGAAAAGACTCCAATTCAGCTAGTTATTGAGCCAAGTCCTCCACGAGAGGAAAGTCCCTTTCAGCAAGAAAGAGAAAACAGTCCTCAAGAATTCGAGTTTAGGCCAAGAAGAACACCTGAAACTGACCCTGACCAGCAGGAGGCATACAATTATTTGGAGACCTTGGAGCAATCAGTTGTAGGTCCAAGCACTATATTACCTCTTGAGGAACAGGTCCAGTCTTTAAAACAAGAGGTGTTTGAGCTAGAAGTCCTTAACCGGCATATTAAACAAGAAAATGAAGCATTGAAAGAACAAAGCAAGGTGGACAAAATTGTCCATGACAACACCATGCTTCACTTAGGACTCTGGCAGAAGAAGAACAGAAAATTGAAGAGAAAATACAAGAAACTGAGCAGGGCCTTGATCAATTTGAAATTCAAGTGTTTAGTCAAAAAACCAAGGACAATTTTGGCAGCAAGGAGAAAGAGAAGGCTGGATGTTTTGGCAGAAGCATCTGAGCACATGGACTGAAAAACAATGACAAAGTTTTGGTTGCATGAGGACATGCAACACCTTCACAGTGGGGGTATGTTGAGCCTCAAACTTGCACTTCTTTACACATCCTCTCAGCCTCCTTTTCCTATTCATTTCCTTCTTTTGCCACTCATTCCCTCCATCAAATTGCTCAAATCATTGTATTTTACGACTTTTTACATGGTTTATTAATTATGCTAATCACTGTGTTGTTGGATTAGAATTTTGGTTCAAGTGCTGCACTTTCCGCAGCTCACACAGGGTTTTTGCAGCTGATCCCGGTTTCCGCAGCCAACCCCGGATTCCGCAGCTGTTTTATTAAACGGCATGTTCCAGGTGTCCTCCGGGCAGAAGAGTCACATGGGCAAGTTCGTGGAACCAAGGACATGGTGTGTGTCCTTCCAGCTCAGCCAAACCAGTCACAAAAACCCATGGTCAACGAGGAGGCAACTTCGGTCAACAAAGGTCATTGGCGGTGGCACGGCTCTGCGTGTTCGGTTTTAGAGCACGTGAAGAACAGCTGGCCTCTTCCTCAGCCATGAAGATGATGGGAAACACAAATCCAACAGAAGATTTAATGCCCACCACGATCGTTGCCTAAATCCGTGGAACCTGCCAGATTACGTGTTTTTACACAGCTGATAGAATAGCGTAGTTTGTGTTAAGTTAGTTTTATTTTCTTTGCTATAAATAAAGCGTCTCTGAACGCTGGATAGTTAGCTGCTGATATGTAATTTTGAACCCCACTGTACTTTCTATTTTGATACATAATATATGAGAAGACTGTTCTCCATTTGAGCGTATAATTGATCTTTGAGCTGGCTGGAGTAGGCAGAGGGCCCCTGTTTACTTAAGGCCTGTACAGTGCTTTTAATTTCCTGCATTTCTTTTTATCATTTTATGTATAATAGTTGTACAGAATGCCTTTGATTGCTGTGTTTCGATCATGTACAATAGCTGTATATAAACGTTGAATTCTGCTCATTTATATTTCTGAACTTTTTCCATGACTGATTAGAGTGTTTTGCAGATTGCTTAGGCGTGCCCGGGACAATTTCTTTTCTTTCTTTTTTCACAGCTAGTGACACTTGTGATCATCTTGTCTATGTTGCTGACCTTCTTTGTTTTGCAGCCTTTATTTCTTTGTTATCATTTCTTTAAGTTGCATAGTTGCTTACTACTTTTAGATATCAAGTTGTTTACCTATTGATGGTTTCTTCTCTATAATTCAATATCTTTATTGAGGACCAAAATATCACTAACACAACTTGGTTTAGTTGCTCAAGAAATCACAATTGCTTGGCTTATTTTTGACTGTTTCTCACATGATATATTCAGTTAAAAGACAAGAGGTTAAGAAGAAGTTAAAGTATTTGTGACTAGTCTTTTTTTTATGTAGATTTACTTCAGTTTCATATTACTTAGTTTTAGCTAGAGTTGACATAGATTCCATCTTCATTTTCTTGCAACAACATAGATATTGGGCCAATGTCATTAGCCTTTTTGATGCCTTCATTTTCCTTTAAGAGTTGATTTCATTTCAAGTTGTTGTTCAAAGCTTTCTTGTAGATTATTTTTAAGTCTTAAGAAATCATTTAGAACTCATCACAATCACACACACTTCACTCACTTTATTTCATTTCCATCACATCATTGTAGGAGAAATATATTTGAAAACAAACTTAAAAAGTTAAAAACGACAAAAACATAAGAAACAGTTGCCTAAGTACATACAGTACACATCACTTCATCAGCTTACGAGCCCCGGTTTGACATTTAAAAGTTGCAATTTAGACATCACTAAATTGACCAAACAATCTGTACAATACATATTTTTAGCTTCAAGTGGGCATGGAAAAAGAGCCAAAGTGGGCACGACTTTCAAGGAGTTTTGGGCTGAAGAGATAAGTTGTATATCTCTGTTTTGTTTTGTCTGCAAATGTATTTTTCCTGAACTTGAAAGATAAATAAATTTGAAAAGCTCTTTAACAGGTTTTGCTTGGAGAAGATTGAAGAGGTTTTGTGCCTGGGTCTAAGTTGACCAAAAATCTGTGTATTTTTATGTGTTGCTGCTCTGTTTATGTCCATATTTATTTTCAGCATGTGTTGATAGTCCCATGTGTTTTAATCTGAAAATTTCATTTTCAAAATTTTATATGTTGAATGTATGTTTATGGGAAAGGGCATTTAACTGAATGGGAGTGATAAGGTGAAATTAAAACTGGGTTGGGATTGCAGGAAACTTTTTAGTCATCAAATTTCAACATGTTATCGGAGCTATGGCCGAAAATGTAGGAATTTACAGGGTAAGTTCCTCAGACATAACACTAAAGGACACCGCTCACAAACAGATCGCAATACACTAGTACTTTTGACGTGGTTAAAACCCTCAAAGAGGGAAACAGTTCACGACCTGAGCCAACGCGGCCACTTCAGGCAATTTATTAATAAAAGAATGAAAATTTACATATGCTTCTCTCATAGACGGATTACCCTACAAATGACCCTCCATGCTCTTTAAATAGAGATCATGGACCAATCGGGTGTTAAGCCACGGATCAAGTGTCGGTAATACCGAGGAGAGAATGAACCGTCGGATCACTACATATTGTGACTGTCGGATTGTAAGTTACAAAATGTACATAGTAAAGAAACACACTTTACCTAACTCTATACTAGACCAAGTTGTACTTAACTATTTTCTATGTGTCGGAATATCCTAACATCCTCCCTTAAGAACAACTTGGGATAGGATTGAAGGATTTACAAATATGACACAATAGGAGAAGGAAGGAGGCACTAGAGCCTATCCCCCCTTAGTGACAACTTCCTGAACTCCAACCATAAATCGAAGTTTAGTGAACTTCGCCTCTGTGAGAGCCTTTGTAAAGATGTCTGCAACTTGATCATCTGTTGAACAATATTGCACTTCAAGAACATGGTCGTGAATGAGCTTTCTGATGAAGTGCATGTGCAGTTCAATGTGTTTGCTGTGCTGATGTTGGACTGGATCTTTGCATAGCTGAATGGCACTTTGATTATCACACCAAAGTGTAGTCAGATGCTGCTGCTGAAAGCCAAACTCTAACGAAGCCACAAGGCTTCCTTACTAGCTTCTACGGCACCACGATACTCTGCTTCTGCCGAAGAAAGAGAAATGGCACCTTGTTTCTTGCAAGCCCATGTAATAGGTCCTGAAGCAAGAGTGAACACATAACCTGCAGTAGACTTCCGATCATCAGGGTCACCAGCCCAATCGGAATCAGTGAAACCAACCAATAGAGGAGCTGCTTCGGCACTGTAATGAATCCCAAACTGAACTGTACCTCGAACGTAATGAAGTATTCTTTTAGTGACTTTCATGTGGGTTTTGCATAAACCGAGCGACAAGGCCAACGACAAAGGAAAGATCAGGACGAGTATGGGTTAGATACAAAAGTTTTCCTACAAGTTGACGGTATAAGGTAGCATCAACTTCAGGAGAAGTACAAGTGATTGAAAGGGAGAAGGGGCTGGCTTACAGTCTTCCATGTGAAAATGGCGTAGAATATCACAGGCATACTTGGATTGGGAAAGGGAAATACCTTCCTTGGATTGCAAGACTTGAAGACCGAGAAAATAATGTAAGTGTCCAAAGTCTGTCATTTCAAACTTCCTTTTAAGGCTAGACTGCACATGGTTTATAAGGTTGGGATCACTACCAGTCAGGATAAGATCATCAACATAAAGAACAAGAATGATAAGAGACTTGCCCACTTTCTTGGTGTAGACAGTATTGTCAGAATGACACCTAGAAAAGCCATTTTCTAAAAGAAAGTTATCCATTTTGGCATACCAAGCTCGAGGAGCTTGCTTGAGACCATAAAGGGATTTTTAAGCCGACATACAAGGCTGGAGTCTGTTTGTATAAAGCCAATAGGTTGTTCCATATAGATTTCTTCATGCAAGTCCCCATGCAAGAAGGCGGATTTAACATCCATCTGATGGACTTCCCATTTGAAAGAGGCAACAAGGGAAAGAACAAGGTGGATAGAGTTCATTTTGGCAACAGGGGAGAAGGTTTCAGTATAGTCAATGCCTTCAACTTGTGAAAAACCCTTAGCACCAAGACGAGCTTTATGTTTATCAACTTTCCCATCTGGTCCATACTTGGTTCTGTAAACCCATTTGCATCTAACAAGTTTTCGTCCCTTTGGTAGAGGAACAAGATCTCATGTATTATTTGCCAATAATGAATGATATTCTTCATTCATAGCTGCTTCCCAATCTGGATGGCCTGAAGCTTCTGCAAAGGTGTCAGGATCATAATTCACTGAATCTTGAGCCAGTAAAGAAGAGGCTCTCTCGAACTGAGAACGTGTACGTCGCTGATCTGTAGGATCACCGACAAGATCACCTGCTGCATCCCGAGTAGCACGGGACCCATTTTGGAAGTTGAGGAGCTGAAGGAGGATCCTGAGAAGGTGGGGGAGGATTTTCATCCTCGCTTTCATCATCTGAAGAAGAAATATTTTCAAAAGTAGAAGAGATAGGGAGAGGTGGCCATCCGCCGAACTAGGCTCGCAGGCCGATATATTTTCATCAAACTTTACATCTCTTCTAATGATAACATTTTTGGACTTAAGTGGAATAAGTCTATATCCTTTGACATCTTCAGAATATCCAACAAAAATACATTTTTCACTCTTAGGTTCTAAAGCTTTATGTTTCTCATCTGGAATATGGGCCCATGCTTCACTTCCAAAAACACGAAAGTGACTTACATCTGGTTTGATTGAGCTCCATGCTTCTTCTGGGGTGATATTCTTTAAAACTTTAGTAGGAGTGCGATTTATTATGTAATTTGCACAGTTAATTGCTTCTGCCCAATAATTAAGACTAAGTCCTTTAGATTGAAGCATACAATTAGCCATTTCCTTTAAGGTGCGATTTTTCCTTTCAGCTACACCATTTTGTTGTGGAGTATATGGAACAGTATGTTGCATTTGAATTCCATTCTCAGTGCAAAAATTGATGAATGTGTTTTTAACATATTCTCCGCCATTATCAGATCTTAGCTTAAGAATTTGATGTCTAGATTGTTTTTCAACAAAGGCCTTAAAGGCCAAGAACATGTTAAATACTTCACTCTTGAGTTTTAAGAGGTATACCCAAGTGCGTCTGGAGAAATCATCAATGAAAGTTAAGAAATACTTGTAGCCAGAGAATGAAGCAACTGGAAGTGGACCACATAAATCACTATGCATGAGCTGTAAAGGGGCTGAGGCGTGCCAAGAGGCACGTTTTTCAAAACTGTCCCGATGATGTTTTCCGAGTACACATCCGGAACAAACACCATCTTTGCAAGATACCATTGGAAGACCTGTCACCATATTTTCTTTACATAGATTCTGAAGAGAGCGATAGTTTAAGTGACCAAATCGCTCATGCCAAAGTTTGCTCACTTCATCATTATGAGCAACAAATACTGAGGGAAGATTTGATGACCCAAAGTTCTGAAACTTATACAACTTTGTAGAATCATCAGCAATGCCAGTAGCTAAAATCTGTCTAGGATCTCCTAGGTCCTTAATTACAACATCGTGAGGTGAAAATTCAACGATTTTACCTTCACCTGAATGGGTTATCTGATATACAGATAGAAGGTTGCAGGATAAGGTTGGAACACATAATACATCATTAAACTGACCATTATCTAGATGAACAGTTCCAGTCCCTACAACACTAAGAGATCTATCATTACCAACATATATATATTTGGTGTTACAATCATTTAAAGAAGAAAACATGGCTTTGTTTTTGGCCATGTGATAAAAAGCTCCAGAATCAATGAGCCACTCATGAGAATGAGAAGAAGAAGATACATTTAGTGCATAGCCAGACCGAGATGCTTGACAACCACATGCAGAAAGTGCCATTCTTGAAGATGAAGTTGAAGTTGAAGATTGCTCCAAAAGGATGTTATGCTTCTTCATTGCTGCTTCCAAGGCTTCCATCTTCTTAAAGCATTTGGATTCTAAGTGGCCATCTCGATTACAAAAGTTACAATGTCTATCAGTCTTCTTCCCTTTGTTTTTATTTGTCTTATCATTTTGTTGAAATGATTTTTCATTTTGAGGCTGAAATTGCTTAGGACCCTTGTTTGGTTTAGGACCATTTTTTTTAGGATACAACTTCTTAGGATTCTTTGGATTTGGTTGTTGCTGGGCGGCTAACGCTTTCTTAGAAGAGTTTCCAAGATTAAGAAGACCAAGGTGTAAGAGTTTTTCTTGTTCTCTTATTAAAGAATCACAAAAGGAATCAAAGGAAGGGGATTTGTAGGTTTGTTCTTGAGAAATGAAGGCTTCTCTTGTAGAATGGAAGGTGGAAACAAACACAGAATAGGCTGGTCCCAACTTAGTAAGAATGGAGTAGATAAGGCTACTATCTTCTTTCTTAACCTTAACACCTTCCAAGAGAAGTCTAAGGGTTTTGAACTTGGACAAAAAATCTTCAATGCAAGAAAAATTATTGGGGTCCAATGTAAGCAATTCATTTTCAAGTTGATGGGCTTTAAGTTCATTTTTAATTCCAAAGAGTTTAGTAATCTGTTTCATTGCTTCATCAGGAGTATCAAGTTCTGCAATATGGAATCTAAGATCTGGAGAAATAGACATCCCTATCAACCCACGTGCTTGGTTTTGCCTATTTTCCCATTTAGTTGCCTTGTCTTCATCTTTCGGTTTGGTCTCTTGGCCTGTGGCTATTCTGTAAAGACCTTTACTTCTAAGTAAATCCACACTGTAGGAGCACCATTGGAAGTAGTTGGTGCTATCAAGAATAACTTGGCATGGACTTTCCATTTTAAAAAAAACTGAAGCTATAGATGCTGAAACTAAGTGTTTCAATGGAAAGATCTCGAAAAATTAGGCTGTTTAAAAAAAACGGTTCTGAAAACGGCTTCCGGATGAAAAAGTTATGGCTTTTTGAAGAAAATTTGATGAAGTCGCCGACGAAGTGCGAGAATGTGCGGAAATGAAAAATCCGCCCCCACAAAATGGAGACTTGAACCCAAGACCTCTACTCTCATAAATTAGCTTTGCACCAAGTGAGCTATACAAAAAGTTTGAGAGAGAGAGAGAGAGAGAGAGAGAGGGTTGATGCTTTGGGTTGCGTGCTTGCTTTGAGAAAACTCTTTTTTCCTACAAAACAAAAACACAAAACCCAACATGGACATACAAAAAAAAAACGAACCTTGCGGCTCGAAGTTAGCTTTAGCCGGAAACTAAATATTTTCCTCAATGTTTCTGATTTTCTGAGATCACACTAAGACGCAGTGGAAAAGAGCATACGCATGAGAAAAATCCTTCCTTTCTGTTTCTGATTTGCCCAGATCGCACAGAGTCGCAGGGCAAAGAGCATACGCAGAAATGAAAGGTATAGATCCGGTAATAAAAAAAGGTTAAATAAACTGAAAACTGAAATAAACAGAGAGAAAATAATTGTAAACTGCAAATAAACATTGTATACCTCCAGATCTTAAAAATGACGCAGCTAGGGCTACCGGAAACCTTTTCGCGTGAAACGAAAGGGGTTCGTCACTGGAACAGATGCTCCCAACACAACAGAGCAGTCCTCTCAGCCCGAAAGCAGTAAGAAACAGTATATCTAGGAGACGGTTGTTGGATGTGGTTCTACCGGCTTCAGATTTGGATCACCAACGGACGCGGCTCTCACATAGCTCTGATACCATGTAGGAATTTACAGGGTAAGTTCCTCAGACAGAACACCAAAGGACACCGCTCACAAACAGATCGCAGATCAATACAAAAGTACTTTTGACGTGGTTAAAACCCTCAAAGAGGGAAACAGTCCACGGCCTGAGCCAACGCGGCCACTTCAGGCAATTTATTAATAAAAGAATGAAAATTTACATATGCTTCTCTCATAGACGGATTACCCTACAAATGACCCTCCATGCTCTTTAAATAGAGATCATGGACCAATCGGGTGTTAAGCCACAGATCAAGTGTCGGTAATACCAAGGAGAGAATGAACCGTCGGATCACTACATATCGTGACCGTCGGATTGTAAGCTACAAAATGTACATAGTAAAGAAACACACTTTACCTAACTCTATACTAAACCAAGTTGTACTTAACTATTTCCTATGTGTCGGAATATCCTAACAGAAAATTGCAATTTGAACAAAAGACAGTAGTTTGGGATAACAAAATGAATTTCTGGACAACAAATTGAATTTTTGGACAACAAACTGATATTTTGGGACAACAAGGTGAAATTTCACACAGACTAAACTTTTGGGACAACAAGGTGCGCTGGAAAGTTCATTTCTCCATTTTCTTGGTTTCGTAAATTTTGGACAACAGTCATGGCCATGTTCTTAAGGATAGAGGACAGACTGGATGGGATATCCAACTATGCCATTTGGAAGGACAGGATTTAGACAGTGTTTGAGGAGGCAGCAGTTTGGGACATAGTGCGGCAAGTGGTTGTACCTCCTACTGCTGCAGATGAACTTGCTGAATTCACAAAAAATAATGCAAAGAAAAAAAGGATTTTGATGGACAGTTTGAAAGATCACGTGGTTCCTCGGGAAACACATACGCATATTAGATGTGGATAGCTCTAACCACTCTCTATCAGAGTACTAATGAGAGCAGGAAGATGGTTGTTAATTTATAGTATGTTCTATGCTTAGAGCAATTTACTTATTTTCTTCTTATTAGCCACAGATTAGCAATCATATATACATTAAGTAAAGTGTAGATAGAACATTAAACAATCGACAAAAAACAAGCCAAGACAAGAGACACAAGATGTGGCGGCTAGCCAGAGACAAACCCCAATGCGGGGAAACCCTTTGATCAAATATTCTTTTATCTTCAATAGTTCAGCAGAGAGAAATAGTACAAAATCAAAATTCTGTAATTTTATATCAGCAACAGCAAACCCTAGATCACCAAAGTCAAAACTTGGTCAAACAGCCCCAGATTGGCTTCTAGTAAAATTGAAGAACTTGATTTTCAACAACAATAAGTAGCAGCCCAAAACAATCCTCAAAACATGGTGAAAACAACAGTCAATATATCAGCTCCTGCAGTCAGCCCTAACTAGTCAACGCTGCCCCAAAACAGTGGTCAAACAGAGGTCAACAAGGCTGATCTGAACTGTGGTTAGCAAGAGAGAGACTCCCCACACAAATCCAGAGTCAAGGGAGCCTATATGCTGGTCACCGCAGTCCTCTAGCACCCAAAACGTGTTGCTGTACCTTCCTGCGTCCTCCTCCTTCCACGTCACAACTTGCTGCCCTAATTGCGTCTTCTTTCTTTTTCCCACGTGAGAGAGTCTTCTTCCTCCTATGCATACCCAAGAGACTAGGAGAGAGAAGAGATGTGGAGATGAGATGATAAGATGATGAGAAAATGAATCAACCTCTCTTGTATTTATATGATTCATTGGGCATGTGTGCGACACATTTCACTGCTGGCCGACCTTGACAATTTGTCAAGTAAATACAAATAAATTCATATCTCCATAAATACTGGTCGGAATCGGATGATCTTCGGATCAATCCTACACCTCTCGACAAGAGAAATCTAGGAAAAATATCAGCTGCCCTAAATGAGGTGACCCACATGGAGTTTGGCCCTAGTTGCCAATTTTAACACTCCCTCTCAACTAGGGAGAACTCCATCTGCAATCCGTCTGACCGTCGCTACTATCCTAGCCATCAAATGCACTGCCCTGCACAGCTTGGCCCTGCTCTGCTCTGTTCGAAATATGAAGAAGAAGACATGATCGAGGATGTATCATACCATCCTCCACTGACCCGAAGTCAGTCTCAGAGAGTGTCATACCACTCTCACTGATCCCAGATCAGTATCATTGATCCCAGATCAATGGAGGTCATCCTAGCATAGGGAGTACGATAGATACAACAATGCGTCCATCGATAGTACTACTAATGGTCCCTAACTCCATTTCCCTACTTATTGATCAGATGAGAGGTACTTCCCATGAGTCCCAGACTGCATGGGTAGGATGCCTCGACAGGAGAACTAATCATCCTGTCCACAGGAGAACGAATCATCCTGTCCAATAGTCGCCACAGTAGAACTAATCACCTTGCCCACAGGAGAACTAATCATCCTGTTCCACAATTGCCACAGAGAACTAATCATCCTGGCCCACAGGAGAATTAATCGTCCTGTCCTACAGTCGCCACGAAGAACTAATCATCCTGTCCTACAGTCCCCACGAAGAACTAATCATCTTGTCCTACAGTCGCCACGGGGTGTCACAGGGGAAGGTTGAACCTTTCACCCTGTACGTAGTGCACCACCAGGGGATGGTAAGTTGCCCTGTGGTCGCATGTCGCTCCAAGAGGTACCCGGCGCCCCCCTGGAGCTCTCAGAGCTCAATACATCATACTTGACCCTCATAAGAGGGTCTCTGAACGACACCAAGTCGTTCTCGGAAAGTTAAGAATTTGACCTTTCCGAGGGGCTTTGTCAAAATGTCGACGACCTGTTCATCTGTGCCGATATGTTGTAGCCTTATTGCTCCCCGCTGCATCATATCTCGAATATAGTGGTACCTGATATCGATATGCTTGGAGCGATCATGAAATACGGGATACTCTGATAAACGAATCCTGCTTTGGTTGTCACACAGGATCACAATGGTATCCATTGTAAATCCAAACAGCTCACTGAAGAGCTTTCACAACCAGACCGCCTCACAAGAGGCCATACTAGCAGCACTGTACTCGGCCTCGGCGGTGCTCAAAGCCATCGACTTCTGCTTCCCGCTCATCCAGGATATCGAGGCAGATCCCAAAGAGAAACAACACCCGAAAGTGCTCTTTCAGTCCACCACACTGCCTGCCCAATCAGCATCGGTATATCCAAGTACTCTCACATCTCTGACAATGTATCTCAACCCATGAGTGATTGTGCCACGAAGATATCTCAATAGATTCTTAGCACCAATCCAATGTGTGTGGTGAGGCTCAACCATATGTTGACTCAACGTGTTGACTCCAAAGCATATATCCAGATGGGAGTTCACCAAGAACATCAATGCTTCGACGAGTTGACGATACTCTGTAGCATTTCGTAAAACAGGTCTGGTAGCACTACCGCTTAACTTCTTGAAGTCAAGCTCCATCGGGGTAGTTACGGGCTTGCAGTCCACCATACCGAATCTCTCCAATATCTTCACCACATATTTTCCTTGAGATAGGAAAATCTCCCCTGGCTTCTGCCAGACTTCTAGTCCTAGGAAATAGTGCATCAGTCCTAGGTCCTTCATCTCAAACTCAGAAGCCAACTCCCTCTTACATTTGTGAATGAGAGGGTTTGCCCCTGTTAGAAAGAGGTCGTCAACATACAACACCAGTATGAGAGGATTGTCATCTTCAACCTTAAAGTAAAGGTTAGGGTCGGCTTCACTCCTAGTGAATCCTAGCTTCATCAAGTAGCTATCGATTCTCTCATACCATGCTCGGGGTGCTTACTTCAGCCCATAGAGGGCCTTCTTCAACCTGCACACATGAGATTCTCGATCATGAATCTCAAATCCTTCGGATTGCTCCACATAGACCTCTTCTTTGATCGAACCATACAAGAACGCAGTCTTGACATCCATCTGATGTAAGTTCCATCCTTGCGAAGTAGCAAGGGCTATGATCGAGCGGATGGTGGTATATCGAGCAACAGGTGCAAATATCTCGTCATAGTCTATACCTTCCTTTTGAGAGAAGCCACGAGCGACAAAACGAGCCTTATACTTTTCCGCATTTCTATCAACTGCATGCTTTGTCTTGTAAAGCCATTTCGAAGTGACAACTGCTTTGTCTTAGGGTTTGCGGACCACATCCCAGACATCGTTTTTCAGGATGGACTCATATTCCTCAGTCATAACATCCTTCCATACTTGATGCTTGACAGCTTCTGCGAATGACGAAGGCTCATTTTGGATGATTGTGCTTATGATGGTCAAGTATCCTTGATACCTGGTCGACTTCTTGCTTTCCCGAAAGGTTCCCCTAGATGCAACATGCCCTTTAGCATCATCAAGTGTCCCCCTAAGCCATGAAGGCCTCTTCCTAGAAGAGGAGGGCTCTTGCGGAGGGGGATCAATAGGATCCATAGGTTCTTTCACATCAGGCATCGTCTCATCTTCCTTTTCCTTCAGTTCCTTGGTGTGAGCTTCTTTAGATCCCCTTAGAGTAGGAAGATTGTCAACTTTTCTAAGAGCCATATCTTCGTCAAAGGTGACATCATGGCTAATCTCGACTTCCCTTTGACCAACCACATAGATTTTATAGCCCTTATTATTTTCGCTATAGCCCACGAAGATTCCTTTCTTTCTAGATGCACCCAATTTATTCATTTTCTCCTTTGGCACATGAAAATATACATGACTTCCAAAAATTCTAAAATGAGATACGTTAGGTTTATTACCAGTGAACATCTCTTCGGGAGTCTTTGAACACAATGCTTGATGAAGGCATCGATTTTGTACATATACGAGGGTATTCGTAGCTTCGGCCCATAGAAACTTTGGAAGTCTTTAATCATGGAGCATAGCACAGACAACTTCCACAATCGTACGATTCTTCCTTTCCGCCACACCATTCTGCTCTGGAGTTAATCTGAAATTGATCTAAGACAAACAATAAAGTATTACAGACTCATGTGCATGGATGTGCCTATGTTACTTTGTGCAACAATAAGATTGCGAAGTACACAGGCAAAGAAGCAGTTAAAGAAAACATAACAGGAAAACATCTAAACACAACAAGTTTAATAAGGAGTTCACCCAATACTCCTGGGCTACGTCTCTCGGTCCAACCTTCAGTGGTGGCCTCTCTATTATGTTTTCAAAGCAAAGTTTTTACAACAATGAGCTCAATTTGAGTCTCACACAATAGATAAAAATCAACAGGACTGTACTTGGATCCCCCAAGTCTCTGGAGTACACAGACTCTCCTTACTGAAGCTCGACCTCTATGAGCCCAATCTGAGACTCATACTTAACAGGCATATACAGAGGAGTTCGCTTGAACCTCTCAAGCCTTCTCTAGAGTACACAGACTCTCTGACTCTCTCTGGCTCTGTCTGGCTTGATGTTGCCTTTGCTTTTGCAGGTCAGCTCGACTTCTTCTCTCTGCTCTTAGCTTTCTTAACTTGCTTCTTACTGCTTTACTCTTCCTCAATGCTTGCTTCTCTCTCTGTCAGTTTGTGGCTTTAAAGCCAATCTGCTTTCTGACTGTTCGTTTCCGCTTCCCGACTTTTCGGTTCCCTTGCCTCTGTCCGTCTGAATCCCTCTGTTTTGCGCAATCATCACTGTATAATGCCTCACAAGGAGGTGGCCACCTATTTCACAACAAACTGAGTGTCAGTTCTATTGGACGTCTTTGAAACGATTGTTTTTACCGTTAACTCCAAGAATGTCCACGAAACACGATCTTCTGCCAACGCATCGTCCACGTCAGACTTCAAATCCTATACAACTCTGCCTGTTACCCTCGTCAAATCTGGTCATTCATCGGAACGCGTCTCCGCTGTTGATCTGGAGCCTTCAGATCCAATGGTCATCGTCCATATCGGGCGGGTAAGTAACATGATGTTTACCCGTCCGATGTGAGCGGTTTTCTCTCTTCCGTCGGACGCGTGGCATCCATTGTGTGGCATCGGGCGGGACTCTGTTAAAACCGCTTATCGCTCGAAGCCCTTTCGATATTCTACCAGTTTCTGTGGGACCCCGCTTCTGACGGAATCGGCGCGATATACGTTGCATTTTATGATTTTTCGGGTTCGGGCGCTCGGGGCTTTTCCTTCTTTGAGGGGTTTCCCTGAGATATGGGATTAGCGACTTGACCTCTGGTTTTGCTAATTTGTGGCAGTGCACAGACCGTGGGCAGCGCGCGTTACCATGGGCCGACAGTCTGCGTGCTTGACTGAGGGTCCTCGTTGCTCCGTGCTGATCACAAATTGCAACTGTTACGAGGATATCTCCAATAAGCTTGATCTTTATAAGACTTGTAACCTTGGCATGATTTTTAAAAGAGTTCATGAAAACTTAGAGAGTGTTCTAGGATCCAATTTGGATCACAGCCTTCCCACTGAAAAAGATTTTGGACCACCAAAAGTTGGTTTTTAAGCATCAATCAAGTGAGGGTATAGATTCCTCGCTTGCCCAATTTTTATCCATTTTGCACTGCTTGGTTTTGAACCTTTGAGTCCAATTCTGAGGTACTCAACATCCCCTCTGCGCGTAGTACTTACCTTCCTGTCCAGAACTGTATCTTCTTGCAATTCATTGAGATATTCAGGCAATAGATCATCAATAGAAAGCAATTGACTCTACTCTTTGGGATCTTCAATCAATGAAGGTTCAAATAGTCTCAAGCTTTCTACATTAACAACTGAGTAGATGTGCATGTAAGCTGGTAAATCAAGGCGAAAAGCATTCTCACCAATTTTTTCAAGTATTTTGAAAGGTCCATACCTTATTGGCTTCAGCTCCTTACCTTCACCTTGCATTCTGTCTTTGCTGATATACAACCAAACTTGATCACCAACTTGGAAACTATGCTTAATCCGATGCTTATTATGCCTTGCCTTGTACTTGGCTTGGCTCTTTTCTAGCTGTTCCTGTATTCCCTGGTGAATTTCTTGGATTTGTTCAATGAACTTGGCTGCCTTGTCCACATCACTGTGTCCATCAACCGCTATGTCTTTACCAAAGACAAAATCCAAGGGAGACCTTGGCGTGAAACCAAAATAGGTCTCAAAAGGAGATCTCTGTGTAGAAGAATGTTTAGCCCGGTTGTAAGCATGCTCCACATAACATAGATGTTCATCCCAAAGTTTGGGATGCTTGCTGCAATAGGTTCTAAGCAATTGGATTACTGTCTTGTTGACCATTTCTGTTTGGCCATCTGTTTGTGGATGAAAAGCTGTGCTCTTCTTCAGTCTGGTGTCCATCAATTCCCACAGACTCGACCAAAATTTTCCAACAAATCGGGAATCTCGATAAGATATAATGGAAGTGGGTAATCCAAAATGAACCCATACATGCTGAAAGAACAACTTTGCAGTTTGTTCAGCTCAATGTTTTTAAAACCAGAACCGGTGACCGAACCGGTCCACCTAATGAACTGGTTTACCGACCGGAACCGGTCTAACCGGCACTGGTTTGGTCTAAACGAACCGGTTTTAAAAAAATACATTAAATAATCAATTTTTAATGAAACAAAACTATTTTTAAAATGTAAAACCATGATTCCAAGCCAATAGAGACAAAATATGCAAAGTTTGCTCATTTATATACCATGTAAAGGTGAATACATCAAAATGGCACCGAGTGCAATACATATCATCAACAAAATAGCAAAATACATAACAAATGAGGCTCTAAATGGCCTATAAAGTCCAAAAACATTGCTGCAAACTATGAGGCCATTGGCCTACTACAAGTCTACAGTATACACATGATCAATCATCAAGTTCATTACCACTACTAGTAGTAGACACAAGATCATCATCAGGAGCTACATAGACATCATCTGGTTCAGAGTCTGAGGATGCCTCAGCCTGTTCTGCAACCTCAGTATCAATGCCACCAATGACAATAGAAGTGGACCTAATGGAAGCACGAGTTTGTCGACCTGCATGACTAGTGCCTTCCATTGGTTCCTTGCCTTTCCTTGATGCCGCTATTGATCCTGGTTCTGATGCCACCACATAATCTGCTTCATCCCCCGCCAAAGCCATGTCGATATCAAAATCAGCCTCAAACACAGGTTCTTCAGTCTCCTCCACCCATTCTGATGTTGGATCAATATCATCCAACACAATGGGATCTAGATCGGGAGTTTTTCTTATCATTTGGAGCTCTAATTGCATTTATTGTTTACCCCCAAACCATGAAATCCTGAAAACCATTAAGTCTGCTAAATTTTGAGTGAAATCTAAAATTCTAGTTTCTCCATATGAAATCCAATGAGGTCGAAACCACTCTCAAACATCCTGAGTCATTTCATGGTAATGTTAAAAATTTAAGTAAAAGGATGAAAATGAAAATTAAAGGAAATGTCACTTTTACTTTAAGAATTTAACATTACCATTAATTGCCAACATTGTTAGGGTTGAAACACCCTTAGTCCCCCCCCAAAACCCCTCAAACACAGTCAAAAACATGTTTTTTTAACTTTATGGTGGTTGTGCCTAAAACCGGCCGGTTTAGGACAAAACCGGCCGGTTTGTAACAAACCGGCCGGTTTTGTCCTAAACCGGCCGGTTTTCACCGGTTAGGGCCAAAAATCGGGCAAATGAAGGGTCTGACCGGGTTTTTAGGCCGGTTCGGACCGGCCAGCTAGCTAACCGGCCGGTTTGACCGGTTACCGGTTTTTCTGAGCGGTTTTTAAAACTATGGTTCAACTGTACCCTGTTTGTTACAAGGTATTAAAATACACATTTTACTGAACCTATCCACAATAACATATAAATAGTCATGACCTTTCCTAGATTTAGGCAGTCCCCCAATGAAGTCCATGGAAACACTTTCCCAAGGATGAGAAGGAACTGGTAGTGGAGTGTACAAGCCTAGTTTTTTGTTGCTGGGCTTGCTTTTAGCACACATGGTACACCCTCTTACATATCTAGAAACTGTTTCATTCGTTTTTGGCCAATAACAAAATCTTTGCAGCTGTGCAACCGTTTTACTTACACCAAAATGACCTGATATGAGGGAAGTATGTGCCTCCCTAATTATCTTTACTCTTTCAGTTTGAAGAATGCATAACTTTCCAAAATGATACAAGAGTTGGTCCTTAACATGATAATCCAATTCTTCTACTTGTTCGCCACGAGTTAAAACTGCATATACATCTTTAAAATCTATATCTTGAGCATACTGTTCAATGTAGCTTTCATGCAATACTGAATTATGCTTAATTATAGTAGATGCATTGATGATTGGTCTGGACAACATGTCTGCAACTTTATTGTGTATGCCCTTTTTATATCTGATGACAAGATGAAACTGTTGTAGAAAACCCATCCACCTATAGTGTCTTGATTGCTGCAACTTAGTTTGTGAGTGCAAATATTGAAGTGGTTGATGATCCATATGTATAACTGTCTCTTTGCCCATTAGGTAATGTTTCCACTTTTTCACACTCTATACTAATGCGTACAATTCTTTGTCATATGTGGGATAATTCACTACTGCAGAATTAAATGTCTCAGAATGATAACATATGGGTTTACCGTGCTGCATCAACACTACTCCCATGGCATAGTCACTGGCATCCGTCTCAATCTCAAATGGTCTTTGAAGATCAGGCAGTGCTAGTACTGGTGATGTACTAATATTTTCTTTTAAGGTGTCGAAGGCTTTCTGCTGTTTGCCTCCCCATTGAAACACCTTGTTCAATCCTGTTAAAGCATGTAAGGGAGCTGCAATTAAGGAAAAGTTAGAAATAAACTTTCTGCAATACTGTGCTGCTCCTAGGAAACTTCTAACTTCTGTAGCAGATTTGGGTTTAGGCCAATTTACAATGACTGCAACCTTAGAGGGATCTATCTTCAATTCACCACCCCCTACAATATGACCCAAATAATTCAAAGATGTTTTGCCAAATTCACATTTTGATAACTTAACATAAAGATTTTCTCTTTTCAAAACATTTAGGGTCTGCTTTACATGCTTCAAATGTTCTTCCCATGTTTTACTAAATATAAGAATGTCATCTAAATATACAATGACAAAATCATCAATAAAAGGCCCGAGTACATCATTCATTACTTTCATGAAAGTAGCAGGAGCATTAGTTAAGCCAAAAGGCATAACTAACCACTCATACAATCTCTGCTTTGTTTTGAAAGCAGTCTTCCATGCATCTTGCTCTGCAACTCTGACCTGATGGTAGCCACTATGCAAGTCCAACTTGGAAAAGTAAACAACTTCTTTCAATTGATCTAACAGATCATCTATGCGAGGAAGGGGATAACGATTTTTTATTGTTATCTTATTCAGTGCTCGGTAATCAATGCACATTTTCCATGAGCCATCTTTCTTTCTCACCAAGACAATTGGAGACCCACATGGTGATGTGCTAGGTCTTATGAACCCTTTCTCGAGCAACTCCTGTACCTGCTTCTTGATTTTTGCATTCTCTAAAGCAGATAACCTGTACATTCCAATGTTAGGCAATGGAGCATCTTGCTGCAAATTAATATCATGTACTATTTCCTTTTTGGGTGGCAAACCTTAGGTTCTTGAAATAATATATCATATTCTGAAACAACTTTTTCTAAATTAGCTTGCTGTTTAGCATTACAACCCTCAAATACATTGGTTTTATCAAGTTTCTTTTCCTTTACAACCATCAGTAAGAATTGTTTGCATGAATTTATAATTATTTTCATCTGCTATGAGTTTATGAGAGTATAAATATTCTTGAGTTTATGAGTTCTTACAATATATTCAATTCCATCTTTAACGAGTTGATACTTGTTTTTGCCTCTATAGAAAATAGCTTTTCTATCATACAAGTAAGGACTTCCTAAAACAATTCCACATATATCCAAGGGAACAATATCTAACTCAACCTCATCTACAAATGTTGACCCAAAAGAAAATTTAAGTTTACATTGTCTAGTCACTTGTAGCTTTGCTTTATCACCTAACCAACCTAATGGATATGGCTTCTTGTGAGGTGTAGTTAGTCATCCCAACTTCTTTACAATTGCTTCATAAATTAATTTTACTTGTGAGCCACTATCAAACAAAGTATCAATCTTTTGATGCTTGGAAATAACTCTAATATGAAAAAGCTCATGTTTTTTCCTCTCATTTTCTTCACTATCAGTAGATTGTGTAGAATTAATAGTAGATGCTTCATAATTTTTACCTTTTATACCTGTGGCTGTGATCGTTGTTTCATCCCCTGAGTCTGACCCCAAATCTTTTTGAATAGTTGTAGCAGTCTTCTTCTTTTTGCCATTGTACTTCTCGGACCTCAGCTCCGGATGCAGAATCCAGCAGCGTTCATCATCATGCCCATCCTTCTTGTGGTGAGTGCTCTTTTGTACAACATTTGTCTTCCTCTCTTTCCATTTCTGTTTTCTCTTTTCCTTGCTTTTGCTTGCAGTGGGTTTTGACGAAGCCCCAACTTCTGGGTTCACATTCTTGCCTCTAGCCTCTAGATGAGTAGCCTGAACAGATACCTCATCTATGCTAGTGGGGTTAAACATTAGAATGGTGTGCTTTAAATAGCTGTGTAGACCACCTATATACTTCAACAGAGTTTCAGGTGAGTCGAAAGAAATTCCTAGAATCAAAGCTCTTTTCTAAATTCTTGGGTGTAACTTTGTACACTTTTTCCTTTCAATTGGCGAAGAGTTTGCCAACTCATCAGAGCTTGCTACATATAAGCTAGTGGATAGAATTGCTTTTTAATTGCAGAAACAAATTCACTCCAGACAAAGTATTTTACCGTGCTTCTTCATGTCAGCTTGTGTTTTGCCTTCCCACCATACCAAGGCAATGCCTCCAAGGCGTAGGCTGGCCAGCTGAATCTTACTTTTGTCTGAATCGATGCTCTGCACTCTGCAATACACATCAATCTGTCTAATCCAATTATCCAGCTTCTTTGCATTCAACTCTCCATCATATATTGGCAAATCAAATTTAACATCTAATTTAATCAAAGATGTTTTCTTTTTATTTTCAGGGCTATTAGGAGGTGTGGGAAGTTTTTCTTCTTTCCCTTTGCCTTTAGAATGGTCATGGAGGAGAGATTCTTCTGCTCCTTTATCTTGTTTGGAGTTTGATGAATCTTCATCTCTACCTTTCTTAAATTCTCTATACATTTCTTCTACCATGGCTTTCATGGTCATGAAACTGTCCATGAACTGGGAGTCTGATTCCAAGGGACTTTCTTCTGCCATTTTCCTCTTAGGATAAACTCTTCCAATTTCTGGGCTAGCTTCAACCAACTCTCCTTCTCCTAGTTTGAGCTTTGTCCTAGTTAGCATTCAACAACAAAATCCAGCACAAGTTTGTTTAACCTTAGTAACCTAGAGCTCTGATACTACTTGATTTGGAATTGATCTAAGACAAACAATAAGGTATTATAGACTCATGTGCATGGATGTGCCTATGTTACTTTGTGCAACGGATCGATAAGATTGCGAAGTACACAGGCAATGAAGCAGTTAAAGAAAACATAACAGGCAAACATGTAAACACAACAAGTTTAATAAGGAGTTCACCCAATACTCCTGGGCTACATCTCCCGGTCCAGCCTTCAGTGGTGGCCTCTCTATTATGTTTTCAAAGCAAAGTTTTTACAACAGTGAGCTTAATTTGAGTCTCACACAGCAGATAAAAATCAGCAGGACTGTACTTGGATCCCCCAAGTCTCTGGAGTACACAGACTCTCCTTACTGAAACTCGACCTCTATTGGTCACAGTAGTATGAGCCCAATTTGAGACTCATACTTGACAGGCATATATAGAGGAGTTCGCTTGAACCTCTCAAGCCTTCTCTGGAGTACATAGACTCTCTGACTCTCTCTGGCTCTGTCTGGCTCGATGCTGCCTTTGCTTTTGCAGGTCAGCTCGGCTTCTTCTCTCTGCTCTTAGCTTTCTTAACTTGCTTCTTACTGCTTTATTGCTTCCTCACTGCTTGCTTCTCTCTCTGTCAGTTCGTGGCTTTAAAGCCAATCTGCTTTTTGACTGTTCGTTTCCGCTTCCTGGCTTTCTGGTTCCCCTGCCTCTGTCTGTCTGAATCCCTCTGTTCTGCGCAATCATCACTATATAACGCCTCACAGGGAGGTGGCCACCTATTTCATAATGAACTGAGTGTCAGTTCTCTTGGACGTCTTTGAAACCGTTTTTACCGTTAACTCCAAGAATGTCCGCGAAACACGATCTTCTGCCAATGCATCGTCCACGTCGGACTTCAAATCCTATACAACTCTGCCTGTTACCCTCGTCAAATCCGGTCATTCATTGGAACGCGTCTCCGCCGTTGATCTGGAGCCTCCAGATCCAACGGTCATCGTCCATGTCAGGTTTTAAACATGATGTTTACCCATCTGATGTGAGCGGTTTTCTCTCTCTTCCGCCAAACGCGTGGCACCCATTGTGTGGCATCGGGTGACGGGTGGGACTCGGTTAAAACCGCTTACCGCTCGAAGCCCTTCCGATATTCTGCTGGTTTCTGTGGGACCCCGCTTTTGACGGAATCAACGCGATATCCATTGCATTTTATGATTTTTCGGGTCCGAGCGCTCGGGGCTTTTCCTTCTTTGAGGGGTATGCCCTGTGATATGCGATTAGCGACTTGACCTCTGGTTTTGCTAATTTGTGGTAGCGCGCGTTACCATGGGTCGACGGTCTGCGTGCTTGACCGAGGGTCCTCATTGCTCCGTGCTGATCACCAATTCAACTGTTATGAGGATATCTCCGATAAGCTTGATCTTTATAAGACTTGTAACCTTGGCATGATTTTTAAAAGAGTTCATGAAAACTTAGAGAGTGTTCTAGGATCCAATTTAGATCAGGAGTATATGGTGTAGTAGTCTCCCTCTTAATGCCAGCCTTTTTGCAAAAGTCATGAAACTCATTGGATTCATACTCAGTCCCATTATCAGTCCTTAAGATCTTGATCTTCTTTTCGGTTTGATTCTCGATCAAGGCTTTGAAGTGACGAAACTAGGATAACACTTCATCTGTCTTTTTCAAGAAGTATATCCAAGTCTTGCAAGAATAATCATCTATAAAAGTGAGGTGATATAAATATCCTCCCAAGGAGTTCACAAGCATCATACCGGATATGTCTGAGTGAACCAACTGCAATATATCAGAGGTCTTGCTTTGGCTTAAGGGGAATGGTCCCCTTTTGAGCTTTCCTTCGGCACATCCCGGACATACACTTTCTTGCTCTAATCTGAACTCGGGCATCCCGGTCACCATTTTTCTCACATCATGTAGAGCTTTATAATGAAGGTGAGCAAACCTCCGATGCCATAGTTCGGACTGAAGAGATGTGTCACAAGACATGACACCCCGCAAACTTCCTCTGACCCGATATAATGAATCAACTCGAAACCTAAGAGTGAAAGCATCTTTAAAATTATTTTTCCATACATGTACCTTGCCATCAATGAAGGCCACCTTGTAGCCTTTGTTTTCCATTGCCGAAATGGACACAAGGTTCTTCTTGAGATCAAGTACATATAATACTTCTTGTAAATGAATTGTATTTCCCTGATTCAATTGAAGAGTGACATTCCCTACGCCTTTCACGGGATCTTTTGAGTTGTCCCTAAGAAAAATTTCCAGGGTGGTCTCCTTCTCTATCAGATTAGAGAGAGCTTCTTTGTAACCAGTGAAGTGCCTTGAGGCACCACTATCAATAAGCCAATTTCCTAGTGAGTCCGGGGGAGCAGTAGTAGAGAGGGCCGCTGGTAGATAATATTTATCTTGCTTATTGTTAACAACGTTAGATTCAGACCTAGAGTTTCTTGCCTTCTTGAAGGGTTGTCCTCTTCCTTGATTTCCGACATTTCTTTTACCTCTGCCATTCCTTTAATTGCCTTGAGAGTGATTTTGATCATCGTCATGGTGTGAGTCCCTTTTATCAGGGCACTCCTTTGCATAGTGGCCCATTTTGTTGCAATTGTAACATCGACCTTTTCTTCCACCTTTTGGTCCAGCCTTTCCTTTGGATTTCGCCCCAGAATTGTTTCTTCTTTTAGCATGAGAAGAAAAGGCAGAGGAATGGCCTTTAAGTGCGAGCATTTCTTGCTCTTCCATTCTTGTTTCTTCTTGAATGCATCTTGCCATCAATTCCTCAAATCCAGTAATTACAATATTGTTGAGAAGAGTAGTCCTGAATATATATCATTCAGGTGGCAGTCCTCCAAGAGTTGTGTGTGTCATTTCCCTGTCAAGAACTACTTCCCCAATAGATAGGAGATAATTCTTGATCTCGGTGATCCTTAAGAAATATGCTTGCATACTCTCATCTTTGCCCTTCTTAATTTACTTCAGCTTATTTCTAAGGAACAAAACTTGATTTGCATCATTAACTTTAAATAAACTCACTAGTCTATTGTAGATTTCCTTGGAGGTGGTCAGCTCGTAAACATAGGCCACCAGGCGCTTGTCGATAGAGTCCCGGATAATCTTCCTTGCTTTGACTTCTCCCTTGGTCCACTTGCTTCTAGCGGCAGCGGATGCATTTGATGGAGGCTCAACGATTCTGCCTCTCACATGGTCCAATACTTCCTGCTCTTCCAATTTTAGATCGAGAGACATCTTCCATCCGTGACAGTCGGACTTCTCATGGAGTTTGTCTTCAGCGGGGAAGTGTGCTGAGGACCCCATGACTTCTTTAAGATTGCTTCAACAGCCTTCGGTGATTGCCCTTGCTTGGGCTTTGTCTTCACCTCAGCTATGATACCATGTTAATTTATGGTATGTTCTATGCTTAGAGCAATTTACTTCTTTTCTTCTTATTAGCCACAGATTAGCAATCATATATACATTAAGTAAAGTGCAGATAGAACATTAAACGATCGACAGAAAAAAAGCCAAGATAAGAGGAACGAGATGTGGCAGCTAGCCAGGGACAGACCCCAATGCGGGGAAACCCTTTGATCAAATCTTCTTTTATCTTCAATAGTTCAGCAGAGAGAAATAGTACAAAATCAGAATTCTGTAATTTTATATCAGCAACAGCGAACCCTAGATCACCAAAGTCAAAACTTGGTCAAACAACCCCGGATTGACTTCTAGTCAAATTGAAGAACTTGGTCTTCAACAACAATAAGTAGCAGCCCAAAACAGTGCTCAAAACATGGTCAAAACAACAGTCAATATATCAGCGTCTGCAGTAAGCCCTAACCAGTCAACGTTGCCCCAAAATAGTGGCCAAACAGAGGTCAACAAGGCTGATCTGAATTGCGGCTAGAAAGACTCCCCACACAAATCAGTAGTCAAGGGAGCCTATACGCTGGTCATCGTAGTCCTCTAGCACCCAAAACGTGTTGCTGTACCTTCCTGCGTCCTCTTCCTTCCATGTCACAGCTTGCTGCCATAACTGCGTCCTCTTTCTTCTTCCCACGTGAGAGAGTCTTCTTCCTCCTATGCATACCCAAGAGACTAGGAGAGAGAAGAGACATGGAGATGAGATGATGAGAAAATGAATCAACCTCTCTTGTATTTATATGATTCACTGGGCATGTGTGCCACACATTTAATTGTTGGACGACCTTGACAATTTGTCAAGTAAATACAAATAAATTCATGTCTCCACAAGTACTTGTCGGAATCGGATGATCTTTAGATCAATCCTACACCTCTCGACAAGAGGAATCTAGGAAAAATATCAGCTACCATAAATGAGGTGACCCACATGGAGTTTGGCCCTAGTTGTCAATTTTAACAATGGTACTCAAAGAACAATTGAAGAACATCAGGATGACAAAGGCTGAAAGTGTAGTTCACTATCTTGGCAGGGTCAAATAGGTACGTGATGATTTGATTGCTATTGGTGAGGCAGTTGCACCCACAAAGTTAGTCACGATAGTTCTAGCGGGACTTCCTAACTCTTGGGAGGTATTTGGAGATGTTGTTACCTTTAGGGAGAATCTTCCCAATTGGGACAGATTCTGGGATGATTGTGTGCAGCAAGAGATACAGAAGACTGGCAGTGGTGGGGTGAAGATAGCAGATGAGGAGGATATAGCCTTGACAGCTAGGGGGAAGAACAAAGGGAACGCCAAGAAAGGGGCCTCATCAAATGGGGCTAAGGGAAAGGAGAAGAAGAAGAAGAAAGATACAGATATGTCGAAAGTCAAATGTTGGGCATGTCAGAAGATGGGACACTATGCTGCTACATGTCCCGAGAGGAAGAACAAGGGGAAGAAGGGTACTGCAGCTTCAACAGAGGTGGAGCAATTTGCTTCATAGTTTGACAAGGACTTTGCATTTACTACTTCTACATCTAGTAGGAGTACATCATCTGATGTTCGGTACATAGATAGTGGGACTTCCCGCTATATGATAGGTGCACGAGAGTTCTTTTTAGAGCTTGTAGAGAGGGCACCTGATATTGAGATTGTACTAGGAGAAGACCGCACTGTGAGAGTTGTTGGTGTGGGGACTGTGACCTTTGAGAGGGAGTCTTTGCCTCTTTTGAAGGTCATGGATGTTTTGTATGTTCTGGGGATGAAGAAGAACTTGATTTCAATGTCTGCTATGTAGGAGAAGGGGTTTGACATCACTTTCTCAAGAGCGCAGGTATTGACGCATCTCAGGGGAGCTTCCATCTCTTCGGCCAAAGTGATTGGAGTCCGCTCTGGGAAACTATACAAGTTCAATTTTCAGTTGACAGGAGCATTGGTGAGTAGCACATCTGGTAGCACTCACACTAGTACCACCAACAGTAGAGACTTGTGCGAGTTATGGCACTGGAGGATGGCGCATATGCATCATGGAGCTTTGAGAGTACTGAGGGAGATCACTACTGGAGTTCTTGATTTTAGTGTCGAGCATTATGAGGTCTGTAGAGGGTGTGCTTTGGGCAAGTACACCAAGTTACCATTTCCAGTGAGCGACAACAGATCTACAGGTATACTAGACTTGATTCATACTGATGTTAGTGGTCGTATGTCTCATGTGTCTTTGGGTGGTTATGAGTATTATGTTATATTCATTGATGACTACTATATGAGGACTTGGATATATTTCCTGAGGACCAAGGGTGAGGTCTTCAGTCGCTTTAAAGAGTTCAAAGCTCTTGTGGAAAAATAGAGAGGTAGGAAGATTCGGGTCTTGAGGTTAGACAATGGTGGTGAGTACATCGATGGTGGGTTTTTTGACTTCTATGCACAGGGGGGCATTAGGAGATAGTTCACGGTTCCTCACAACCCCCAACAGAATGGGGTGTTTGAAAGGAAGAACAAAGCTATTGTTGGCTCTGCTAGAGCGATGATTCATGATAAGGGGTTGCCTTTGTTTTTGTGGGCTGAGGCCTGTAATACTGTTGTTTATTTTTAGGTTTGTCCCTGGTTGGTGCCACATCTTGTGTCCTCTTGTCTTGGCTTGTTTTCTGCGATTTATGAATATGTTCTATCTACACTTTACTATCATGCTGATGTGATTGCTAATCTGAATATTGTCATTGGGCTAATATGGAAAAATTGAAGTAAATTGCCCTAGCATAGAACGTACCTAAAATTAACATCAAGACCCAAGGTCAAGTCAACAATAGTCATTATGAGCTCAACATGTCACTTAAGAGAATAGAACCTGGGTGGTGAGGATAACACTCCATTCCACAACCACTTGGGCTAGACCCAATTGACAATCATACTTGGAATCTATAATTTAGCATAAGTTATATATGTCGTATCTGTAAAGCAGATGATAACATCTGTTGCAAAACGTATAACTAAAAACATAAAAAAATTAATTTTGCACATGAATATGCTTTTACATAATTACTTCTAAAATTTGAATTTACGAGTCTCAGATTGAAACAGACATACAGGTTAATCTTAGCATCCTTAAATGAGAGCAAAAAACAGTGTAAGATGCAAGCAACTGGGCAACTGTTTTTTTTCCTTGGGAAAAGAATTGTATATTTCATTTGGATTGAAAGAAAGATACTGTATATTATGTTGAAACTATTACGAGATTGAATCTCTGAATCTAATCATCGAGCCCAAAACCAGAGGGCCTGACATATGTCTCCTGCATAGACATTTAAGAAAAAACATCTCCAAAATTATAAACTCTGGTAACTGTTCAAAATAAAGAGCTATACATTCTTTGTTTCTTACATATTAAAACATCCGTCAGCCAGAAACTATATATTAAACAAGCAACTGATTATCCTATATGAACTCCACAAAATTGAATTAATATAACATGGTTAGATAGGATAAAATACTCTCCTAACGTTCAAGGGTGGATAGGATTGGAAAGCATTTATCCTGATATTTAATATTGAAGAATTTCCTCCTCCATATCCCATATTATCTGCTAGAATTTCTTCACATTTGCCAAAACAGTAGGTGTGAAGATATATAGCTTTGTAAAAATCATGCGCTTTGCCCCTTAGTCATTTACACAGACATCAGGCAGAGAGTTAAAGAGTTGAGGAACAAATCTAACTCTGCTTATTATTTTGACGAAGAGGTGGGGCTCAAGGGCCGTGTATGTTGGGTGTCATGGGCTTGGAGCCTTACACCAAAACCATCTTCTTGTTGGTCGCTGTTCCTGCTAACTTTTGTTGCTTCAGCTTTGTTTCTGGACTGATGGAGGTCCTCAATAATTATTGAGACTTTCTGATGTTGCCCATTACTGGGCAGAACAAACACCAATGACAAATTATCTGTTCCTCTTTTGACGTAACTTTTATTTTGATAAATACAAATTTTCTTCAGAGAGAATATTAGCAAAAGAATCCCAGAAATTATAGGGATCAGATTGTGTAGTTATTATGTTAATGTGGAATCAATCTCCATGATTGAGTGCACAGTTGGGCTCTTTGTAGAAATCTTACTAGTAATAAGTCAGAAGAGTGATGAGATACATTATTCTCAATAAATTTAATTCATTCTTACAGATTGGACTACATTAATTTGTAAAGTGAAGTTGTGCATGTGTGTATACATTTACATGTACAAAGATTAAGGTTTTGTGGTGAGAATATTATAAAGGAAATCGTCAAAAGAGGGCAAATCATAAAATACTGTTACGTTTATGGCAAATCAATCTCCACTTTACAGTGAAGATTTGGAGAAATTACAGAAATCTCACTGGTGATAAGTCGGAACTCAGAAGAGTGATCAGATTCACCATTCTTGATGAATTTGACAGATCAGGTCAAGATTCATCATTCTTAAACTACAAACATTAAGTCAAGGAATTTAACAGGTTCGATGCTGTAAACAAGCCAAAAGAGAAGCGTCTTCTTTGTGTATACTTGGAACACAGCCAGGATGAACTCTATTGATAACATTGAAAGAATGAGTCCATTTCGCAAGCAATATAAAGATGCTTCTCTGTTAGTTAGTTTGTTTGAATCCTTTGATGCAACCACTCTAGCCATCTTTAAATATGAGAAAACAAAATCCACTGGAGAAGTAGAAGAGAATGGATGGTGAGCTGATGAATGGACGGAATAATTAGCTGACAGATGGGCACTGTTGTCTGGTGAAGTTCTCTTATAATGAAAAATGCCTATTGACATAAACATGGAACAAAATCCAAAACATAAATATATGTGCCATTCTAACACGATATCCCAGAACATCACACAGGCAATAACTCATAACATCACATAAAATAATTACAGCGAAGAAACAAAAAGAATAAAGAACAAAATGCTTCCCTTTCTATTTCTTATATCAAAATGACTCGCTTACTAAAAAGCATCTTATAAATAACAAGATGCTTCCTTTTCTCTTCCGTGTATAAAATTGACCTGCTTACTAAAAAGCATCTTTGTTAGTCCACAAAATTCTTGCTTTGTCTTTAACAAAGCTTTTAGATTCTTCTGCACCTTTGTTTAAGGCCCCCATTTTTCAGAATCCCAAACAACCATCTATTCTTATCACGATGATTTATGACAGAGAGAGATGCCAGTAAAATAATATCAAAGAACTTATTATCCATAGTTTTCAGGGTCGAAAACAACCATGTATGCCTAGGACAATGATTATGACAGACTAGCAGATTAGTCCAATAAAATAATATCAATTGCAACTTATTATTTATTCCATCTATTCTTATCACAGTGATTATGACAGAGTAGATGTAGTCAATAAAATAATATTTGCTTATCTGGCTGCATTTATTATTATTATTATGCTGCAAGGCATTGCCCTCTTCTGAAGCATATGTCTGATTATGATAGGTAAATTGCTCACTGCCACCCAGATCCATTGGATGACCACGAATGCAATCCTGTTTGTCCATTCAAATCAATGGTGGCAGTGGCTGTTCTGATTCCTGCCAGTCTGTTGACAGTGATTTGCGGCTTCTTTGTAGGTTTCCTTGGTGCTGCTAGCAATGTCCTCATGTTTGTGGCATCCTCACCTGTTAGATGCTTTTCAGCGAGCCATTATTCCACCTACTTCTCTCCAGATTGTGTAGTAGATTGCCTTGATAGCACCAAGTCAAGAACAATGGCTTTATTTCCTCCAATTGCTCTGCCACATGCTTTGATTATGAAGCACTGACCCAAAGGTTTAAAGCTACCATGGCGGTTGGAACCCTCCAGTTTATCATTTTGGATATGTCTGTGCTAGTGTGGTAGCAAGTTGAATCCTTGATCTGAGGAGGAACAGCTAAGATGTGCTTGAAGAACTCTGTGTTCGTGAAAGTGGATGGGATATAGCTGGGGACCACGGGGTATATGCTGGTGGTGAAAGTCACAACTTGGAACTTGGTGCCACAGAGGTTGTGTTCTAATGGCACCAAGTTTCACCAAATCTGCCTTGTAAGGTGTGTTGTGGGCGATGATGTTGGAATCTTTTGCCTTCTGTGGTGTTTGGATCCATCCAGATAACCATGCCAATGAACATCAGGTAGAACATAACCAACCCCATGGCTCATCAAGTGATAATATTGGGTTGCAGAGGCCATGGTTGTAGCAAGAGGCTTTAAGGGTTATTTATCTTTGATAATTTCATAACCACAACAGATGGGGAATTAGAGGATATAGAGCTGTGTTTGATATAGTTTTTATGTAAGTGATATACTTGTGGATGAAAATATGGAGGATATAAATGTTAGCGTTTTGGGTTACTCCAAAGTGTTTACACTGTATTTGGGGCTGCTTTATGAGTTTTGGGGTACATGGTGTATGTTCAACTCCTTGATGGTACGTGATGCATTTGCACATGGGAAATGGTTCATGATGGATTTACACATTGGAGATGGCTTACTCAATGACTACTTTACGTTAATTGGGTGCTTGCATGATATTCTTCCCTTAGTTGTTGGGGATTTTCAGACAACTTGGTGATGTTATAGTCACATGGGGATGATTAATTGCTTGGAGAATACCTTGCACTGGAAGAGGAGCATTTTGCATCCTAGAGGACTTTGGGCCTTAGACAACATGTTATAGCTTGGATCATTGCATGGAGTTTTGGTGTTGACTTAGAGATACCTAGGTTGCAATAGTGTTTGTGCAAGGGGGGGTTGTTGAAAAGTGTAACTAGGTTCGGTCTTCATAATGACATGTGTAATCATGATTTTATGTAATGAAGAAGATAAATAAAATTATTTTATAATGCACGAGTCATGGGTTTCATGCTCAAGGAATTTTATTTTAGTTGAAGCTCCCATTGTGAGCTATTAGGATTGGTCATCAAGTCATAAAGTCTATTGAGTCAATGTTATTATTGAAGACCCATTTGGGCATGTTACACATTGTAAAAAGAGGAGTCATTTGTGTCACAAACCCTCCAAGACCTTGTCACAAGCTCTCCCTCACGTCGGTCTACCCCATGCCTATTTCAAGGAACAAGATCACTATATATAGGGTGAACTCGACCTCACTTAGGACAGATTTCGGTAAAGCAATATGAAGCAAGAAGAAGGTGAGAAGATCACATGAAGAGCCATCTCATCCAATGAAGAAAGGAGGAAAGAAAGCCGAGTTAATTTTGGGTTTGTTTAGGGCTAAATATCCCCACACATGCAAAGGAAAGGAGTACCATCTACTACAGAAAAAGGTCGAAGGTATCACTGCTGTTCAAGAGGCCGAATCAAGGAGAAAAATAAGCAAGTCACAAGCTGAATTGTAGAAGGAAGTTTCTCCATCCAAGCGAAGGGAAACAAGGGAAAAATTTGATCAAGATCCATCTCACATGCTGCAACTAGGGTTCCTGAAGAGACCGAGGGCTGCATCTTTGACCCAAGAAGCTGAAATATGAAGGATAGCCAAGGAGGGAGAAGTAATCAGGTTGACCATTGTTGACTCAAGGAAGAAAAGGATAAACAAGCCTTGTGACTTGGTCTTGGAGAGGTTAATAGGTCAAGTGTCTTGGTCTTGGTCTTGGTATTCATCAATTGGAGTTTCTATAAGAAGAAGAATTCGTTTGGGTTTTCCTCTCCAAGTTGGAGAGGTTTTGGCCTTGGCTGATCCCCCACATTTTGTGTCTCTTGTCTCTATCTTGTTTATTCTTTGGTCACTGTTTGATGAAGAAGAACCCTATAATAATCTAAGTAAAGAGAAGATCCTAATCTAAAGTAGTAAAAAGCATTCACAAGCAGTTATCATCAAAGAAATCTCCTAATCCTAATGCCCTAAATTTTTCAACATGGTATCAGAGCAAAGGTGACAAATCAAGGAAAGGGCGTCTCATCAAGGGACACACAAGCACTCAAGGAACAAATCTCGAAGGATATCAAAGCAAAAGTCAAGATCTACAAAGAAGTATTGAAACCCTAGATCAAAGAAGAAGTCTACACTAGAAGAAGTCTTGGGATCCTCAAAAGACCACAAAGTCCCTACTCAAATTGAAGAGACCTACAAATCAAAGCATCTTGAAGGTTATTCATCCAAGAGAAGCAAGATCAAGGACGTTGTCATCATCTTCAAAAGGTTCTAAGGAAATCTCCCTCTCATTGAAGCAAGGTCCTTACCATTGAAGAAGATCATCCAAGAAGTGTCAAGACATCATCAATAAGTCATTGATCATCATCAACAAGGACATCACCATCAAAGGATCTAAAGTGATCTCCCTCTTTGTGGGGTCAAGGATCATTCTTGAAGAGAACTATCTTCATTAAGGAGAAGTTTTCTATTAACTATATCATCATCAAATTCAAGGAGGCAACAAGTGGAAGAAGCATCTTCACAAGTAAGTATATTTATGTTTGAATCTGTCAAAATGTCTTTTTGCAAGGAGAACAACAAATTGGTTGGGGATTCAAACTATCTTGCATGGAAGAAGAGGACAAATCTGAATCTCATTGAAAATGAGGTTATGGATCATGTCAAAGGCTCTATATCGCCAAACCATCAAAAGAAGATGCTCAAGCACTTGCAAAGTTTATGAAAGGGGAAGTGAGGGCTCAAAGGATTCTCATAGAGTCCATCAAGGATCCCCTCATTCCATATGTATCTAAACTTGACACCTCAAAAGAAATATACGGCAAATTGGTAAAGTTGTTTTCTGTAAGCGCCACAGGGGAAGTTATCTCTCTAAGGCAAGAACTCTACAAGCTAAAGATATCAAAAGAAGAATGAATATACTCATGCTTTATGAGGGTATCTGAAATAAGGGATCAACTTCAAGGTCTAGGAAAAATAATGTCTGACAAGGAGATGACCACTGTAGTCCTAAATGCACTACCAGAGGAGCCGGGTAACTTTACTTCAAGCATTTATGGGAAGAAAGAAGCTACCATTCCAGGATCCATGGTCACTATGCAAGATTTGTTGGAAAATGTAACTATGTTCGGTCTTCAATAATGTACTTGAGTCATTATGTAATGTACTTGTCAAAAGAATAAAGAAAAGAATTATTATTATTATTATTATTGTGACTTATTAAAGCATGGGTTTCATGCTTGGGTCACCATGTTTTAGGTCAAAGTCCCCATTGAGGACTTTTAGGATTTATTCTGAGTCTATAGAATTATTGTACATTTAAAGAGACCCTTCTTGGGCTTTTGAATCATGTAAAAAGGTTTAGTATTGAGTCAAATATGAATTATGGAACCTCCACACCATGTTGGCCTAAGGGAAGATGAAGTTGGCCTAAGACCTTATTCGACCCCACAAGAAGCCTATAAAAAGGACACTAAATTCATTTGGAGCATCACTTCTCATCAAGTTCGAATTCTCTTTATTGGGGAAAAGTGCAAAGTTCTCTTGTTGCTGGGAAGGTCTATTGCCGGGAAGCCAAACTAAATGCGAGTTTGGGTGAGTCTAAGGAGACAAGGAAAATTGAAATTTTGATGGTAGTTTCTCTTTGTTTTGTGCTCTGGATTGGGAGATCAAAGTCTTCCAAGTTGGATAGTTGCTGGAGGCTGTTAGTTCCTGCATAGTCGAAGTTGTTGGGAAGAGGTCAAACTTTTGGAGGCTGACTTGGTGTGGAGGGAAGGTTTGGTCTTGGTCTACGGTGAAGAGTCTCAAAGAATACTATTGAAAGGAAGAATTACTTTGACTGGGTTTTCCCCTCGAGGGGGGTTTTGCCCTCGCATGTGCCTACATCTTGTGTCCATTGCTTTATGTATTGCTGCTTTTGGTAATTGGTTGATGAACTAAAGAAAGAAGATACAAAGAATCGTAATAATAAGAAACATCACAAGTAATTTTCAAGATCAAGAAAATCTTCACTGCCTTTCTGATTTTCCTACATGGGATCAGAGATTTGGTGAAGAAAGAAGAAAAATGCAAATCAATTCATAGGCACTATCTCAAGGAAAGAGTCTATTATATTCAAGGAAGATGTCTAACTCAATCAAGGGTGAGAACAAACTTGAAGGAGCATCCAACTTCAGATCCTGGAAGAAGAGGATTGACCTAATCCTCGAGAAGAACAAGGTACTGGATTTAGTAAGAGGAAATGTAAAGAAACCTATAGAAGATGCCAGTGATGTCGACAAAAAATTCAGGGATTTAGAATTGGTGGCTATGACTCTAATGGTAGAAGGGATAAAAGACAATCTTGTCCCATTCATAGCTAACATCGATCATGCTCAGGAGATATATGAAGCCTTGTCGAAGCTGTTCACTTTTAAGAACATTGCTCAAGTAGCAAGTTTGAAGAACGAGTTAAGGAATACGAAAATGAATAAAGAAGATATTGTGACAACCTTCTTTGTGAATTTCCACTGTTGATTTTTGGTAGCATCAGATGTGCTCTAGCCTTGAAATTTGGAGGAGAGGCTAGGGCACATGAGATCTCCAAAACCCAGAAATCATTTGAGAAATTCCACCCGGATGAGGAGTTATTAAAATAATTAATATTTTTAATGAGACACACCGACAAATACTCAGTATCTCAAGGAAAATCGATTCTCAAGAGAAGGAGATCGATTTTAGAGGGAGAGTTGCAGGGTGGAGGAAGAGAAGGGCATCCGCAACAATCCGTGACTGAGGAGGAGGTGACACAGGGACAATGAGAGACAACGCTAAGAGAGACGTAGTTCAGAGGAGAGACATAGCCCTCACGTATGTTGACGCAGAGGGATGCAAAGCCACTCAGAGCCACGCTGAGCTCCATTGAGTATCGCAGAGGTGACGCAGGAGTGAGAGAAGGGTCTCCAAAGTGTTAGAAAGCCAGAAGGGGAAAGTCTCAGGCGTTTTCTTTCAGTTTCTCTGTAAAATCATTCCTTGTAAAAGCGATTGTTGCAGAAGATTAATAAAACCCTCATTTGTTGCACTGGTTTTCTCGCATTGGGTTTTTCATGGGATGATTGTCCAAAAACAACTGTGTTGATGTGATTGGTTCTTATGCATATATTTTCTCCGTGTAATTATGTGATAACTGCAGTAGAATTTATTTTAATATTTGCTGAAGGGATTTCGTAAATAACTTATTGTGAAGAATAAGTAGGTGAAATAAATCAATTGCTACAGTAGAATCTTAGTTTAGAAATTTTCACATGGTATCAACGCAGAGATCCGACATCAGGAGAGAAAAATTGACTATGGGTTAAGAGCATGATGTAGAGGCATCAACACAAAGAGACTCACACAGATTTCCAAAAGAATGCACAAGGGACATGGGTGATGATTATTCTATGTTAGCTTCCAGATTGGAAGAAGAAGTCACTTGCTTAACAAGATCTGCCTCCTCTGAGGTTTGGTATATAGACAATGGAGCTTCCTGGCATATGACAGGAATTTGAGAATGTTTTTCAAATTATGAGGAAGAGAGAATGAATTTTCATATCACCATGGGAAATAAGGCAAAGTGTACCCCGGTAGGAAGAGGTACTGTAGTCTTTCAAATTGAAGCAAGAGAGCAGCTTTGAGCAACCAATATGCTGCATGTTCTAGGATTAGGGATGACCTTACTCTCCGTATCTCAACTTCAAAACAAGGGCTATGACGTTTTCTTCATTAAAGAGAAAGTATATGTCAAACGCCCAAGTTGGAAAATGAAGACCCAGATTTGGAATCAGAAGTAACAGGTTGTACAGGTTACAACTAGAATCAGCAATGGCACTGATAGGCAACAATGGAGACAAAGATTTGAATGAACTATGGCACATAAGGATGGGACACTTACACCATGGGGCTCTGAGAATTCTCAGGAAAACAATATAAGGAGTTCCAGAACTAAGTACCGAACGAGATGATGTATGCAGAGGGTGCGCTCTGGGAAAGTATGCCAAAGCAGCGTTTTCCAGAAGTAACAATAGAGCTAAGAGTGTGCTAGGGTTGATACACTCAGACATCTGCGGACCGATGTGCACAAAAGTTCATAGTGGTGCCGAATACTTTGTTACCTTCATCGATGACCATTCCAGGGAGACTTGGATCTACTTTGATCGATTCAAAGAGTTCAAGGCTCTAGCGGAGAATCTGATAGGAAAGAAGATAAAAGTGTTGCACTCAGACAATGGTGGAGAGTATGTTGACAAAGACTTCATCGATTTTTGCGCTAAGGAAGGCATCAGAAGAAAGTGGACAACTCCCTACAATCCAAAGCAGAATGGGATAACAGAAAGGAAAAATACGACTATTGTGGAAGCAACTAGGGCAATGCTATATGATCAAGATATGCCCAAATTTTTGTGGGCGGAAACATGCAGCACGATAGTTTATGTCCAGAACAGGACTCCTCATAGGGCATTGGGCAAAATCACTCCGGAAAGGGTCTTCACTGGGAAGACACTTGAAGTCAATCATTTCAGGATATTTGGGAGTTTAGCGTATTGCCGTATACCCAAAGAAAAGAGAAAGAAATTAGATCAAACTGTTGAGAAAGGATAGAGTTTATCTTCTAGGGAGTAGGAAGGTAGTGGTTTTGCTGGATGTAAAGTTCATGAAGGACAGAGCTTTCATGAAATCCCAAGAAATGCTTTCCGAGGAGCACTCAAAAGATGAACCGTTGGTCCAACCACTTCGACCAGTAGAAACTAGTACCAAAAATTCCCCTGAAGACAAAGATTCAGAACATGAGGAATTTCAGGAAAAGGAAGAGCTGATGAATGTGCCTAGTACCAGTGGAAGAACGAGCCGAGAACTCCTACAGATTCTACAGGATGCAGAGGACTTCATTGGTGCACTCAGGAATAATAAAAGGGAGCAAAGACAACTAGATAGATACTAGGCCCTAGTAGCTCAGGTTGGGGAACCTTCTAGTTTCCAGGAGGCCATTCAACATCAAGTATGGGTAGATGCTATGGTGGAGGAATACAGTTCTATAATGGTCAATGATTTCTGGGAAGTGGTACCTAGACATTAGGACATGTTAGTGGTAGGTTCAAGATGGATCTACAAGGTCAAATATGATGCAGACGACAGTGTGGAGAAATACAAAGCCGGGTTTGTGGCCAAGGGGTATGCTCGGAAGGAAGGGATAGACTACGAAGAAACCTTTGCCCCAGTAGCCATGTATACTTCTATTAGAACCGTGATATCTCTTGCAACACAGATGGGGTGGGAGATACACCAGATGGATTTCAAGACGACATTCTTGAACGGGGTAATAGAAGAGGAAGTATACATTGAACATCCAGAGCGTTTTGAGACACATGAGAATAAATCTCATGTATGTAGATTAAAGAAAGCCTTATATGGGCTTAAATAGGCACCTAGAGCATGGTATGGTCGAATTGATGGCTACTTGCAGAAGATGGGGTTCGTCAAGAGTGACGCAGACCCTAATATCTACTATCTTGTCGTAGAGAATGGGCCTCTAATCCTAGTGTTATATGTGGATGATCTCTTCCTAACAGGATCATCCAGGCTCATCAGAGAGTGCAAGAAGAACCTAGCCACAAAATTTGACATGAAGGATTTGGGACAGATGCATTATTTCTTGGGGTTAGAGGTTTGACAATAGAAGGGTGGGATCTTCCTTGGACAAGGGAGATATGCTATAGATATATTGAAGAGATTCAGGATGCAGGACTGTAGACCTATGGCTACTCCAATGATCACCAACTGGAAGAAGATTGATGCATCAAAAGATAAAGACACTGATCCCACTTTGTACAGGGAGCTTATTGGGTCCCAGATGTATCTGGTCAATACCAGGCCATACCTTTGTTACGCTGTCAACACCCTCAGTCAGTTCATAATGGAACCCAAGAGGGCGCACTGGGCAACAACCAAACATGTTCTCAGGTATATTCAAGGAACAATCGATCATGGACTATTGTAAACCCAAGGTAATGACATCAAGCTGAGTGGGTTCATTGACACAGATTGGGCTGGAAGTTCAGTAGATCGGAAAAGTACAACTTGGTAGTGTTTCAACATTGGATCAGGAATGACCTCTTGGTGTAGTAGGAAACAAAAATCCGTGGCACTGAGCTTAGCTGAAGCAACATAGGAAACAAAAATCCGTGGCACTGAGCTCAGCTGAAGCAACATATAATGTAGCTAGCACAACTTCGTGCGAAGCCATATAGCTTAGGAAATTGCTTGTGAATCTATTCAAGAGAAGGATGGAATCAACCAAGATTTTGTGTGATAATCCGAGTTGCATCAAGCTCTCTGAGAATCTGGTATTTCATGATTGGTTGAAGCACATTGATATTAGGTGTCACTTTGTCAGAGACTGTGTCGAACAAGGAGCAATACAGTTGAGGTACACTCCTACAGGAGAACAGGTGGTAGACATCCTCACCAAGGCTCTAGGAAGAACACAACTTGTTTATTTCAGGGAGAAGATGGGGATGGTGAAGAATCCATTTCAGTAGCAGAAATGGATAAGTATCGGAGTTGCAGTGCAACAATTAGTAGTGGCAATGCTATGGGCAACATGATGCAACATATTGAGAGGGAGTTGTAGTACAAATGTAGTAGTGGCAGTGTCATGGGCAGCAGTACATGAAGCAACAATGCAGGGGATGTGAAGCAGTAGGTTAAGCATCAACACAAGCACTGATGCGGAAGATCAATGTGATGTTTCTATGGTGAAGTATTACTAGAGCACATTCCTTCCTAAGAGGAAGTGTTGATTTTTGGTAGCATCGGATGTGCTCTAGCCTTGAAATTTGGAGGAGAGGCTAAGGCACATGAGATCTCCAAGACCTAGAAATCGTTTTGAGAAATTCCACCCGGATGAGGAGTTATTAAAATAATTAATATTTTTAATGGGTTCCTAAGTCTAAACTTAGGAAAATAAAAATATTAATGGGTATTAATAAAGATAAGTGTAAGAAACTTCTAAGAGACGAGGATCAAGTTTATCTTAATCTTAGCTATTGATTAGAGACTGAATCTCGACTGTTGATTCATCAACAGGAAAAGTATAAGAGAAGACTTGAGGATCATTTGGAGACACACCGATATAGATACTCAGTATCTCAAGGAAAATCGATTCTCAAGAGAAGGAGACCGATTTCAGAGGGGGAGTTGAAAGGTGGAGGAAGAGGAGGGCATCAACAATGGTCTGTGACCAAGGAGGAGGCGACGCAGGGATAGTGAGAGACAACGCAGAGAGAGACGCAATCCAGAGGAGAGACGTAGCCCTCACATAAGCTGACACAGAGAGACGTAGATTCACGCTGATCCACACAAAGTGATGCAGAGGTGACACAAGAGTGAGAGAAGGGTCTCCAAAGTGTCAGAAAGCTAGAAAGGGAAAGTCTCAGGTGTTTTCTTTCAGTTTCTCTGTAAAATCATTCCTTGTAAAAGTGATTGTTGCTGAAGATTAATAAAACCCTCATCTGCTGCAACGGTTTTCCCGCATTGGGTTTTTCAGGGGACGATTGTCCAAAAACCACTGTGTTGATGTGATTTGTTCTTGTGCATGTATTTTCTCTGTGTAATTATGTGATAACTGCAGTACAATTTATTTTAATATTCGCTGAAAGGATTTCGTAAATAACTTATTGTGAAGAATAAGTAGGTGAAATAAATCAGTTGCTGTAGTAGAATTTCTGTTTAGAAATTTTCACAACCACCCTCTTGGGGTTCATTTGCTTCAAGTCTCAACAGTTGGAAGGTAGCTCCCACCTTTGAAGAATTATGGATTGCATGTAGTCAAGAAGATTTAAGGATCTCGATGGTTTCCAATCCTGAAGGAGTATCAAATGCTTATGTTGCTCATCATAACGGAAAGAGATCGAAGGGACCAAGGAATAAAGTTGACATTTCTAAGATATAGTGATATCGATGTCATAAGAATGGTCACTACAAGAGTAAGTGCCCCGAGAATCGAAGGAATAAGAAGAGAGGAAGAGATCAAGCCAACTTTTCTGAAGAAGAAGACTCAAAGAAAGTCAAGTCCGAAGAATCTAACATTAGGGACTTACACTATTAAGTCATTTGCTTTACATAACTTGTTATATATGTTTTATGATTTATAGGTTTTTAACATATCTTTGGAAAATACATTTTTTGTATTGCTTTGAGTTTGTTGGTTTCCCTCAAGCTTTGGAGGGATTTCCCAACAACTCTCAAAGATAATTATCTCATGTCTTTTCAGTTTTGGGTTCATGTACTCATTTAGTTTTGATTATATTAAATACTAATCACCTTTCTCCCTGTGTTGTCTTGACTAGGGAAAACATATGCAAGAAAGAGGATCTCTCAAGACAAAGTTAGTCAAGAAACAAAGGTATGCTTTGAATACATTGATTGAAAGGATTATTCATTTGATGATCTATTACTAACTTTGTTATGACTAGCTGTATTAAATCTTAGTGATTCTCGTTTGGGTGTTTCATCTCTTGATAAATATACCCCCCGCACATATTCTTGATTGACTATGTAGAACCCTAGACAGGTTTTGGAAAACCCTAATCGAAGGGTATGCTAATGTGAATGTCTGAAATCATAAGCTGCTTAGGGTGATTGTGAAAATGCTAGTTGAAGTTTTATTAATGATGTCTTGTTTGGGATTTTGGTGTGATTTGGAAATCCTAACTTGTTAGGGTTGAATGATGAGGTCTAAAATCTCGAACCTTTGAAGTTTTGGTAATGTTGGGTTTGCTATGTTTCTACATTGGAACCCTAGCTCATTAGGATTTGGTGGAATGCGTGATTCTGTTAATTTTTGGTTTGTTCTATGCTCAAGAGCAATTTACTTCAATTTTTCTTATAAGCTCAATATCAATTTCCAGATTAGCAATCACATCATCATGATAGTAAAATGCAAATAGAACATAAACATAAATAGTAGAAGACAAGCCAAGACAAGAGGGCATAAGATGTGGCACCAGCCAGGGACAAACCCCAATAGTTCAACGGAGAGAGAGATAGATAGTACAGATATACAAATCAATATTTAATTATAATGGCAGCAAGTCCATCATTCTGCTAATGATCACTGTTCTAAGATGCAACCCTGAATTCTTATGACAGTCTTCAATCATTAAGAGTGTTGTAGCATATCCTTTTAGTAGATCATAAATCTAGTAGCCCTCAACATAACACTGCTGCAACATTCCTCTGATTGCTTGCTGCTCCTGCAATTCTTCCACGCTGTCAACAAACTAAGCCCTTCTTAGGGTTGTGGTCCACCTAGGAGAGTCTACCCCTTATCCAGGCTGCCTCCTTCAAGCAATGTACACCTCAATGCTTCCCTGGAACAACCTTAGCTGCTTGCTATGGATTGAAACCTAGCAAAGCAACTAGCTGTAGCTGAGGTCTCCTCTAACAGGCCCAAGTAGTTACCCAAAACAACAATACCCAGCCCACTCCTAAACTCGGCCTACTGCCCAGCAAACTCGGCCTTGAGAGTAGACTTATACAATGCACTGCTTCTCCTTATGACAGCGGATTCCCAGCCTTGCTAACAGTCCTCAACTCATGCTTTATAACTGTTTTATTTGACATGCTATCACCTACTGCACACAACTTTACATTCTTCTTCATGTTTATGATAAAGGTCCTTCTTACTGCAACTAGGTCTCCTTCTCTGCTGTAGATTATGGATACACCTTACATCGGATTAGGGATTCCTTTTGACAGCGTATGGGAGCTCCTCTTAACAATGGATTAGGGCTCCTCCTCTAGCTGCGTATTACGGTCTAATTGCTGTGGAATTAGGGCCTCCCTTAACTGCAGGTTAGATCTCCTCTTGACAACGTATAGAGCCTACCTTAATTGCGGATTGGAGCCTTCCCTTTGATTGCGTCTAGGCCTTCTTGAAGACTGTGGATTAGGGCCTTCATTTAGGGCCTTCATGGACTGCATATTGAGCCTCTTCCTTGCTGCGGATTAAGCTTCCATAGACTGCGGCTAGATCTCCCCTAAATCTGCAGCTTGAACTCTTCTTTAACTCTACTAGGGCTCTCTTTCAATTGCGGTTAAGTCTCTCCTTCACCTGCGGTTAGGGCTTCTCCCTTCTCACTGCGGCTAGATCTCCCTCTTGACTTCTCTTGCCACCAAACCCAAATGAGTGGAGAGAGATCATGAGAGATGTGAGTGTGCCTCAAATGACTTGAGGTCTCCGCTATTTATAATGCAACGTTGAGGTTGAGTTGGGGTAATTTGGTTGCTGGCCGACCTTGACAAATTGTCAAATAATATAAATAAATTCATATCTCCATAAATACATGTCGGAATCGGATGATCATTAGATCAATCCTACACCTCTTAGAGAGAGGAATCCAAGAAAAATATTAGCTGCCATAAAGAAGATGACCCACATGGAGTTTGGCCCCAGTTTCCAATTTTAACACTCTCTCTCAACTAGGGAGAACTCCATCTGCTAATCCATCTGCCAATCAGTGCTATCTCTGCCATCAATGCACTGCTTTGCTGAACTATGAAGAAGAAGAAGTGATCGAAAATGTATCATACCATTCTCTATCGACCCGAAGTCTGTCCCAGATGAAAGAGAGTGTTTCATACCACTCTTACTGATCCGAAATTAGTTCCAAATAGAGAGAGTGTCTCATACCACTCTTACTGACTTGAAGTCAGTTCCAAATAGAGAGTGTCTCATACCACTCTTACTGACCCGAAGTCAGTTCTAAAGAGAGAGAGTGTCTCATACCACTCTTACTGACTCGAAGTTAGTTCCAAATGATCCTAGATTAATATCATCCTAGCATAGGGAGTATGGTAGTACATGATGCGTCCATCGGTAGTACTATGGTCCCTATCCTCATTTCCCTACTCACTGGCCAGATGAGAGGTACTTCCCATGAGTCCCAGATTGTATGGGTAGGGTGTCTCAACAGGAGAAGGATGAACCACTCATCCTACCTACATGTCGCCATGGGGTATCCCAGGGTAAGGCTGAACCACTCACCCTGTACACAACAAATCACTTGGGGAAGGCTAAACCACTCACCTTATGATTGTGTCTCAACAGGAGAAGGATGAACCACTCATCATGCCTACATAGCAAACCACTAGGGGAAGGCTGAACCACTCACCTTATGGTTAGTCATCGCTCCAAGAAGTACCCTGTGCCCCCCAGATCTGCCAGAGCTCAATATCCATATCATACAGGACCCTCAGGAGAGGATCTCTCCACAAATCCTAGTCGTTCTTGGAAAGCCAAGAATTTGACCTTTCCTAGGGGCTTCGTCAGAATATTGACGACTTGCACATCGGTTCCAATGTGATGGAGCCTTCTTGATCCTCATTGTACCATATCCTAGATAAAGTGGTACCTGATGTCTATATACTTGGAGTGATCATGAAAGACAAGATGCTCTAATAATCGAATCCCACTCTGGTTGTCGCAGAGGATCATGGTGGTATCAAGCACATGTCCAAACAACTCACTGAAGAGCTTCTTCAACCAGACAACTTTAGGAGGTCAAACTCGTAGCTATGTATTTGGCCTTAGCGGTGCTCAAAGCAACCAACTTTTGCTTCCTACTCATCTAGGATATCGAAACAGAACCCAAAGAGAAACAACACTCAGAAGTGCTCTTGCGATCCACCACACTGCCTGCCCAATTAGCATTAGAATAATCATGCAGCCTCACATCTTCGGTAGTATATCTCAGTCCATGAGTGATTGTGCCCCGAAGATATCTTAGAATATTCTTGGCATCAATCCAATGTGTGTGATGAGGCTCAACCATATATTGGCTCAACCATATATGCTTAAGAGCAATTTACTTCAATTTTTCTTATAAGCTGAATATCAATTTCCAGATTAGCAATCACATCAACATGATAGTAAAATGCAGATAGAACATAATCATAAACAATAGAAGACAAGCCAAGACAAGAGGACACAAGATGTGGCACCAACCAGGGACAAACCCCAATGTGGGGAAACCCTTGATCAAATCTTCCTTATTCTTCAATAGTTCAACGGAGAGAGATATATAGTACAAATGTATAAATCAAATATTTTATGACAACGGCAGTAAGTCCATCATTCTGCTAATGATGACTATTGTTGGATGCAACCCTGAATTCTTATGTCAGTCTTCAAACATTAAGAGTGTTGTAGCATATCCTTTTAGTAGATCATCAATCTAGTAGCCCTCCACATAACACTGCTGCAACATTCCTTTGATTTCTTGCTGCTCCTGCAATTCTTCCACGCTGTCAGCAAACTAAGCCCTTCTAGGGCTGTGGTCCACCTAGGAGAGTCTCCCCCTTATCCACGCTGCCTCATGCAAGCAATGTACACCTCAATGCTGCCTTGGAACAACCTTAGCTGCTTGCTATGGCTTGTAGCCTAGCAAAGCAGCTAGATGTACTTGAGGTCTCCTCCAATAGGCCCAAGAAGTTACCCCAAACAATAATACCTATCCCACTCCTAAACTCGGCTTACTGCCCAACAAACTCAGCCTTGAGAGCAGACTTCTACAACGTACTGCTTCTCCTTATGACATCGGATTCCCAACCTTGCTAACATTCCTCAACTCATGCTTTATAACTATCTTATTTGACATGCTATCACCTACTGCACACATAGATTTCCATGCTTCTTCATGCTTATGATAAGGGTCCTTCTTACCGCGGATAGGTCTCCTTCTCTGCAGCAGATTATGGCTACACCTTACAGCGGATTAGGGCTCCTCCTCTAGTTGTGTATTAGGGTCTAATTGTTGCAGAATTAGGGCCTCCATTAACTATGGGTTAGAGCTCCTCTTGACAGCGTATAAAGCCTACCTTAACTGCGGATTGGAGCCTTCCCTTTGACTGCGGCTAGGGCTTCTTTAAGACTGCAGATTAGGGTCTTCATGGACTGCACATTGAGCCTCTTCCTTGCTGCAGATTAAACCTCCTTAGACTGCGGCTAGATATCCCTTCAATTTGTGGCTTGATCTCTTCCTTAATGCTGTTAGGGCTCCCCTTCACCTACGACTAAGTCTCCCCTTCACCTGCGGCTAGGGCTTCTTCCTTCTCATTGCAACTAGATCTCCCTCTTGACCTCTCTTGCCACTAAACCCAAATGACTGGAGAGAGATCATGAGAGATGTGAGTGTGCCTCAAATGACTTGAGGTATCCTCTATTTGTAATGCAACGTTGAGGTTGAGCTGGGGTAATTTGGTTGCTGGCCGACCTTGACAAATTGTCAAATAATATAAATAAATTCATATCTCCATAAATACATGTCAGAATTGGATGATCTTTAGATCAATCCTACACCTCTCGGGGAGAGGAATCGAAGAAAAATATCAGCTGCCATAAATAAGATGACCCACATGGAGTTTGGCCCTAGTTTCCAATTTTAACATATTCTACATTGGAACCCTTGCTCATTGGGGTTAGGTGGAATGTGTGAGCAAGACCCTTACACTATCTAAAAAATATTTTCCTTGGTATGTGTGTGTTTTCAAACCCTAGTGTAATCAAAATGATTGTGTGTCTAACTCTTATTTGATATTGTTGTGAAGTTGGGTTTGACTAACACATGATATGAAATATATTTGCATGATGATGAAATCTAGGCATATATATATATATATATATAGATATATATATATGTCCTTTTGGTTGAAATCCTAGGTTGGTCTAGGTCAAGATGTATTAATGTTGTTGGACATATCATATGCTTATGTATGGTTATGAATTCCTAGATACGTGTTGACCTAGCCATTGATGGTCCATGAGTTTTAGGATTTAATGGAAGTCATTGTCTAAGATGCTAGGATGATGATATCTGAAGATCTAGGGTGTTACAGCTAAACCCTAGTGAAGTTAAAATTTTCTAGTATGTGTGATATAACAATTCGAAATCTATTAGATGATTGTTGAAATTGAAAAATCTAGGGTTTAGCAGTTAAATCCTAGTAGTGACATTGTCTAGTGAGAATGTAACAATCTTAGATCTATGTATGTAATGATTACTAGAATTCTAAGGTTTTGGAATTAAATCTTAGTCAAAACAAAATCTTTGGAATATGTTGATTTGAGATTTGTATAAAGTTTGGTGAATTTATGAATTCTAGGGTTTTGGAGTTGAACCTTTAGTTGAAATAGAAATCTATAATGAATGATAACTGGAGATGTGTGAGAAATTTGTTGAAATTTGAATTTTTTGTTGAGATTGATGATTGCTTAGAAATCTAGGGTTTGCAACTAACCCTAGTAGTAGCTGGTCATGTTAGTGATTGATTGATGGTTGATTGAAAAAATATATATAAGGGTTTGGAACTAACCCTAGTGGAAGTTGGCATGGTTAATGACTAAGCTGTGATTGACTTTAATTAATTTTGGATGAAATCTAGGATTTGTATGAATCCCTAATGAGAAGTCTAACATATGTATTTTGTTGTTAGATTCTTTGTAGATCTATATGTGTTTTGAATTGTTTCTAGGGTTTGCTATATGTTGAAGTAAGGAATGTCATACTTTTGGAAGACACATTGAAACTCTAGATGGAATGAAAGTTGAAGTCGTTTATGGTGTATGACAGTCCTAGCAGGACGTTGAAGAGTATATGTCTCTTGTTTATAATTAAGTCTAGGTATATGATATATATGAAATGCTTCCATGATTATGATATGGCTAACATCATGCTTCTATAGTTTTGGTTGTACTTGCTATTGAAGTTGTGTAGGTACACAATCTTCAACTTGGTGAAGATGTTCATTGATGTGATAAGTATGATGGGGATGATAATAACTTTGATGAAATGGTTGGAAGCCACAAAAGATTCTCTGATGTCGAAAAGGAAGAAGATGATTTCCTGGAGGAAGCATGAATAGAAGAGATCTCCCTAAGATTAAGAGGGAGTTCGAATAAAGAGGTGCTTCCTGGTTGAGAGGGAGGGCTTTTCTTGGTGTTAATTGAAGAATGAATTTTAGAGGATATCTTGCTGCATGAGAAGTAGGAAGGAAAATATATGATTGAGGAATCTTCTGTCAAATATTCGGTTGATAGTCCTACTATGAAAAGTTGAGAAGCAACATCAAGTTGTCTATAAAACCCCTAAGGTTTGTATTTGATTATGTACACGTGAAAGTATATTATTTATTGGGGTTGTATTTTTACAGGTGAATCTCTCGAAGGATTTAATAGCATGCTGGTTACTAATCAGTTTGACTGGGAGAGATTGGTCATTCTTGATCTGCTAGATCAAGGGATGTTGAGGCTTCGTGAGGGAAGCATTGCCTTGGAAGACATCTGACTGACACTTTGTGTTGATGTCTGAATCCCGAAGTTGGAAAGGTGGTGTTTATTATTGAGCTATGTTTTGGAAGGGTGGTGTTGATTATTGAACTTTGTTTTGTATACACACCTGGATTTTTTGGGTTGATGGTTAGCAAGTAAGCCTGAGGGTACCTAAAGGAGTTGAAAGCTTGAGTCCATCTTAGCCCCACCTGGATAGATTTCCTTGCTTAGGAATCTAGTCCTTGGCATTGTGGTGCCTAAACTATTGAGTGGCTGTTTGGATAGATTGCCCTGGTCAGGAATCTAGTCCATGGCATTGTGGTGCCTAAATTATTGAATCACTGTTTGGATAGATTGCCTTGGTCAGGAATCTAGTCCATGGCATTGCAGTGCCTAAAGTTCTTCATGGTTCATATAGTTTGAGATCTTCCATTTTACATTATGAATACCTCTCTAGTTAAGAGGGAGCGTTGGAAAATATAACTATGTTCGGTCTTCAATAATGTATTTGAGTCACTATGTAATGTGCTTGTCAAAAGAATAAAGAAAATTATTATTATTATTATTATTGTGACTTATTAAAGCATGGGTTTCATGCTTGGGTCACCATGTTTTAGGTCAAAGTTCCCATTGAGGACTTTTAGGATTTATTATGAGTATATAGAATTGTTGTACATTTAAAGTGACCCTTCTTGGGCTTTTGAATCATGTAAAAAAGTTTAGTATTGAGTCAAATATGAATTATGGAACCTCCACACCATGTCGACGTAAGGGAAGATCAAGTTGGCCTAAGACCCTATTCGACCCCACAAGAAGCCTATAAAAGGAATGATATCGAATTTGTTTGGAGCATCACTTCTCATCAAGTTCAAATTCTTTTTACTGGGCAAAAGTGCGAAAATATCTTGTTGCTGGGCATTACTGCGAAGTTTTATTGTTGCTGGGAAAGTCTGTTGTTGGGAAGCCAAAGTGAATGCGAGTTTGGATGAGTCTAAGGAGACAAGGAAAATCAAAATTTTGGTGATAGTATCTCTCTGTTTCGTGCTCTGGATTGGGAGATTGAATTCTTCCAAGTTGGACTGCTGCCGAAAGTTGTCAGTTGTTGCATAGTCGAAGTTGCTGGGAAGAGGTCAAACTTCTAGAGGCTGACTTGGTGTGGAGGGAAGGTCTAGTCTTGGTCTAGGATGAAGAGTCTCAAAGAATACTATTGAAATGAAGAATTCCTTTGACTGGGTTTGCCCCTCGAGGGGGGTTTTGCCCTAGCATGTGCCTACATCTTGTGTCCATTGCTTTATGTATTGTTGCTTTTGGTAATTGCTTGATGAACTAAAGAAAGAAAATATAAAGAATCGTAATAATAAGAAACATCACAAGTAATTATCAAGATTAAGAAAATATTTATTGTTTTTCTGATTCTCCAACAAGATTGAGGAAACCAAGTTGAAGGCAAAAACTGATGTGGGATCAAGTGAACAAAATCAAGCATATGCCACAATGACAAAAAGAAAGGGAAAATCTGGAAAGTTTGGTCCCCAGAAAAAGAAGAACTTGGCTAAGATTCAATGCTATGGATGTCAAGAATATGGGCATTACAAAAGAGACTGCCCTAAGCTCAAGAAGGACAATAACAAAAGAGGAAGATAAGAAGCACTTATTACCAAAGTAGTGGAAGAAGTTAAAAAGAAGAAATCCAAGAAAGAGGAAGTTAGAGATCTCTACCTTGATTGAGATAGTCTTCTTCACCTAGTTCTTTTCAAGTTTCTAAGTTCTTCTGTTGTAAGATATGGCAATCATAAATCACTAAGGAGCATGATAGGATGCATCATGGCATCATAGAAGCATTGAAAGAAAGAGCTCATGAAATCATCATAGAGAATCATGAAAGGTAGAAGTCCATGGCAATCACCTATGGAAGGATATAGGTCTCGGTAACCTCATTAGAAGCATAAAGGGTATTTACGAGAAAAGGGAAAATTCATCTAGTACAAAGCTCATCATACATCAGTCAAAAGGAAGCATTTGCTGTATGAGGATACTTAGGAAGCAAGTGTTTCATTAATAAATCCAACTTGTGGAATTCATGGGATGATGGTATGATGACAAAAGAGGTGAAGCAAATCAAGGGATTGAAGGTCTTTCAATCAAGGAAGTTGCTAAAGGAAGTCTAGATGACCTAAAGGAAAATGAGGTATGTATGCTTGTATTCGATATTGTAGAGCCATGTCATATGGTTGCAAGTAACATGGATAAATGCCTATCTCGAGAGCATGGGTCACACATTGACTAGATGAAATCAACATAATATGTCCTCATATGAAATATGATGTGGTTACCAATAATTGGAGGAACTATGATCGAAAGTTCTTGGAAGGAAATGTGTGAAGAAAGAAAGGAAGAGATTGTGAAATATGCAACTATGGAGAAGGCAATCAACATCTGAGGACTAAGGTATTTGATTATGATATCTCCATGAAAGATATGAAAAAGTTTGAAAAAGAAGGAGACACTTGATAATGCATATCTTTTGGAGATGTGTTAATGTGTATGCCAGATGCTAATGCAAACAGAAAGATGTCATGATAAAAGACCATCACAAAGGTAATTTTGATTTAATGTTCATTCCTTATTTTTGAATGATATCTGGATGGGATTATGTAGGGTTGCCAAGGGAAGAAATTTGGATGTCTTCCTCAACTGATGCCCATGTAGTTGTATGAAAGATCCTTAAGGAAACATGGCATGAAGAAGGGCAACATGGCATGAAGAAAGACCAAATATGGACTAATGGATCACTTTTTGATGAAAGAAATGATGACATGATTGACTCATGAATAAAAGTGATGGATGGTCTTGTGCCCTACAAGGAAGTCCACAAAAATTTAGACTCTATGACAAAGAAGAAATTCATGACATCAAAGGAAGGAGTTCTACAAGCAGCTGGTTATCCCATGATCTCCACCTGAAGAGTCGCTGGAAGCAAGTCCCTGGTCAAGAGGGAGCTTAGTCAAGTCCCTAATTAAGAGGGAACTTGGGTACATTCCTTTTATAGGAATGGGTACATTCCTTCAGTGGAATGGGGATTTCCTCCCTAAGTTGAGAGGGAGAGATATACACATCATTCTTGTCTTCACTTGGGAAGACAAAATGGAGGATCGGGTAAAAATCTGGCATTTGATACTCTTTGAGGATGAGTTAGGGCATCCAATATAAGAGTAATTGTAGAGGACCAATATTATTTGAGGACTCGGAATCCAAGATAAGAATAGTCCTGGTGGAACATCCTTTGAGAGAACCCAGGTAGGATCTGTTCCAAGAGAGACAATGATGAAGGTTTCTAAAAAGCATTGGTCTCGCCAACATTATGCTCTGTTCTTGTGGAGAGATAGAGCTGTTAGTTAAGGCCTTGCTATATGACAATGCATGATGATATGATGCTAAACAAATGGGTTACCAATTCGACTATTCTTATGATAATTCTTTAGATTGAGAATGTCCAAGTACCTTATGTATATTATGAATACCTCCCTAGTTAAGAGGGAGCGTTGAAAAGTGTAACTAGGTTCGGTCTTCATAATGACATGTAATCATGATTTTATGTAATTGATGTAATGAAGAAAAGAAATAAAATTATTTTGTAATGCTTGAGTCATGGGTTTCATGCTCAAGGAATTTTATTTTAGTTGAAGCTCCCATTGTGATCTATTAGGATTGGTCATCAAGTCATAAATTCTATTGAGTCAATGTTATGTATTGAAGACCCATTTGGGCATGTTACACATTGTAAAAAGAGAATTCATTTGTGTCACAAACCCTCCAAGACCTTGTCACAAGCTCTCCCTCACGTTGACCTTCAAAAGAGATGAAGATGTTTCCAAAATGACAAGTCGGCCTACCCCATGGCACAAGTCGGCCTATTTCAAGGAACAAGATCACTATATATAGGGTGAACTCGGCCTCACTTAGGACAGATTTCGGTCAAACAATCTGAAGCAAGAAAAAGGTGTGAAGATCACAAGAAGAGCCATCTCATCCAACAAAGAAAGGAGGAAAGAAAGTTGAGTTAATTTTGGGTCTATTTAGGGCTAAATATCCCCACACGTGTGAAGGAAAGGAGTACCATCTGCTACAGAAAAAGGTCGAAGGTATCACTACTGTTCAAGAGGCCGAATCAAGGAGAAAAATAAGCAAGTTCACAAGCCGAATTGCAGAAGGAAGTCTCTCCATCCAAGCAAAGGGAAACAAGGGAAAAAATTGATCAAGATCCATCTCACATGTTGCAACTAGGGTTTCTAAAGAGGCCGAGGGTTGCAGATCTGATCCAAGAAGCTAAAATCTGAAGGATAGCCGAGAAGGAGGGAGAAGTAAGCATGTTTACCATTGTTGACTCAAGGAAGAAGAGGATAAACAAGGAATCCTTGTGACTTGGTCTTGGAGAGGTTAATAGGTCAAGGGTCTTGGTCTTGGTCTTGGTCTTAGTATTCGTCAATTGAAGTTTCTATAAGAAGAATAATTCCTTTCATTTTTCCTCTCCAAGTTGGAGAGGTTTTGGCCCTAGCTGATCGCCTACATTTTGTTTCTCTTGTCTCTATTTTGTTTATTCTTTGGTAACTATTTGATGAAGAACTCTATAATAATCTAAGTAAAGAGAAGATCCTAATCTAAATTAGTAAAAAACATTCACAAGCAATCATCATCAAAGATAAATCTCCTAATCCTAATGCCTTAGATTTCTCAACAGGGGTGGCCCTAGTGGAGTAAATGGTTTAGGAGTTTTGTTGGAGCCATTTGAGGTTTTAGGAGTGTTGGATACATCTTGTGGAGCACCCTTGAATTTGAAGCCTTGCTTGTGGACAACATCACCTTAGAGCTAGACATGGGTATCCTTGGGTACATGTATGAGCCTATATGTGTCTTTGTATGTTGCATAGGCCCATATATATATATATATTTGGCCTCCCCAACCTCTCACATATATAGACGAAGGAGAGAGTTTTTTCACATATATTCATTCTTATCACACTTGTGTTAGAGATGTGACTAGGTAGAGTGAACTTTTGTTGATGTGGTGGTGGAGGAAGGGGCTTGCAAGGATGGACATGGGCTTGTTTGTGCGCATAAAAAATTAATAAACTCTATAAGGAAAAAATTCATCCTCACATTCACGCTAAAACCAAAAAGGTGGAGATATATTTATGGGAGGAGTGTCAATGTATATATGATTCAGGGGTGTAGAAGTTGTGTCTACATGGGTGTCATATGTTGCCCACACCTATAGCAGAAAAAACCAATATCATTACACCATTGACCTATATTTCCATATGAAGGATTTGTTGGGAAAGGTCATGTTGGATAGGAACAATACAAAGGAGAATATTTTTTTGGTATTGGATAATATTGCTTTGTAACTCATGGAAATGAATAAGTGCCTAAAGCACATTGAAAGGTTGTTGAACTTGGTACAACTCCTTGTCAACCTATTTTTGAGACTCTTGGTATAATTAATGTTGATAACTCCCATTCCACTTAATTTTATATATCTTTCTTCTACTAGTCTTTTTTATTTTATTTTTAGTCATCTTCCTAATAATTCTATTAGAGTTAATATTTCTAGGTTATACAAGCAACAATTATTTATAGGCTCTAATGAAGCTTCTATATGTTTACATTTTTAGAATATCCAAGCATTATATTTTTGGATAGTTTAATTTTACATTTATACAAGTTTCTATTGTATCAATGATTTGTTTCCCAAGTTGTAGGCCACTAACTGACATTATACAATGCCTGATGTAACTTTCAGTTATTAATAGAAAACTTTATATATATATATATATTGAAATTTGTAGAGAAGTGAATCCGTTGTTAGACCAAAGATCACACTGAGAGGGGGAATGAATCAGTGTGACAAAAAAATTATCATTTCAACACTCTTTATCAATGAGAAATTATGTAACAATGTATCATAACCAATTGAAGTATAACAATAAATAAAAAAATACATCAAGAATCCATCATCACATCGACACAAGAGGACATGAGCTTTTACACGGAAACCCATATGGGAGAAAACCACAAATTCTTCTTGTTCTTTTTCTTCTTTAATTAATTGCATAGATTTACAAGCATTGACCTGTTGGAGACACCCTCCCACAAAAATGCAAGCAACTACTTGCAGTAGGATACAACTTGATTGGGGCACCAACCTCAAAAATGTGCAAGTAGCTACTCGTTATAGGCTAAAACTTGATTGAGGCACCAACCTCATAGATGAGTAAGGTTCAACTTGTTGTAGGCTTTGACCTCATTGAGGCACCAACCTCAGTGGAGTTGCCCAACTACTTCTTCAACTTCTTGTGGACCACTTTTCATAATATTTCAAATTGGGTCCACCTACTCTTTAATGCAGTTCTTCAAAACTGAACATTCTATTTTTGTCATATTGTTGTCATCAACCTGCTATGTCTTCTCCATACCTCGCTATAACTTTTTTGTCAATCTAGTCACGCAAAATTATTTTTGAAACTTTCTCTTCCCATACACACAATATTCATTGCAACCTAGTCATAAGCCTTCAAAACACATAACAATGATTTTGAATATCAAAATTGCATCATCAAGAATTTTCATTCCTTCAAAAATGTTCACAATTGAGCCTTGATCATCATGCTTCTTCTAGAACTCAAATTGGCTTAGAAATGAGCGTAGAAACCCTCAAAAACCATATAAAATAAAAAATTAATTCAAATGTTCTATAGAATAGCTTTTTCAATGTGTGCTCTATAAGTTTCCCATTTACCAACAACAGTTCTATAGAATAATCACTGTCAAAGTCTTGAATGTTATATAAAATGGAAAAAATTAGCATGCTAATAACCCTTCGTATAAAATAAAGTGACTGACCCTCACTAAATTCTAACCTATGACCAACATTGAGCAAACCAAGCCACATAACCAACCAACTAGATGGATGGGTCATTACCAGTCACAAAACCACACATATACATACTAAGTGTTTAGGATTTGAAACGTAAAAACCATGGTATACCCTTCATATCTTGTGGAGCTCACAATATATGTATTAATAGATAATTGTTTGTAGACTCTAACATTAACCATCCACTTCAGAGCCAATACATGTAACCATAGCACTCGACCTTTGGGATGTAATCTCTGTTATATTATTGTGAATCATTTTGATGCTTCTCATTTGAGTTGTGGTGTGAATATATATATATGTGTGTGTGTGTGTATCACATGGAACCAAGGCTCTTGGAGCCGACCAAAGTTCCATACGATATCACTTGTATAATGTGGGCTTGGCCCTTTTTGTGACATTAACTATGTGACCTTATTCACGTGACCTTGATATTTGTGCTCAACCTCATTTTCTTTGCCATATCACCATGCAATGTGACCTTGACCATAACGATGATGATGTCATGTTAATTTCAACATGTGGACGACCCTGACCATGACCCATTTTGAACTTGTTGCCAATAAAAAACTGTCAAATATACCTACCACTTTCCTACCTAAGAGATGCCATGTCACCTGCTGATTCATATCCTCTAACCAATGGACTTGTGCCACATGCCATAAAGGGACTAGTTGATTATATATGGTTAAAGCTCAGACAAGTTGACACAACCTTTATCATTTGATTCACCATCCAACTATCAAAATTGTGTGATCTTAGTAAACATGCTTGACCTTTAACTATGTTAAACGTCATGCAAGTTTGTTGCCATATGTCGTATAGTTGGTCATTGGACCATGGATCCACCCAGAAGTTGTGCATTGGTAACATATTTGGTGGTTGTGGGTTTGGCCCAATAATTTAGGCCCTTAACTAATGTTGATTTTCAAATGGTCATAACTTCTCATCCTGGAGGAGTTTTTCAAAGTGTTATGTACCATTGGAAAGGCCTCGACAAGGACTATCCAAAAATTTATTCATAGGTTCGTTAGTACATCATAACTACACCAATAAATAAACAAAATTCATGACTCTTTGACTTCACTAGATTAGAGCATGCAAGAGATCCAACTATGATACCACTTCCTTTGATCCATTAATGAAATTGTTGCTTCCTTAAGCATACCCTTTGAGTCTTGATATCAAAGACACTTGTTGTCATCAATGACAATCGTTATGTGAAAAATTAGTATCCAACCATTGAGACATAGAATATATAGTTAACCATCTATATTTGTTTATAATAAATTGGGTAGTCACCACTTATATATAATAGGTAGAAAAATGTTTACATGCTAGCAGAGAATTAAGTTGAGGAACCTTGATCTAAATTCTCTATATTAATATGTCAAGCCATTGGATTAAGTAACACCATAAATAAAAATTGAAATACTTTGTATATGGCTAAAATTTTGTCGCTTATAGCTTAATATAACAAAACATAAATGAATATAACCCAATAGTGTATCTCGTACATCCTATAAAAAGAAAAAATGATAGTTTTGAAAAACATTGGCCCAGACCATTAAAATTTATGAAATAAAAATATAAAATTGGAATCTTAGAGATGGAGTTGAACTTGACCTTCTTCATGTTATTTTTCCTCTTCATCTAGGAATATGGGGTGTTGGGTGTCCTCATTGACTCAATGTTTTCCCCTTCTCCCTCTTCTTCATATTTTGTAGCCTATTTTGAACCTTAGAGGGATTGTGACAAATAATAATATTTATCATTGAGTTGTAGCAACTCATCCTTGATTTATTTCAGTACGGAGTTGCTTCTCTCTAATATTGAATCCATGTAATAGGTAATGAGTTCCTTAATGTGCCAATACATATCTATGGTCATGAGACCCTAATGGTCCTTCTCCTCCAAATCTATTGTCTAGTATAGTGTGGGCCAAGTCCTTATATATATATATATATATATATATATATATATATATATATATATATATATATATATATATATATATACACACACCTTCATCTCTATTTTTTTTAGGTTGTGCATTAAAATGACCTTATGACTACCACTGAAACCATCCAAAATATGTTGAAACTTAACATTTCTTCTTCTAGTTCAAGTTCTTGAAGATTTGGTTTCTTGGTGGGCCTTGCTACATGAAGGTCTACCCCTGCCTCCACCCATTAGAGGTGTTGTGTTTGCTCCCTTCGCTTTCTCTTATGATTAGTATTCCTTCCTCATTGTTTCATTTGCCTCCTTCTTATGGTGTTCTAACTCTTAAACTATAATAGGTATTGGATGATCCATTTTTGCCCCAACAATTTCTATCTTAGCCTTCATTTGGTTCTCCTCAACATTTCTCCAGTTTCATAGGTTTTGGTGTTTTCTATGTTAGTGGAGGGTGATGGGAGAGACCATTTTATGTTAAGTGGGGATAATCATTAGGAGGATGTTGGTCTAAAGTTAGATGGCTATAAACCCCCATATCCTTGAGCTCAATATCATGCCTTTACAAGCTATGATTTTGAAATGTACCATTACCATCATGACTAAGAGAATTCATGTCTAAGTACCATGCCTTATCTAGATCTTCTCCTCCCCTTCATTGATTACCTCAGTTGCCCTGATGTCTAGAATATTTATGAACTAGGTTTCTTAGGTGATAAATGCCATGTCCAAATGATTTGTGTTAAACAGAGCTTTTATTAACCAAATAAAGATTCTTAACCCCCTCCACGCTAACTATATATTCATAGTACACATCTCCTTCTACAGTGAAATAATTATCATATATCTTGATTAGTCCTATGATAAACATGTCAAATCACCCTCCATAATATCCCATCTAACTAATTAATTATCTATATTTAAACAAAAAAAATACAAAATTAAACATATAGTTATAAATTTAAATTAAAAATAAACTTAACAAAATATTTTTTTATTAAAATTCCAATATTTATAAAATAAATAATTTTACAATCCCTTGTGAATGTGTAATTGTGATTATATTATATCCTTTCATGAATTCTTGCACTTGAAGATTGCATCACTTTCTAAGTTCGATTACAGGTAAGGGCAATGGCAACAATAGTTGTCCTTTATATATTGTTCTCAACTAACCATGTTGTTATATTTGTATATTATTGATTTAAATAATAACAAATGTAATATTAAACCTTCTATCTCATGTCATATTGATTTCATGGTGTTTCAAATTTTCTCTTATTTTGGGTTGGAGAACACTTGCAATTGAGTGGTTATACAATACGACACTAACAATCGTACATTTGAACATTCTTCCACACATTGCAAAACAAAGTACGTTGAGTTTTGACTCTATGGATAATGTAATGATGAGCTCTCTGGGGATTTTATAATGAATCATTTCATTGTAACCACGTTTCATATTAACGTGGTTAGAATGAATCATTAACCCCACTTTTAATGGTTTATAGTCATGATTGATCGCTCTTTATTTCCACTAACTCTTCATCTCCTTTTCAAAAAAGGAAATTAAAATTTTAATATAATAATAATAAATATTCATCTTACATTTTAATATTTTTCAAAATTTTCAAATTTAAGTTTTTAAAATTTTGAATTTAATTAATAAATTTTTAACTTGCATTTTAATATTTTGTATTTATTTAGTTTCAAGGGTTAGCTTAATTGGTTGAGTCTTCATCATGAAAACACGTCTACTATTCAGAGGTCAGTGGTTCATTCTCTTGACACTTTCAGGGTCAAGCTCCGTGATTGAGTCGATAAGAAGTGATCCTTTTAGATAGATCTACGTAATACAAATTTTCCATGGACATAATGGTCACTAATATCTGAGAATTGTGAATGACATTATATGTGTATGTGAAAATCCAATACATACGCATTTTAGTTAAGTGTATATATCTAAACTTTATGTACACAATAGGAATGCAAATCATTGTTACTCAGGGACCTTATGGTTCTATGCATTAATACATGCATGCTAATATCAAACACAACATATTAAGGCAAACAATCATCCCATCAATTGTTACAAGTATGTTCATTAATTGAATAAATTTTTTTGTTACAGATATGTATTTCTATGTATGTACTTTATGTATCAGACAAAGTATAAAAAAAAAGTCAATTATTAATTAGTCCTTGTCTTTTTCCTCTTACATACTATTTCATTGAGCAATTTATTTAATGATTATAAAATATAAAAATATTGTTATGCTCTAATTTTCTTTAGATGCATAAGATTCAATTTTTACTTTAATTTCTCTTCATTCTTCTACACTCATAATGGTTGATGTGTTTTTTTTTGTCATTCATAAATTAGAGTGATTTCCATTTACACATGATCAAGTAGAGACCAAATTCTAAAATTTGATCAATGGAAGATGAGTTTTACCCATTGATCATGAATACATAGCAAGTATTTAAGAATTTGGAATTAGTTCAAGATGTTGCAGTTCTTTTTAAGTGAGGCCAACGAGGATTGTTTCTCTTTTCAACAATTTAACCAAAAAACAAAATATCTAAGGAAGGAAATTTATTGTGATAATCCTCTCATTGGATAGGCCTATGTGTTACCTTTGTCTAGCATTTTACAGAATCAAAAGCAATGGTCATATGCTCAAGATATCACCATTTTCCATGTATCCATTTGTATCCATTTCCAATTATCATTTATTCATTATTTCCATTATTGTCATTTTTATCATTTTTATCATTATTTCCATTATTATTTTTATTATCCATTTCTCTACATCATACATTTTCCCCGTCGATTTTGTTGGAATATGTCGTTTAGAAGGTAATAATTTTTAGGCTATGTTGGAAGAAACTCCAATTTTATGTAAAATAAGTATATCACACATTCATCAAAGAGTAAAATATGATTGTAATAATTTATTATATAAAGAAGTGAAACTACAGTGTCCCACAAGTATTTTGGGAATGTAAATTCTCAATACCTCTTGGTATATAATATAGGTTAGGGAGTGTTATAATACATACAAGAAGTTATATGATAGTCTTATCATTGCATAGTGGTGAAGCATTTGTGGTGGTGCTCTTGTAATATTGGAGATATATGAAGGTAGTAAAGACACTATTACCTTCTTGTGGATGTTTCCCCATTTGGGGTTTTACCACGTAAATAAAATGTGTCCTCTCTTTTTTCTTCTCCTTTATTTTGATTAAATGTTGTTATTATTCTTATATGAGGTCAAATTATTCAATATTCTAACATGGTGTCATCATTCGATTAGATGTTTAATTTAATGAACTCTCTCCTTACCCTGAATCTTCAAAGACTTCATGTTCCCTTGACTTTGACTTTGTCAGGTCCCTATACTACTAGTGTAACCCCTTTGTTATATACCTAGGGGGGATAATATGGGGTACCAAGGGAGGTACCCAAGGTAATAATGTAATAGTGGGATGGGCCATAGTAATAAATAATCATTTCATATTATTTCTGGGTTTATTTGCATTATCTTATATCTTTATATCAGATCTATAATATTTCTGGGTTAGATCTACAACAAGTGGTATCAGAGCACTTTCTTGGGCAAACCGTGGAGATTTTTTTTTTTTTTTTTTTAATTTTTATTTTTGCAGGGATTTTTGGGTGGCGAAATTGCAGATCAGATCTGTACGTTTTGGTGCCAGATCTGCAGAATCTAATTATAGATCTGTATTCCTTGTGAAAAAATACCCAAATTCAAAAAAATAAATCAGTTGAATCGGAGTCCGGATGAAGGAGATATCGCTGATTTAAAAATCAGTGGGGTTGCAGACAATTTTCAGGACAGCGAGTTTGCGGCGCAGATCTAGAAGTCTTGGTGCTAGATCTGCAAGATCTAATTGTAGATCTGGAATCTTTGTGAAAAACACATGATTTCAAAAAAAAATCAGTCGAATCGGAGTCCGGATGAGGGAGATATCGCTGAATTAAAATCAGCTCTTTTTGCAGAAATTTTGGGTGACGGCGGGAGAGTAGCAGGTCAGATCTGAAATTTCAAGTGCTTGGATCAAGATTTCTGTTCCATTTCTAAAAACAGGTTATAATAGATATTCTGAGCAATATTGACGGATCTGTGACCATTTGAATTTTTTACCAATATTTTTGTGATGGTGGGCCTAGATCGGAGTTCGAGGGACTTGTATAAATTTGACGGTTCTCACACGTCAACATGGCTAGCACAAATGGAGCAGTATTTCAGATTGAATCATATCCTAGATGATTGGACTAAGCTTATGGTGGGGATCAGGTACCTGGACAATGAACGATGGAAATGGGTGGAATGGCATCAACGTTGCAATGGACCTTTTCAGAATTGGGATGCCTTCAAAAAAGCTCTTATAGAGCGCTTTGACCGTAAATCAAATCTTGTGGATAAGCACACACAGACAGACACACAACCTAGCAAAGCTTTTATTTTTACAGGAAAGAAGGAAACCAAGGAACCAAAAGGGTTATTTTTGGCTGGTATCTCTGTATTGCAGGTTCATGGATTGATTCAGAAGGAGAAAATCATTGTGTCTATCAATCTGAGTTGCAAACAAAATCTTATAAATGTCAACTTGGCAAAGAAATTGCAAGTCCCAGCAAAACAAATTGAACATACAGAGGTTGATGATAAGGATGTTCAAATCTATAAGGATTTGAAGCTTTCTATGGATAAGTATGTGTTTCATGATGATTTTTATGCTTCAGATATGGATAACATGGATGTTGTTTTGGGATACCCTTGGATGGAATCCGTGGGTACTATCAATATTAATGTGCAGAAGAAATTCCTAAAGCTATGGTATAAAAAGAAGAAAATTACATTACAAGATATTTCCATCCATAAACAGGTAGAGTACATGGAGGCTGAAGCAGAAGATGTTCAAGGGACTGACATATCAGATGATGAGCAGTTGATGGTCGACAATCAAACACAAACAGAGGCTGAAGCAGAACAGTTACAGGTGCTGACACATCTGACGAGGGTTCAGTGGTTGAAGTCATATTAGAAAAGAAGCCACGACAACAGACACCACAGCAGGGTGAATTAAAGAAAAAGACATCGTGGGTTAAAACTTCAACATATCATCACCCACATCACCCCGCAAGAAAACAACCAACAAGATGGCAACCAACTAGCCACAAGGACAACAACCCCCGTATGATGAATAGCAAGGAGCCTAGATCCACCTACTACACATCAACACAGAAGAGCTGCCATGGTCAACTTCCATCTCAAGCGAGCGAGGCACCAGCGAGATCGAGGGTTCACCTTTCTCTTGGATGGCTAGATGCGCGTGCATGGTATCAGTGGACTACTCTTTTGAGTAGATCTTATTATTTGTGTTCTTCCCATGTTTCGGGGACGAAACATGCTTAGGGGGGTGGAATGTTATATACCTAGGGGGGATAATATGGGGTACCAAGGGAGGTACCCAAGGTAATAATGTAATAATGGGATGGGCCATAGTAATAAATAAGGTGGTTAACCCATGTCATGTAAGGGACCACAAGTAGTTAATAATAATGAAATGGGCCCATGGTATTAGTTGATGGTATGAGGGAACCATGGTAATGACCCATGGTATTGTATGTATGAGGCCTATATAGAGGCTAGAGACTCCACATGGAGAGATGAAGAGAAGTATTCTTGTATGAACAAGCATATGGCTTGTGGAGTATTCTCCTTCCTTAAGGAGTGAATGTATGGTGTTGCCCTACCTTAAGGGTTTGATCAATAAAGATTTCTATATTGTTATTCTTGGGTTTATTATATTTTCATATGTTTCTGGGTTAGATCTACAACACCCTTATTGTTATTATTACAACCCCCTTATTATATTTTTGTGCCCATCTAGTCCCCATGTTGTTAATATTGTGCCCCATAGAAGCTCACTATTGCTATTATTGTTCCTTTACATTATTATTGTTATGTCAACCCTGATTATATTATGACCCCTTAGACTCCTATATATAGAAAGGATGTCTTGTCATTTTTATCATCCAAGAATTGTTTATTTGTGTAATGTAAATGAGGTTTCCCCCTCGAAGAGGATTATTTCTAAGGCGTTGATTTTTCTTTCTATCTTTTTGTGAGTTGGTTTCATAACATTTGATATGAGAGCTTTGGATTCTAGGGTTTCGATGCTCCAAATAGGACATTGTGGTTTTTTTGTTATAATGTTTTCGCTACGAAGTTTCAGAAGCTAAAAAAAAAACCATTTGAGAAGGAATCGGTCTGAACCTCGGGTCCGAATTTCAGATCTTGTCTCACTATATTTTTGGAGATATGATCTGAAGAAGTTAGGGTTTTTGCAAGATCCAAAATTTCATCTCAAACAAGTCATCATGGAATTTTCGCCATAATATTTTTTCTACGAAGGTTCAGATTCTGAAATTAAAACCCATTTGAGCCAAAATCTTGATGAAGCTCGGGTCTGAATCTCAGATCTTGTCTCACTATACATTCAGAGATATAATATGAGGAAGTTAGGGATTTTGGAGACTCCCAAATTACATTCTAAATAGGTTACCTTGGGAAAATCGTTATAACTTTCTCTCTGAGCAACACATTGAAATTTCGTAAGAATTTACAGAAAAATGATGGACTGTAGTTTTTTGTGTATATTTTTCAGATCTGAAGGTCAAAACAGTGACATGTGGGACGTCGTACAAGTTTGATCTACTAAAACATTATGTAATCAAGTCATCTTAGGAGATTGGGCATAACTCTTTCTTGGAGAATCAAATTCTGATCATACTTCTGGCGTTAGAAAGAGGATGAAAAGGGATACTTCAAAAGAAAATTTCAGAGCTTGGAGATTTGAAATTACAGAGTTACAGTCGTTTCAAGATCGAGCTCCTAAAATCAAGAAAAGGCGATATGAGGAAGTTTGATGGAAGGGATCCGGTAAATACTACAAATGGAGAAATATTTTGATCTACATGAAGTGAAACTGTTACAAAAGGTACATATTGCATATTCTTATTTAGAACTAGATCAATTTTTATGGTACAAAGGGCTTTTTTCTCGTAAACCACTTGTTACGTGGTCAATTTTCACAGAGGAAATGATAACACATTATGATGATACAAAGAGAAACACCTTCTTTAGCCAAATGATAAATCTCAAATAAAAGTGTTCAATGAAAGAGCACATTGAGGACATTCAAAAATTGAATATAAGGGAAAATGATATTCTAGAGAAGTAGAGGATTGATGTATCCATAGGGACTTTAAAGGATAAAATTCAACATGAGGTTCATCTTTGGGAACCAGATTCATTGGAGAATGCATCCAGGTTGGAAAGAAAAGTGGAAAGAAAAATTATGGCAACAAGGAAGTCTACCCCTCACAACTATAAAGATGGAAGTGTTTTTTCTCGTAGCCTTCCAGAACCTACAAGGTTGACACCACAACAATTGGAAGAAAAAAAGCAAAAGGGCTTTGTTACAATTGTGATAACAAATACATTAAAGGTCATAAGTGTGCTCAAAAGAAATTATTTTACATTGATTGTGAAGAGGAGGAAGAAAATGATCAAGAAATGCCAAAAGAAGAGGATATACACCAGGAACCAACCCCAGAGAAAGAAGAAATGAATTCAACCATATCTTGTAAAGAATTGGCAAGAATTACCACTCCTCAAACTCTCAAGATAGAAGGACATATCAAGAAGAAAAAGGTTCAATAAGTGAAAGATCACATCGAGAAAGAAGAAATGAATCCGACCATATCTTGTAATGCATTGTACGAAATTACCACTCCTCAAACTATCAAGATAGAAGGACATATCAAGAAGAAAAATGTTCAAGAAGTGAAAGATCACATTGAGCATCAAGAAATGAATCCGACCATATATTGTAATGCATTGGAAGAAATTACCACTCCTCAAACTCTCAAGATAGAAGGACATATCAAGAAGAAAAAGATTCAAGTAGTAAAATATTACATCGAGCATCAACAACAAGTTCTCCAACTTTGAAAGGATAACACCACTTTGGTGCAGAATTGAATGAAACAACAAGCAGATCAACATCGTAGTGAAAGAAGTTTTGATGTAGGTGATTGGGTATTTTTATAGCTACATCTCAAGCAAGCTATTTATGAAAAGAAATGTTGGCAATACTACATGAACTTAAGAAATGACAACCTTACCTAATGGGAAGACACTTCAAGGTAAAAATGGATCATGATATTCTTAAATACCTTTTAGAACAAAGATTATCTTTAGAAGAATAGAAAAAATGGGTCACAAATATGTTAGGTTATGACTTTGAAATCATCTACAAAAAAGGGAAGCAAAATGTTGTTGCAGATGCACTCTCAAGAAAGGAGGAGGATGTGGAAGCATTGTTTTGTGCTATTTCTATTATCTAACTAGATTGGATAAACGAAGCAAGATATGAATGGAAGAAGGACGAAGAAGTGTGGCCACTCATTCAAAAGTTGCAGAAGATCCCAGTTCAAACAATATTTCCAGAACTTGACGAGGAAGGAAAAATCATATTGGAACCGGGAGCAGTCATAGAAACAATAACCCGACAACTACGAAATTGATCAATTTCTGAGTATCTCATCAAGTGGAAAAATTTACTCGTTGAAGATTCCACATGGCAGGACAAGAATTTTATACAGAAGCATCAAGAACTACTCAAGCGTTGAGGACAACACTTTTTGAAGGATAGGGGAATGTTAGGTCCCTATACTACTAGTGTAACCCCTTATTGTTATTATTACAACCCCCTTATTATATTGTTTTTCCCATGTAGTCCCCATATTGTTAATATTGTGCCCCATAGAAGCCGACTATTGTTACTATTGTGCCCTTACATTATTATTGTTATGTTGGCCCTGATTATATTATGACCCCTTAGACTCCTATATATAGAAAGGAGGTCTTTTAATTTGTATCATCCAAGAATTGTTCATTTGTGTAATGTAAAGGAGGTTTCCCCCTCGAAGAGGCTTATTTATGAGGCGTTGATATTTCTTTTCTATCTTTTGTGAGTTGGTTTCATAACAAATTTCCACTCATGTTACTCCCATCTAAGTCTTAGTTACAACTTCTTCCAACTTTGTGCCTAATATTGATCCTAGTTCACCACTCATCCTATTCATGTTTGTGCCTAGAAAACTCTTAAATCTACATGATATGAGATGCGTGTTGCTTCTAATACTCGTAGAACTAGATCTGATTTTACTCTTATGACTAAAATTTTGGCTATATATAATCCTTACACTTATGTCAAGCTAAGAAAACAATGAATGGGTAAAATCAATGAGTGCAAAGTATGACTCCTTAATGAAGAACAAGACTTGGAATCCTGTTCCTCTTCCTCCTATACATAATTTAATTGGTTGTAAATGGATATATAAGACAAATTTCACTGTAGATGGACAAATTGAAAAACATAAAGCCTAGTTAGTAGAAAAAGATTTTAATCAACAAGAAGGTATTGATTATAATGAAACTTTTGCTCGAGTTGCTAAATTTAACACTATAAGAACTATTCTTTCTCTTGTTGCATCTTATCAATGGGGACTACACCAAATGGATGTCAAGAGTGTTTTTTTGAATGCTGGTCTTCATGAAGACATTTATATGCAACAACCACCTCGTTTTATCAATGTTGACACTTCAAGTTTGGTATGCAAATTAAACAATACTTTATATGGTCTTAAGCAGTCCCCTAGGGCTCGGTATGGAAAAAATGATACTTATTTCTTAAAGAATGGTTTCAAACAATGTAGATTCGTTCTAAATCTGTATGGAAAACACTTTGATGATGAAAGCCTCATTATTGCATTATATGTGGATGATCTTATTATTATTGGAAGTTAGCTTTCATCTATATTGTCATTGAAGAATCAACTTCAGAATGAATTTGAAATGACAGATTTAGGAATCTTGCACTTTTTTATGGGTCTTCAAATTTGGCATATGTATGATAGTATATTTATTTCACAGCCTAAGTATGCAATATATTTACTTTCTCAGTTACGTATGAGTGGTTATAAGCCTTCACCAACACCATTTTAGTCAGGTGTAAAATTAATTGTTGATTGCACTACTCCTCTTGTTAATGCTACTCTCTACCGTCAACTTGTGGGTAGTCTGATTTATATAACTCAAATAAAACATGATATCTCTTTTGTCATGAGCATGTTCTTGAGGTTCATGAACAAGCCTCATGAAATTCATTGGCAAGCAGTAAAGAGAATTCTCAAATATTTACAAGGGACAATGAATTATCGTGTGTTCTACTCAAGCAAAGCTACAATTTCTCTTCTTGGTTGTACAGATTCAGATTGGCCAAATGAAAGTTTAGATAGACAACCTATTGTAGGATACATCTTTTATCTTGGTTCAGGTCCAATTTCATGGTCCAATAAGAAGTTGATAACTCTTTCTCTCTCTTCTTGTGAAGTATAGTATAGTGAAGCTTAGGAAGCAACTAAAGAAGAAATTTAGTTGCAACATGTTCTTATTGAGCTTGGCCTGGTCAAAAAATCATCTATCAAGTTAATATGTGATAGTCATAGTGTCATTCATCATGCATACAATCCATTGTATCACTCTAAAACCAAGCACATTGACCTGGATACTCACTATATTCGACATCTTGATGTCGATAATGTCATTTGTTTGGAATATTATCCCACTAAATAGTAAGAAATTGATATCTTCACCAAATCCATGACAAAGGCGAAGTTTGTACGGCTTTGATAGTTGTTGGGAATGCAGGAGGTTGTCATCAAGGGAGAGTATTGATGTAATGGCATCTTTCTCCATAAATTTTCCATCTCCATAGTCATTATCAAGGGTAAGTGTTGGAATATGTCACTTTGGAAGGTAACAATGTCTAGGTTATGTCGAAAGAAACTCTAATTTTATGTAAAATAGGTATATCCCACATTCATCATGGAGTAAAATACCCTTGTAATAGTTTATTATATAAAGAAGTGAAATTACATTATCCCACATGTATTATGGGAATGTAATTTCTCAATACCTCTTGGTATATAATATAGGTTAGGGAGTCTCATAACATGCACAAGAAGTCATATGATATTCTTATCATTGTAAAGTGGTGAAGCATTTTTGGTGGTGCTCCTATAAGATTGGAAATTTCTGAAGATAGTAAAGACACTATTAACATCCCATGGATGTTTCTCCGATTGGGGTTTTACATGTAAATAGGGTGTGTCCTCTCTTTTTTCTTTTCCTTTATTTTGATTAAATGTTTTTATTATGCTTATAGGAGGTTAGATTAGTAAAGATCTGAATTGTTTATATTGTTATATCTTTCTACTTATTTTTAATATTCTAACACGTTTTAAGAATTTATGAGTAAGTTTTATTTATTTATTATGGATGAGGGAGACTTCTCCTCACTTTTCCATATTACTTTCCCACCCCAAATTTCCCCTAGAGTCACTCAAACTGCACCTGCATGACTTACCATACTCGACCATTTTTATGGATTTCATGGATTTTACCATTTTTCATGAATGTGGAATATGATCCCACATTACAGTTGAAAACCTCCACATTTGTTCTTAGTCATGCAAGGGAAAGGGTGGAGTTAAACCCACAACATAGAGAATGCAATGAATGCGTAGTAGACGACAACCCTTCATCATGGAAGGTTTTAGAAGCCCCATTTCCACTCGATGGTGTTAAAATATCGTTGAGGAGACACTACTTGGCACATCCCCTCACATTAGTGCTACAAGGGACAATCCACGTGGCATGCCCCTTTGATCCAGGTGGCTCCAGAGACACACAGAGGACAAAGAGGGCTTATGAAATCTCGAAAATCAAAGTGACCAGAATGCTTTCGAACTAGGACCAGAGCGTAGATCTCATCGTCATAATCGTAGCGGTGTGAACGATTCATCAATCCGAGTCCAGATGAGGATGATAAAGGCAGTCAAAGTTTTAGTTGACTTTTGCTGACTGGGCAAGCTTAATGGAGACAAAATTTAGAATTTTTCTGGCAGACGAAATCCGGCCAACTCCAGCCGGATTTCGGGTGAAATTGTTGCCTTGTTAAAAAGACTCCTTCAGTCAAAGTTCGAGAATTTTCAAAATCACATTCTTATATATATAAAAAAAAAAAAAAATATTATAAAAGAGGTGGTGGGCCACCACCCCCACCACCCCACACTGCACCATACATAACCACATGCCGTATTTAAGTGAGGCCGGCGGGGATTGAACCCACCCAACCCACGTGGGCCAGCCCCCATCGGGCGGCCCCATACATGGTGCGTACACCATGTACCACCCATGTCAAACCAAAACAACGCGCCTCCAAACAATTAATGCATCAAACTTAACACACATTTCCAAATAGAAGATAACGGTTATAACAACGTGCCATTATGCGCCATTATAGGGATTAAAACTCGGATCTCCACCACCATTGCACCATGAGCCGATGCTTGGAATACTTCACCTGAAATTTTACATAAACATACATTTTGCTTAGTGCACCAAGCATGGAGGAGCAGAGGAGAACGGACATAGAAAAAGAGGAGAGCGCGCATGTAGATCGAGATATAATATTTTTTTTATGGTTTTGCAGGTGGAACCATGAGCCTGAGAAAAACACAGGTGAAACCATGATTGGGCAAAATTCTCAAGAGGGTGAAATTTTTGCAGTGTCCAAGTTGGACAAATTCTATGTCGATCTTAAACCTCTTAGCGACACGAACCCGATGGTGTAGTCAGTTTCCTGATCTAAGTAGCAGATTTGCAGAGAACCCAGAAGAGGGAATCTTTGAGGAATCTAAAAGATTCATTGAGCCACAGATTTCCATTTACTCAGAATTCAGAAATTTGATAGTCGATTTTACACTATTCGACGACACAAATATGATGGTGTGTTCAGATTTTCCATTTGCTCATTCTATTTTTCGGCCACTTTTCTAAGTGGGGTGCAGGTGTCAGCGTTCATGTGCGAGAAATCATTCCCATGAGATTCAATGCCACGAGATCGATGGTACGAATAACTTCAGCAGTTTGACATCCTTTTCTTCAGATGGTCCCTGGATGTGAGGTATATGCAGTGCGCTCATGTACTTCTTTTGCTATGCATTGTGCTGCACATATTCCTGTTCGATGTTTGATATGGGATCTTGTTTCTTACTTGTTTTCATGATTCCTGCTTGATGTGATGCAAAATCATTTGTGGGATGTACTTTTTGTCATGATTCGTCATGTTTTATTTGAGATCCCTTTGTCGTTATGTTGATGGGATACTCATGTTGTCGCCATGTATGTTTGCATTGAGATCTCTTTTATGCCATGTCGGCGGGATGTTCATTATCATCATGCATGAGTTTGTGTCATACTAATAGGAGTCCTTTTCACTGGGAGTTCCTGTAGCGGAACATCTCTTGGAGCCACTCTTACATGAGGGCATTTTCCTTGTATGATAGCGACATCACCTCTTATGTACATCATCACTATTGACAACACTTAATGCAGCGGCCTAAACCATCTTGACACCGAGGCCTTGAGTCGTAGTCCCTCCTTGACGAACTCCGTTATCAACGACTTATGTTTTCATGTGTTGATGATTGTCATGTTCCTCTTCTTTACAACATGTAGATGTACTCATTTATGTTCTTTTAAAAATGGAATTTAACTCATCACGAAAGTAAAAGGTCTTGGAAGGGTCCTTTGTCACACATAGACCTGGATCAAGTGGTACCAGAGCAGTTTTTGTGTGGATGTGAATTGCAAGCGTGAACAATGGAACGTGCAGTGACATAGGATGAAAAAGAGATGTACGAGAGCATGCTCAAAATTTCCAAAAGGGTGGAAATAATGTATGAAAATCTACAGAAAGAGTTAGAGGAAAAGGAGCGATTGCATCTTCAGTTGTGAGCCATGGAAGAGGCCCTGTAAGAACTGAAGCACAACAACCAGAATCTTCAAACAGATAATGCTGAATTGAAGATGCATCTACATGAAGAGAAAGAGGAGAACATAATTTGCTACGACAGCTGCAAGCAAAGGACGAGGCCTTGGAAAAGTTGTAACGTGACCATGTGAGGTAAAAAGTAGTTCTTTGAATTCATGTATGTGTCCTGATGATGATTTTACTGTTTTCGAAAATCATACAATAGGAATTGGCTCCAAACTGTTGAAGAAAATGGGGTATGAAGGAAAAGTCTTGGGCATTAGTGGCCAAAGCATTGTCAAACCCATTGTTAGGCCCCTATACTACTAGTCTAACCCCTTATTGTTATTATTACAACCCCCTTATTATATTGTTGTACCCATGTAGTCCCGATATTGTTACTATTGTGCCCAATAGAAGCCCACTATTGTTATTATTGTGCCCTTACATTATTATTGTTATGTCGGCTCTGATTATATTATGACCCCTTAGACTCCTATATATAGAAAGGAGGTATTGTCATTTGTATCATCAAAGAATCATTCATTTGTGTAATGTAAAGGAGGTTTCCCCCTCGAAGAGGCTGAATTCTAAGGCGTTGATCTATCTTTTCTATCTTTTTGTGAGTTGGTTTCATAACATTTGGTATTAGAGCTTTGAATTCTAGGGTTTCGCTGCTCCAAACAGGTCATCGTGGCATTTGCGCTATAACTTTTTTTCTGCGACGTTTCAGATGATAAAAAAAACCCATTTGGGCCGAAATCATTCTGAACTGCAGATCTGAATTTCAGAGCTTTTCGCGCTATATTTGCGGAGATATGATTTGAGGAAGTTGACATTTTTGCAGACTCCCGAATTACATTCCAAACAGGTGACCTGGGGAAAATAGTCATAACTTTTGTTTTGAGCATCATATTGAAATTTCGTAAGAAGTTACAGAAAGAGGATGGACTATAGTTTCCTGTGTATATTTTGCAGATCCTAAGGTCGAAACAGTGACACGTGGCACTTCCTACAAGTTTGCTCTTATGAAAAGGTCTATAATCAGGTTATCTTGGGAGATTGTGCACAACTCTGCCTTGGGGAATCTAAATTTGATCCGATTGGTGGCATTGGAAAGAGGACATAGAGGACTACTGTAGGTCAAAATTTTAGAATTGGATGATCCGAAATTACAGAGATACATTAGAGGCAATATTGAGCTCCTACAAAGTGAAAAAAGGTGTGTAGATTTTTTTTAAATTTTTGCTTAAGCTTGGTTTGAAAAATTATTTTGAAGGAATTCAAAGGGCATAGTAGAGCATTATTATCAATAACTGATGCCCTGAGGAAAGAAAATGAAAACACCTAGTAAGAAACCTGAAAGCTCTAGCATGACTTATGAAGAAGAGGAAGAAATGCAACATGATATATCAAAATTACGAGACCAAGTGCAACAAATTTTACTCGCACAAAAAGTAAAAGAATCTAAGATGGATGGCTTAAAGAAAGATGTAGAAGCTAAGATGAATGACATGGAAGCTAAGATGGACTATTTGAAGATAGATTTGAAGGCAGATTTGAAGACAGACATGGCAGATTTGAAGACATATTTGACAAATTTTCTACAAGAAATACTTACTAACGGTGAAAGGGTAGTAAAGGAAACTCACGATGAGAACAAAAGAAATGTTAATCATGATTTCATAGACTCTAATGTTGGATCGAAGACCCACCATATTCCAAAAATCGATATGACGAAGTTTGATGGCAAAGATCCCGCAACATGGATATTATAAATGGAGCAATTTTTCGATCTCAATAATGTGCAAAACACATAAAAGGTACGTATTGCAACTTTGTATTTGGAATCAAATCAGTTTTTATGGTATCAATGGCTTTTCTCTCGTAAACAAATTATCACTTGGGAAATTTTTACGGAAGAATTGACAGCACATTATGAGGATACAAAAAGCAACACTTTTTTTAGCCAATTGATAATTCTCAAACAAAAGGGTTCAATAATGGAGCACATTGAGGAGTTCCAAAAATTGAACATAAGGGTAAAAAATATTCCATAGGAGCATAGGATTGATGTGTTCATAGGGAATTTAAAGGATAATATCCAACATGATGTTCGCCTTTGGGAACTTGATTCATTAGAGAAGGCATTCAGGTTAGCAAAAAAAATGAAAAGCAAAATTATGGCAACTAGGAAGCATACCACTCAAAACTATAAAGATGGAAGTGTTGTTGCCCCTAGACTTCCACAACCTATAAGGGTGACACCACAACAATTGGAAGAAAAAAGAGCAAAAGGGATTTGTTACAGTTGTGATAGCAAATACACTAAAGGTCATAAGTGTGTTGAGAAGAAATTATTTTATATAGAGTATGAAGAGGAGGAAGAAAATGATCAAGAAACATCAAAAGAAGAGGATATACGCCAGGACACAACTCCAAAGAAAGAAGCAATGAATCCGACCATATCTTGTAAAGCATTGGAAAGAATTACCACTCCTCAAACTCTCAAGATAGAAGGACATATCAAGAAGAAAAAGGTTCAAGAAGTGAAAGATCACATCAAGAAAGAAGAAATGAATCCAACCATATTTTGTAATGCATTGGTCAGAATTACCACTCCTAAAACTATCCAGATAGAAGGACATATCAAGAAAAATAATGTTCAGGAAGAGAAAGCTCACATCGAGCATCAAGAAATGAATCCGACCATATCTTGTAAAGCATTGGAAGGAATTACCACTCCTCAAACTCTCAAGATAGAAGGACATATCAAGAAGAAAAAGGTTCAAGCAGTGAAAGATCACATCGAGCATCAACAACAAGTTCTCCAACTTTTAAAGGATAACGCCACTTTGGTGCAAAATCAAATGAAACAACAGGTAGATCAACATTGTAGTGAAAAATGTTTTGATGTAGGTGATTGGGTATTTTTACTAGTGCATCTCAAACAAGCTATTTATGAGAAGGAAATGTTGGCAATACTACATGCACTTAAGAAATGGAGACCTTAACGAATGGGAAGACACTTCAAGGTAAAAATGGATCATGATAGTCTTAAATAGTTTTTAGAACAACTGTTAGCTTTAGAAGAACATAAAAAATGGGTCACAAATATGTTGGGTTATGACTTTGGCATCATCTATAGAAAAGGGAAGAAAATTTTTGTTGCAGATGCACTCTCAAGAAAGGATGAGGATGTCGAAGCATTGATTTGTGCTATTTCTATTATCCAACCAGATTGGATAAACAAAGTAAGGGATGAATGGAAGAAGGACGAAGAAGTTTGGCCACTCATTCAAAATTTGAAAAAGATCCCAATTCAAACAATATTGACAGAACTTGAAGAGGAAGGAAAAATCATATTGGAACCTGTAGCAGTCACAGAAACAAGAACCCGACAGCTACAAAATCGATCAATTTCAGAGTATCTCATCAAGTGGAAGAACATACTTGTTGAAGATTCCACATGGGAGGACAAGAATTTTATACAAAAGCGTCAAGAACTACTCAAGCGTTGAGGACAACACTTTTTGAAGGAGAGGGGCTTGTTAGGCCCCAATACTACTAACCTAACCCTTATTGTTATTAGTAGAACCCACTTATTATATTGTTGTACCCATCTAGTCCTGATATTGTTACTATTGTTCCCAATAGAAGCCCACTATTGTTATTATTGTGCCCTTACATTATTATTGTTATGTCGGCTCTGATTATATTATGACCCCTTAGATTCCTATATATAGAAAGGAGGTATTGCCATTTGTAATATCAAAGAATCATTCATTTGTGTAATGTAAAGGAGGTTTCCCCCTCAAAGAGGCTGAATTCTAAGGCATTGATCTATCTTTTTGTGAGTTGGTTTCATAACACCCATCAAAGTAGAATAATTACCCCGTTAGGTAGGAGTTGGGTATGTTAAAACGAAAGTTGGGGAATGGCCGAGACAGCCAGTGAACCACCCACAACAGATGATGAGAAGCCCTCATCAGTTCTTTCCAAATCGATAGATTAGGTAAAAGATGTTGATTTTCTTTTGGTTTCGTCTTCACATAGTATTATTTCTATGGGAGATTTGGAGATCACAATTTTAGGGACAAACATGAGGCTCCTTACCAATATGAAGCACGAGAAGGAAGAAGAACTTGGTGTTAATAACCAAGGCATAACTCAACCATTGGAGGTTGTGCAGAGACCTCAATTTGCAAGTTTGAAACACACCAAAGGAGAGTGCTCGAAGGTGTTAGATTCTTCTGAGACATCATAGAAATCGTCGAGGAAAGAGAATGATGGGAACACATCCCCATCATCCCATGGCAGTGCCCATTGTAGGGAAAGAGCTGAGGCAAGCTCTCATCACCATACTTACACCAGAGATAACAAGGAAAGGTGTAACCAGTTTCGATATTCGAATGTTCATTTCGATTATAATAACATTGTTAATGATGAACGTAAAACATGGTATCGAAAAACATGTACCTTTTTTGGATTACATAACCATACATTTTCTAAGTGTTGGAAAAGAGTGGCAACACACAAAAGGATGAGGCATGAAAGAACCCCTCAACAGCAGGTAAAGAAACATGTTAAGCAGATCTGGAGGAAGAAGACCTATTGCAGTCATTGCGACAGAAGTGGCCATCAAAGAGCCACTTGTTGGAGGCTCCATCCAGAGCAGCGCCTTAAAGACAAAGCGACGGTACATGAACCAGATGAAACAATTGTTCGACAAGTGAATGCGCCACAAGGAGGTGACCCATTCACCTTGATAAGTGAAAGATGGTTTCTAGATATGTTAGCATTTCATGGTCATACTTTTGTAAATCATTTGTTGCATTTTAAAATGTAAAAGTGATGATGTGTCTTCCATCACTTGTTCAACAACAATGATGTCTGGTCTTATTTTGTGTTGCATGATAAACTGTGAAAGTGATGTCGTGTTTCCATCACTTGTCAAAGCAAATAATGTTTTGCTTTTGTTGGGTTGTGTTATATTCTTTCCACATAGTTAACAAGGGGTTTGAGGGGCACCCGTAACCCAAATTTTGGTTTTGGACTCTATGTTAGGTTGGGCGGACCCACCTATGGTTTTGTGCATGATTTTCACACATGTTTTTTTTGGACGCGATGGTTTTTGGTCCATGGTATTGGATGCTTCGACATGTATAAATATGTATTATAACATTGAAAGGAATATAATGAAAAATCAATCCGATAGTCCCGGTTTTGGGATCCAGGGGAAAATCTCTGTGTATATGTGTTTTATGTGTTTTGCTCTCGCATTATTATTTTCTGTGTTTTAGAATTCGTATGCAGGTAATTTATGTATGGGGTTAAAACCTACAGTCGGTATCAGAGCAGATTTGGCTTCAAGGGGACGCCTTTGTTGCTGAGGGGTTTCACTCAGGCCTGTGGTAGACCCTGTTCAGTGGGAGATCTGCGAGATCAATATTGGTGGTGAAAGAAGATGGCGAGTAGTGGAAAGATAGAGATCGAGAAATTTAATGGTCAGAGTTTTGAGTTGTGGAAACTCAAGATGGAGGATATGTTGGTGGATAAAGATCAATGGATCACGATAGATCCAGGTACTAAACCAACGGGAGTGTCCGATGAAGAATGGAATAAGTTGGATCAAAAGGCAAAGAGCACAATACGATTGTGTGTCTCAGATTTAGTATTGCTGAATGTATCAGGGGAAGCTACAGCAAAGGCTTTGTGGGACAAGTTAGGGACTTTGTACTAATCTAAGTCTCTGGTGAATAAACTGTTCCTGCGGAAAAAGCTGTATAACCTGAGGATGAAAGATGGAGACTCGGTGACAGAGCATCTGAACGCATTTAATACTGTGGTAAGTCAGTTAGCATCTGTTGATATTAAAATTTCAGATGAAGATAAGTGCATCAATTTGTTGTGTTTTCTACCAGATTCGTGGGATAGTCTAGTTATTGCAATAGGTAGCAATGCAACTGCCTTGCAGTTTGATGAAATAGTCTCAACCTTGCTGACAGAGGAGATGAGACGGAAAAATATGGAGAGCCAAAATGGTGATGCCTTGTCTGTACGAGGACAGTCCCAGAACATAAACAAAAATAAGTCATCGAGTGGGAGATCTAAATCTCTAGGAAAACCTGTAAAGGTGGTGTGCTGGAAATGCGGAAAGGAAGGCCACTTCAAAAGGGACTGTAAATCTAAATATGTTGACAAAGGAAATGGATCTGATGAGGCTCCTTCTGCAGAGGTGAAAACCACCTCAGATGAAGGTGGGGATGTGTACTTGGCTTCTTCAAGTACACATGTAGATCATGAGGCATGGTTGATTGACTTAGGTGCATCTTTTCACTTCACTCCCCATAGAAAGTGGTTATGAGTATGCGAAATATGATGGTGGTGATGTCTTCTTGGGGGATGATAGGAAGGCTAGAATCATTGGTCATGGAAAAGTAAAGTTGAAGCTACAAGGTGGAAGGGTTAGAACACTTCTGGGTGTTCTGCATATTCCTGCATTAGCCAGAAATCTGATTTCTGTTAGTAAGCTGGATGATGCAGGTGTAAAAATAGTGTTCGAGAAGGATACCTGCAAGATGGTTCAGGGAGCACTGGTATTGATGCGGGGAGTTCGGATTGGAACTCTGTACAAGCTGCAAGGTAGCACTGTTGACGGGTGCAACAGTTCTGTGGTTCCTGAAAGTGGAGCAGAAAATCTAGTGGTCTCTGGAGAAAAGACCATGTTGTGGCATCAAAGGCTTGGACATATTGGAGAGAAGGGCCTTCGAATACTTCATGGTAAAGGTATGGTAGAAGGTATGAGTAATAGCTCTCTGGATTTTGATTTCTGTGAAAATTGTGTATATGGGAAGCAGAATCGGGTGAGTTTCCCCTTTGGTAGTAAGAGGGCGAAACATATATTAGAACTTGTGCACAGTGATGTGTTTGGACCTGTGAAGGTTCCATCACTGGGTAAGTCTGTGTACTATGTATCATTTATAGATGACTTCTCAAGGAATACACGGATATATTTCCTTAAGAAGAAATCTGAAGCCTTTGACAGGTTTAAAGAATTTAAGGCTCTCGTGGAAAATCAGACATAGAAGAAGATAAAGGTGCTGAGGACAAATAATGGTGGAGAGTTTTGCAGCAAGGAATTTGAAGAATTCTGTAAGAAGTGTGGTATAGCATGACATAAGACTACTCCATATACACCTCAGCAAAATGGAGTTGCAGAAAGAATGAATAAGACGTTGATGGAAAGGGCAAGAAGCATGATCAGTGGTGTCGGGTTAGGACAAGAATTCTGGGCAGAGGCGGTGGATACTGCATGTTACCTGGTCAACAGGTCACCTTCATCAACGTTGGAGGATAAGACTACACAAGAGGTATGGACTGGTAAGAAACCCTCTCTTTCACATCTGAGGGTATTTGGATGTGATGCATATGTACATGTTCCAAAGGAGAAAAGAACCAAGTTGGATAGCAAATCTAAAAAGTGCATCTTTATTGGGTATAATGATGGTTTAAAGGGTTATAAGCTTTGGAACCCAGTAACAAGGAAGGTTGTGTACAACCGAGATGTGGTGTTCAGAGAAGTGAAAGATGTTATTAAACATGAAGTCCAACCAAAGGAACCTGAGAAGATAGAGTTTGACCTAAAGGAGGAAGAATCAGACTCTACAGTAGAGGAGGAATCAAAAGATGAAGAGCCACAAACTCCGGCTGTGAGAAGATCAGTTCAAGAAAGAAGGCAGCTAGAAAGGTATACTCCATCTACTTTCTATTCAAATTTTGCTTTGTCTGTTACTGATGATGATCCCAGAACTGTGAAGGAAGCAGTGGATTCAGAGGATGGAAAACTTTGGAAAGAGGCCATGGTTGATGAAATGGAATCTTTGCACAAAAATGAGGTTTGGGATCTGGTGGAGTTTCCGGCTGGAAGGAAACCCATTGGTAGCAAATGGGTGTTCAAAAAGAAGACAAATGCAAAAGGAAAAGTGGAGAAATACAAAGCTCGGTTGGTAGCAAAAGGTTATTCCCAGGTGTCGGGAATTGATTTTGGTGATATTTTTTCTCCTGTTGCCAAGGTAACTTTATTAGATTACTTTTATCTGTTGCTGCTGCTTTTGATTTTGAGGTAGAATAGATGGATGTGAAGACAACATTTATTCATGGGGATCTGGAAGAGGAAATCTACATGAAGCAACCTGAAGGCTTTGCAGCGAAGGGTAAGAAGAATTGGTATGCAAGTTAAAGAAGTCTCTGTATGGGTTAAAACAGTCACCAAGGATGTGGTATCATAAATTTGATACATTTATACGGGGACTTGGCTTCACCAGAAGCAAAGCAGATCACTGTGTGTATTTTTAATTAATTGGTGACCGTGTTATTTATCTGGTCTTGTATGTGGATGATATGTTGCTGGTTGGAAATGACAAAGAAGTTATCCAGGATTTGAAGACCCAATTGTCCTCCAAATTAGACATGAAAGATCTTGGTGCTGCAAACTATATTTTGAGCATGGAAATTAAAAGAGATCAAGCAAAGAGGAAGTTCTGGTTAAACCAGAGGAAGTATGTTGAGAAAATATTTCAGAGGTTTAATATGCAGGATAGTAAACTGATGAAGGTTCCTATTCCTGTAGGTGTGAGGTTATCTGCTGAACAGTGTCCCAAGACACAAGAAGAGGAAGAGGACATGTCTCGTGTTCCATATGCAAGTGCAGTCGGTAGCCTGATGTATTCAATGGTATGTACTAGACCAGACATTGCACATGCAGTGGGAGTATTGAGCAGGTTTATGTCAAAACCAGGGAAGGAGCACTGGACAGCAGTGAAGCAGGTTTTCAGGTATTTGTGTGGCATTAATGATTATGGTTTGTGCTAACAAGGAAGACCAGGATTGGACAGAGTGTTGGATATTCATGGCTTTGTTGATGTAGACTCGGCTGGAGATCCAGATCAGAGAAGATCTACAAGTGGGTATGTGTTTAACTTATTTGGAGGTGCAGTCAGCTGGATGAGTAAGAAACAATCTGTAGTGGCACTGTCAACTACAGAGACAGAATACATGGCAACCACTCATGCAAGCAAGGAAGCAGTTTGGTTGCCGAGATTGTGTTCAAGTATGGGGTTAGTACATGAAGCTATAATGATAGATTGTGACAGCCAAAGTGCAATTTTCTTGGCAAAGAACCTCGCATGTCATTCAAAGACAAAGCACATTAATGTTCAGTATAACTTTGTGAGGGATATGATAGAAGACAAAAGGTTGTTTCTGGTAAAGGTGGACACTTTGAAGAATACTGCAAATGCATTGACAAAATCTGTGAGCTCTGAGAAGTTCTCTTGGTGTAGAGAGACAATGGGCATTTCAGGGCTGGAAAAATGACTAAGCTCTCTTGTGGCCCCCTGCGGAAAGAAAACAACAAGTGGGAGAATGTTGGGTTGTGTTATATTCTTTCCACGTAGTTAACAGGGGGTTTGAGGGGCACTCGTAACCCCACTTTATGGGGTCCAGGGCAACGCCCCGGAAAACTTTGGTTTTGGACCCTATGTTAGGTTGGGTGGACCCACCTATGGTTTTGTGCATGATTTTCGCTCATATTTTTTTTTGGACGCGATGGTTTTCGGTCCATGGTATTGGATGCTTCAACATGTATAAATATGTATTATAAAATTGAAAGGAATATAATGAAAAATCAAGCTGGTAGTCCCGGTTTTGGGATCCAAGGGAAAATCTTTGTGTATATGTGCTTTATGTGTTCTGCTCTCGCATTATTTATTTTCTGTGTTTTAGAATTCGTATGCAAGTAATTTCTGTATGGGGTTAAAACCTACAGCCTTATCTTTGTAAATCATGTGTTGTAGTGATAATGTGTTTTCCATCACTTGTTGAAGCAACAATGATATTTCGGCCTTGTTTTCGTCGCTGGGGTATCGTTTCCATTTCGATGTAAACTTGACCACCAAGTATATGTTATAAACTCGTGGCAAGTGTGGGATGCTTGGGTCATTAGTAGGTCATGAAAGTCAAGCATGTAATTTGAAAAATAATGCACTACAAGTTGGAGAGGTTGCAGGTGTTGGCTCATCGCTCAAGGTTTCGAAGAACAAAGGTGAAGGAGATGGAAGCGAGACCTTTCAGGATGCTTGTGATGCAAACAAGGTACAAAGAGGTTGCAGATTATTTTTCATGCTTTTGGAGGACCAAAAGCTCCTCAGTGGGGAGGATTGATCCAAGTGGCTCTAGATACAAACACAGGACAAAGAGGGCTTATGAAAGCTCAAAAATCAAAGTGATCAAAATTCTTTCGAACTAGGACCAAAGTGTAGATCTCGTCATCCTCATCACAATGTTGTGAACAGTTCGTTAATCTGAGTTCGGATGAGGAAGATAGAGGCAGTCAAAGTTTTGGTTGACTTTTGCTAACTAGGTAGGCTTAATGGAGACACAATTTAGAATTTTTTCGGTGGACGAAATCCAACCAACTCCGGCTGGATTCTGGGCAAAATTGTCGCCTTGTTAAAAAGACTCCTTTAGTCAAAGCTCAATAAATTTCAAAAGCACATTCTTATATATTAAAAAAAAACAAAAAAAATATTATAAAAGAGGTGATGGGCCACCACCCCCACCACCCCACACCGCACCATACATAACCACATGTCGTATTTAAGTGAGGCCAGCGCGGATTGAACCCGCCCGACCCACATGGGCCGGCCCCCACCAGGCGGCCCCATATATGGTGCATACACCATGTACCACCCATGTCAAACCAAAACAATGCACCTCCAAACAATTAATGCATCAAAGTTAACGCGCATTTCCAACTAAAAGATAACGGTTATAACATCGCACCATTATGCCCCATTACAGGGATTTGAACCCGGATCTCCGTCAACCTATCAATCTCTGCCACCATTGCACCATGAGTCAGTGCTTGGAATACTCTGCCTGAAATTTTACATAAACCTTCATTTTGCTTTGTGCACCAAGCATGGAGGAGCAGAGGATAACATACACGGAAACCAAGGAGAGTGAACACGCAGATCGAGATATAATATTTTTTTAATGGTTTTGTAGGTGGAACCATGAGCCTGAGAAAAACACAGGTGGAACCATGATTGGGCAAAATTCTCAGGAGGGTGAAATTTTTGCTGTGTCCAAGTTGGACAAATTTTATGTCGATCTTACACCTCTCAGTGACATGAACCCAATGACACAGTCAGTTTCCTGATCTGAGTAGCAGATTTGCAGAGGACCCGGAAGAGGGAATCTTTCAGGAATCTAGGGGGAATCTAAAAGATTCCTTGAGCCCCAGATTTTCATTTTCTTAGAATTCAGAAATTTGACAGTCGATTTTGCACTATTCGATGTCACAAATCTGATGGTGCATTCAGATTTCCATTTGCTCATTTTATTTTTGGCCACTTTTCTAAGTGGAGTGCAGGTGTCAACATTCATGTGCGAGCAGTCATTCCCATGAGATTCGACGTTGCGAGATCGATGGTACGAATAGCTTCAACAGTTTGACATCCTTTTCTTCAGATGGTCCCTGGATGTGAGGTATATGCAGTGCATTCATGTACTTTTTTTGCTATGCATTGTGCTGCACATATCCCTGTTCGATGTTTGATGTGGTATCTTGTTTCTTGTTTTCATGATTCCTACTTGATGTGATGCAGACTCATTTGTGGGATGTACTTGTTATCATGATTCGTGATGTTTTATTTGATATTCCTTTGTCATTATGTTGATGGGATACTCATGTTGTCACCATGTATGTTTGCATTGAGATCCCTTTTATGCCATGTCGGCAGGATGTTCATTATCATCATGCATGAGTTTGTGTCATACTGACAGGAGTCCTTTTGACTGAGAGTTCCTGTAGCAGGACATCTCTTGGAGCCACTCCTGCGTGAGGGTATTTCCTTGTAAGATAGCGGCATCACATCTTATGTACATCGTCACTATTTACAGCACTTAATGCAGCGGCATAAACCATCTTGACACCAAGGCCCGAAGTCGTAGTCCCTCTTGGAAGAACTCCGTTATCAACGGCTTATGTTTTCATGTGTTAATTATTGTCATGTTCCTCTTCTTTACAACATGTAGATGTATTCATTTATGTTATTTTAAAAATGCAATTTAACACATCATGAAAGTAAAAAGTCTTGGAAGGGTCCTTTGTCACACCCGGACCTGGATCACCCTTCCCACACCATACAAGAGAAGCCTTCCTCAAGCTGAAATTACCTTTTGTGTGTGATTTAATTATTGATATAAGTGAAGATGACATGATGAAATTGTAAGGTTGAGAATACTTTATTATTAACAAGTAATTTATCGAATATTACATGGAGAATTGACTATCCTTTCATTGAATAGTCTTCATAATATATGAATTTTAAAGATATTTAAACTAAAAATATCATACTTTATGTATATATAATATAGTAAGGACATTTGATGTGTCCTTAACATGTGCATCAATGCTCTTTTAATTTCATTTAGAGCATCATTGTGCATTCTATTTTCCTTATGTACAAAAATGATATTTTATTATTATATAATAATGCAGTCACTAATGCTCGTTAATATATCAACATTAATATATGGGAGGGAGGGGCAAGAGGGTTTATCCATCACTTCGATGAAGAAATAGAGATACAATATGCATGGTCTTGGGGAATGATACTAATAATCAAGTTGAATCTCTAGCTTTATGGTAGGAGTTAAAATTGCATATCTCAAGGAGAATTCAACAAATAACGGTGTTTGGAGACTCAACAATCGTCGTGCAACAAGTGTGTAAACTTAAAGTTCCAATCCTATATTTTGCAAAGAATAAGCTTACAAATAGCAAAATGTTGGGTCCTTCATTTTTGGGGACAAAGTTTTGATATGTTTTGACCAAATTTGACTGAAGGGAAGTCGCAAAGAAAGTAGTCAAGGAAAGAGAAGGAATTTGATAAGATATGTTAGTTGTGGAAGGTTGGCTAGGGAAAATAGGGAGACATGCAGTCACAACCAAGCCAAAACAACTGTCAATAGGAGAGGAAGCAGTCGCGGCTGAGCACAAAAGCAACCGAGAAGGAAAGGGTGGGGCATCCAAGGAAGAAACCATCAGTTAGGGTGAGAGGAGTGCATAAAAGTTCAATAAAAAGGCAAAAGAGGGAGAGAGAAGGATTGTGTACAAAAATGTTTTCGTTCAGTCTATTGGGATTAATAGTGTTATGTGTTTATCTGATTCCAAATTAGTTTGTATTTTGATTTTCTATCTCTATCGAAAAGGCCTCAGAGCCTGAATGTAATGATGTAATGATGGTTGAAGATAATGAAAAGGAGTTGTGTGGATATTCCTGGATCTACATGTGTCGGTTTTATGGGCCCCTTTAAATTTTTTATTATGAATGCATCTGTATACTATTTGTTCCTTTGAATGCTTTGGTTGTTTCCTTTTGTGATGATTATACATCTTATGTTGTATTTCTAAGTTAACTAGAAATGTTGGCCCTTGCGAAACTCTTCCCGATGCATGGTTCTAATCCCTTAACTAATTAAGGTCGTGACATGCCTCAGGTGAGATGCATTATTCTCCTTGAGTAAGTTAAAAATGTTGGCATTATGCTAGACTATAGTGGACCCTTTGTTGGCCCCTGTTCCCAAACCCAGGGTCTATACCCTTTCATAATTTTATGCCAAAAAGATGGTTTTGTTGCCGAGACCTAAAATTATTGAAAGGGATCTGGAAAATGGTGTCGAGAATTTTTAAGAAGAATCTACAAGATTGGTGGCATGAACAAGTAGATCGATTCACCTCTCAACAAGCACAACTTCGTCACCAAAGTGTGAAGCGAGTGAAGGAAATTTTTTTGTACGTGGAGCCTACAAGCAACCAATACAATATATATTGGTGTAAGTTCCCATAGGCCCTCTACAATTGGTTGTGAAGGTTGTAGACAAAAGAAAATACTAGCATCTAGATCAGATATCCTGATACCTGGACTCATTTTGACCTCGTCGAGTTACACCAGCTCGATACTGACCTAACTCAGGTTGTCAACTTCTAGGTGTAAGCCACATTAGAAGGGTACATTATTGAGTTTGTTGCAGAGGGCCATTGTCATTTTACAAGATTGAGGTCGTGTTCATGTTAGGGTTGCAGGGAAGGTTATTGAAGGAGATATCGTTGTGGATTAAAGTTTTAATGGTGGAACAAAACTTGTTGGTGATTTGGGGCCCACCCATGGTTGCTTAAAGCCTCGATACTAGGGAAAGGGTATAAGGGGAGGAATATTACCTAGTTGTGAGCTATGAAAATGTTGGAGAGATGGACGCAAATGACTTCTAGAAGGCTAGAGATTTGAGGGAACAAAGGAGGGCGCGAATAGTTGAAGAATGGAGGGAGAAAGCTCTATAAGAGATCCATATACAAAAACAGGACCTACACCAAACAGGAGCGGTGTTAAGCAATCCAGAATTCTAAGAAGGAGAAGGAACCTGGATGAAGTTGCATAGAAATGGAGATGGGGATAGAGTGAAGCATGGTCCAATAGGAGAGGTTGGGATTGCCATGGTGACAAAAGTTGAGGGAAGAAATAGAGATTTCCTCTACCAGCAGAGATGGAGATGCCAGATGGATCAAGCCCCACAGGCTGAAAGGAGGGCTTGAATGATGACATGCACTTCAATATGAGAATATTATTTTCTAAGGATGATGTGATGTTAAGTGAACAAAACCGTTCTTGCAAACAAGAACGATCCCCCCTAGATTCAAAGACAAATCTAGAAACAAACAAACAAGTAACTGCAAACTTTCCTTAATAATTGAAATATTATATATAAAATGTGCAAGAACCTCTTACCTTTCTACGAAATGCTTGTAGATGTCCTTTGATGCTTCCAAATTCTTTTCCTTGTTGTTTCAATAGAATATCTGCATAGGCAAAACCAGACAAAGAATAAAATCATAACATAGATAAAGATTAAAACACAATGTATATGGAAATTGCAACGTATCATATATCATAGCACGAATCCAATACTCAATCATAAACTATGCAAAAGATCAAGGAGATTTGAAATGGGCACCATAACAGGTGCAAATGAGAAAGAAATAGTTGCTTGTATTAATCTTGAATAAAGAAGGGGAGGTACAACCTTAGCCTTGATGTTGTAAGCCTCCTCCCAATAGTCTCCATTCCCCCCTTAATGTGACAAGCCTCCAACCTCAATTGGACAACATAAGTTTACATTCCAAAGTATTCCTTTACCCTCTGGCTTGAGCTGAATTTATAGGCCAATAGGAGGAGGTTTGAGATCCTCTTCTCAAGGAATGAGATCCATAAAGAGATGGATTAGGGTCCCACAAAGAGAGGGAGTTTGGTTCATGAACAAAGGGATGAGGTTGGAGCAGGTAGGGGCTCGAGGCCTTTTAGTTGAGAAATATTCCCCCAACAAAGCTTCTAGAAATCCATTTTTATTTTTACCCATGCTAACAAATTTGTGTACTTTTTAGTGGAGAACAAAGCGTAGGATTGTGTAGGCCACAATGGTGAAAAATGCGTTTGCATGGGTAATGACAAGGAAAATTGTGCAAGTGCTTGAAAAATAGGTTTTTAAGCAATGTACGCCAATATTCTTGTTGTCTTTGGGATTCTTTTGCTTCCAACATTGTAGGGAAATGCTTTGAAACACTTCATCAGATAGCAAGAGATCCAGATTTTCCTAATGGTGACAAAATGATTTGTAACATGCACCTATTGAGAATAGTGAGTCATTGCTCAACAATTTAGGGAGTACTTCCCCCAACCTTCCCCTGGTACTTTATCACAATCCTGTTCAGTTTTTAGCTAAGCTAGTTAAAGCTATAAAGGTTCATAGAGTACATAATACCAACAAGGTCAGTACCTCTTGGGTAGAAATAGTAGATGTAGTTCAGGTCTCCAAGGATCATCACAACCTAGTTTCCGAGGATTCATACTGGTTTCGCTATTTCAACTGTGTATGACTGGTAACATGGTGAGATCCTTTACCCGATATCCTGATTTCTTTGGGAGAGGGAATGAGGATAACATAGTTACCGATAAAACAAAAAAATTACCTAGCACCTATTTTTTGAGGTAGCAAAAAATCACTCAACTTTGAAAAGTGGTGATTAGAATACACCTTTTTTTTGGAGCATATTTTATGCACTTTAAATTGTCTTATGTATCAAGTGTGAACATTTTTTTTTAAATGTTAATGATTTTCACACAGATTTTGAAAAATGTTGATGCAGCATCAACCCCTTTTTTTAGAGGGTTGATTTTTGACACTTTGAATTTTTTCATGTCTTCTTCTTCTCCAAGATATTTTTTTAAGTGTATTTATGTGTTTGTGCATTTTTATTTTTCTTTTCAATTTCTTTTGTAATGAAATCTTATTTTTTTCATGTAGTTAAAAAAAATGGCCAATATTTTAAAGTTAGTATTTTCTATATGTTTATGTAATGTTAGTCAATATTTCAATGCACATCAAATAATTGTCACTAAAAAAAACAATAATTTTAGACATTTGAAAAAAAAATACACATTTTCAATATAAATATAATGAAAAAAAATACAAATTTTGAGAAATTTTGTCAAAAATGACATATCAAATAAAGGATTTTTATGGGAGAATCCTAACAAACAAACTTTAAAAAATAACATTTTTTATGAATTATAAGTTAACAAATAATAGTGGTGATGTTGTGACTTCTTGAAAGCCCGTAACCACTTTATTAAAAACTTGATAAGTATAAGGTTCACTATCATATCCAATGTCTGGGAAACTGAAACCATGAGGAATGTTTGCAATAACCAAGACATATTCCCTTTTAGGTATGAGTTTTTCAATGTCTTCACAATCACCTTGTATTATTTGATATTGGATAGTCTCCAGCCCATTCCAAATGAAATGAGTAAGAGTAGGATGAAGTTCAACATTCCTCAGATGTTGTTTTCTTAGCCTTTCCAACTTAATTTTTTCAATAAAGCTTTTGAAAGCATTTGGTACTCCTCTCGCATCCTTCTTTAACATCTTTAATGAAATAAACAAATATAAGTATAAGTAATAAAACAAACCAAAATTACATGTGAATAAAATGAATGTAAAAATCAACATACCTTTTTGAATGCAAGATAAAAATCTTTAAGTGTTGTTGTGTACAACATCATTCCAACTCTCTTCATTCAACATTCTAACCATATGTTCTTGTATTTTCATATAAATCTTATGATTGAATAAGTAAAGGAAAAATTGTTAATATAGTGATATGTATAACAAATACTACCAACAACAATATGTTATATTTAAAAGAAAATTCTAATCCAAGAAAAAATAAAAATAATTCAACAAACTTACTTTTGAAATTCTGAGCACATTTTGTCTAATGACAATTCACCTGACTTCACATGACATAATATTGATTTGACTAGTTTGTCATATTTCCCTCCTTGCAATGTTCTCCAAGGTGTGACAGTCATACATCTGAAAGTTGCTTCATTTCAGGACCTATCTTACTGTTGGTACATAATATGAGTTTAGAATTTTTAGCCTCCTAATTTTTTATCGAAATATTGTCCCACATGTCGAAAATGTCATCAATCAATTCCAATTACTCCCTTGTTCTAAACGCCAATTGGAAAATTTTATCCATGCCTCTGAATCATTTTGAAGTTACTTTTTTGCCTTTTGAATTGATTTTATCCTCAATTTGATAACTTGTTTCCATACAACATTCATTTCGAAAGCTTAAACTAAATTTTGTCTTATCCCCACCACTTTTTATCAAATTCATTATGAATAAATCTGACCCTTTGGATGAAATTCATAGACATTCTATACTCATTATCTGCATTATGATCACATGCCAATAACTTTGCCTTTGTTTATGTTAAACCATCATAAATGATGCATTTCACTGTTTCAAAAAGAGAGTTATTGGGATATTCCTCGATCAATTGCCTTTTGGCCTCTATTGAATGGTTCCCTCCAATTACATAATATTTGTATTCAAAACATTGTGTCCTATCAAATGCCTTTTTGTTTGGAACTTGGTTTGGATCAACAAGAACCGCATAATCCACCACATGTGCATATGGATTTTACCTAAACAATGTTTTCAAATTATGGACATGTAGGTGATGTGCCTTTCTAATTTGATATTGAAATTGTCTTTTATCTGACCTATAGAATTTGGTGGCATTAAGTTGAAATGTTTTTCCACCATTAATTAATTTATTTTTCCTCAAGTGATCTCGAATGACATTTTGTTTTGTTTTAATAATGTCATCCTCTAAATCAACACCTAGTGTTATGATTACTTTGTTTCCTTTAGAACTTTCAATTTGATATTCACTGTTGCCTATGATTTTAATAGATTGGTCAACTTTTGATTTCTTCTTCTTACTGGTTAACATATCTTCTTCCACATAAACAATCTCCTCATCATCAACTGGAAGAGAGACATTCATGGCCATTTTTCTTCTTGGTGTTTTATTTCTTTTCTTATTTTCAACAATAGTTCTAACCTCCTCACTAATGGTAACATATTTTCAGCTTCAGCTTCCACATCTTCAAAAGAAACATGTTTACCTTTTCTAGATTGACCCACCTTAGGGATTCTTTGATGATCTCATGTATGTATTATTGCAATGTCATGGATTGTTGTTTTTTGCTTCCTTCTCCTTTCTTCTTCTACCTTTGCATGGAAATTATTTATCACATTCATAATATTTGGCTCTAGATAATAAATACCCTCCAACATCGTTGAAAGACTCTCAACAAAATCTTATCAAAGAAAATACAATATGTCAATGATCAATCATTTATAAAAAATTTAATGATCCTTACAATAATAAATAACACAAATATAAATATCCATATTTACAATGTTATTTGAAATGTTGGATGTGATTTATTCACCAATGATGTAGATTCTTCATATGTGTCATACTTGACCTTTGAGAGACGATATCTAACATTTTCATGTGTCTTGGACAATTTTGCAAGAACATAAACAATGTATGCATTCGACACCAAACATATGTCTCGTACTCTGCCCATCACCTCATATGGTTCAACAAAGTTAATCATACCACAATATAGATAAACATGTGTATTATCATCGGTTTCAACATCTTTAACATGGCATGTAAAATTTGTTTTATTTATTTCTCGTGAATTCCTCAATTCAGAAATAATATTTATTGTACTTGACAGGTCAATTCCTTGACTTTTACGATGTTTCTTAGTTCGGGTATGTTCAATAGTATTCATAAAGCGTCCAACTACAACTTTAGATGATGAAATTGTTGTCCTTGTTCCAGAAATATTCACAGAGACCTTCCTTGATGCCATCTTCCTGAATATATATATATATATATATATATATATATATATATATATATATATATATATATATATGTTAATTAAAAAAGCACATATATTACTTAAAAAAATTAGTGATATAATTGTTATTTAAAAAAAATTAAATATAAAAAATATCTAAATTATATATAAATTGTAAAAATTGTTATGAAATTTATATATATAAATTTAAAATTATTAAAAAAATTCTTATTAAATATAAATTAGAAAAAGAAATAAAAAAATTTTTTTCCTAAAATCTATATATATATATATATAAAATAGTTATTAAATATAAATTAAAAAAATATTATATATATATATATATATATATATATATATATATAAGTTCTATGATATATAATAAAAAAAATTATATATAAATTTTTAATTAAATAATTTGTTTTTTTGTTTTAATTTAATGAAAAAAATTTTGTTCGCCCAGGGGTCTAGGTAAGTAGGAGGGTTGCACAGAATCGGCTTGTGGCCCATTGGCCGTTGGTCAAGGGCCTGAGCGAGCGGGGGGCGGGGCGGAGCGGGGGGTAGGGCGGGGCGGGTGAGTGGTGCACGCAACAGCCCCCTGCCCGCTCAGGCCCCTAGCCAGCAGCCCGTTGGTCTCTCGCCATGGGCCTAGGCGGGTGGGGAGACGCTGCGTGCAACCCCCCTGCCCCAGTCCCTTGGCCAGCGACCAACGGGTCGCAGGCCGATTCCTAGAAGGCGCTGTTGAAAAATGTGCAACAAGAAATGCTAAATTTAGAAAGTGCTAAAAATTGAACTGCTAAAAATAGCACTTCTAAAAATAGCAATTTGGCCAATGAGCATTTTGGGCCACCTTGGGTGAGAGGTGAAACTGCTAAAAATAACATCTTCTAAAAATATAATTTCTGGGTCCCTTCCTATTTATAGCAGTCCCTAGTCTATCTATAGGAAGTAAATTCGTATTTGGTCTTACCAACAGTTTGGAATATTAATTAATTAATTCTCAATGAGTTAATCAGTTAAGGAAAAGCAAACTTGAAGTCTTTGTGAGAACATGCAATTATTTCTCCACTGATTGGGGAATGTGTCCTTGATTTCCTCCACTGATTGACGAATTAAGGATGAGTTCTATATTGAGAGGATCAGTTGACTTAGTTTAACTTAGTCAAGTTCAGTTAGATTAATTTAACAAGTTGTTAAATTAATGAGATATAGTTTGTTGATTCTTGCATGCATGTGACAACTATTATTTTCAGATAACTGAGTATTCTCTCATGGATAACTGATGCATGGCAGTTCAGATAGAGACCCAGTTGAGATCAGATGAGGGACAGTGTACTATTAGATGCTAGGATATTTCTAATAAGTATTCCTTACATGCAGGAGGAACTAGTGTCCTCAAGGATTGCGTAGTTGGACCTGAGGTTGACAACATGTATGATCTGGGGCCAATTCACATATGTTTTGTAATTGGACCCCAATCAAAATTGCACAAGGAAATAGGGATTGTAGGACTTGTGGCCTATATATTGAGGCTTAGGGAGTCTATGATGTACATCATCATAGTACAAAGAGAGCAGGATAGCTTTTGAGCTAATTCTTTTTGTATGTTGTTGATGATTTCCACTTGATTGATAATACAGTGTTGAGGTTTTATGCTAGTGCTTTCCCCAATGATATATTCTGTGTTATGTGTGATTGATTCCTTCTTATTAGTTATATGTGTTCATGCTTGATGTTGCTCATGGTTGATTAGCTTCCGCAAAGTTTATGGTAGATGTAGATCTAGTATTATGCTTTAGTACATTGCATATATCAGTTTGATCTGTAGGTGAAATTTCTACATGATATCAGTGAGCTAGCTGATTTGTAGAGAAAATTCTACATGGTATCGGAGCTAGTTGATTTGTAGAAAAAGTTCTACATGGTATCAGAGCTAGCTGATTTGTAGAAAAATTCTAGAAAATTCTACATGGTATCGGAGCACAGGTGATCAAGGAAGAACAATATACAAGAAGGAATTTGAAGTTTATTATTCGGGATATAGATCTCAAGTTCTTATCACATCTATTTCACCGATGGCGTTCTATGGTTTGAGGCTTGAGTATGCCCTTGATGGCAGCTCAAACTATATAGCTTGGAAGGATTGCATGGAGGCAGTATTGGAAGATAACGGCCTTAAGGACTTCATTGATCAAGAAGTCCCTAAGCCTATTGATGCTACTCAACTGGCGGAATGGAAGAAGTGTGTGGCTAGAGCTAGGCGAATTCTCTTAGAGGGAGTGCGAGTTCACATTTTCTCGAGCCTCCATGGGAAGGAGACTCCATTTGCAATGTGGAAAACATTGAAAGATTTATATCAGAATAGCAGTGATCAGAGGAAGCTGGCACTGAAGGACAAACTTCAAAAGATCAAGTGTTAAAAGGATGAGACGATCTCTATGTATCTGACCAAGCGCATCACATGCATGGATGAGCTTGCAAGTGTAGGGTTGTGACAACTGATGATGATATAGTGAGTCTAGCACTCCTTGGCCTTCCTAAGAGCTGGCATAGCTACCAAGACTTGGTTAATGGAAGGGGGAAACTACCAGATTGGGAACGACTATAGTCGGATTTAATGTAGGAGGAGATCAGACGAAGCATAGAGACGGTTCTTCATCCATGGAGGATGAGGAGAATTGTGCATTAGCGAGTAAGGCAAAGAAGGGGAAGGTGAAGGTTTCTCTTTCCAAATCCAGTTCTTCCAATGGTGGGAAGAAGGTTGACAAATCGAAAGTGCGATGCTTTCGTTGTCATGAGGTGGACCATTATGCTGCAAATTGTCCATAGAGGAAGTCCAAGAAGGGATCCGGGGAAGGATCTGAAGGTGAGGCAATTGCTTCATAGTTTGAGTTGGATTTCACACTCTTCACATGCATGTTTTCATCCATGGTGGGAAGTGGTTGGTTTCTTGACAGTGGAGCTTCTTTCCACATGACTAGTAACAAGAGTTCGTTCAATACTTTGGAGGAGAAAGATCTCCAGATACTCATAGTGATGGGTAATGATGAAAAGTATAATGTCTCAGGTGTAGGCATGGTTATTTTTCAGAGGGAGCATGGAGCTTGCCTTACCTTGACCGATGTCGAGTATGTACCAGGACTGAAGAGAAACTTAAAGTCGATCAAGATGCTGGAAGACAGAGGTTATGATGTAGTCTTTAGTAAGGGAAAGGTTTTCCTTAGACACATCATCACTAGACAGGTGAAGCAGATTGGTTCACGGGTCAAGAACCTGTATGCTCTTGAGGTTCAAGATGCATGCAAAGCCTTGATCAGCAAGGCAACTGATGGAGACTTGGTGGTTGAGAGGGAGGTATGTTACCTCTAAACATGCAACGCTAGAAGAAGTCTCAGACGATTGTGGAGGAGCCACGATTGGTGCTGCAGCTTCAGGAGGTTGTGAAGCAGCCACAACAGGGGAAGTTGAGTGGAGATCGAGTAGAGACATCTACTGATGCAGAAACCTCCAATAGGGAGAAACTTCGAGCAAGGTGGGCAGAGGGATCACATGCAGCCATACCTCTAGGTAGGAGGTGGGGCGTTATAGAGTGATTGTCCCAAGGAGGAGGGGCAGGATCCTTGAGGTACCCAACCTCTTAGATGAGACCTTGCTACGGGAGCCCCGATGTGGAGTAGCAGGAACTGACTGATTGGGTAGATACAGATGCGAATGGAGCGGTAGAGAGAGCTACAGTGCAGGGAATCCCATGACAGCGCAGAGCATGCAGGCTACAACAATGTGAGAGGCACAAGTGTGTTGCACAGTGCAGGGTAGCACAGAGAAGGGTGCAATGGTGCGAGATGCATGGAGATGTTGCAGTAACACAAAGGTAAGAGAGGGATCACTTGTCAGTAGCAGGTGGAGCTTCAACATTAGAGTATTTTTCTAGCCCAACAGAGTGGTCAGTTGGAGTTTTTTTTGTTCCGAGTGTTGCTGGAGCAACCACACTTGGTAGATGTGTTGCATGCAGAACATTCCAGAGTTACAAGATTGGGTTTGAGAGGAAGCCTTTCTTGTTGAGAGGGAGTGTTGAAAAATGTGCAACAATAAATGCTAAATTTAGAAAGTGCTAAAAATAGAACTACTAAAAATAGCACTTCTAAAAATAGCAGTTTGGCCAATGAGCATTTTGGCCACCTTGGGTGAGAGGTGAAACTGTTAAAAATAACATCTTCTAAAAATAGCATTTCTAGGTCCCTTCTTATTTGTAGCAGTCCCTGGTCTATCTATAGGAAGTAAATTCAAATTTGTTCTTACCAGTTTGGAGTATTAATTAATTAATTCTCAATGAGTTAATTAGTTAAGGAAAAGCAAACATGAAGTCTTTGTGAGAACATGCAATTATTTCTCCACTGATTGGGGAATGTGTCCTTGATTTGCTCCACTGATTGAGGAATTAAAGATGAGTTACATATTGAGAGGATCAGTTGACTTAGTTTAACTTAGTCAAGTTCAGTTAAATTAGTTTAACAAGTTGTTAAATTAATGAGATATAATTTGTTGATGCTTGCATGCATGTGACAACTATTATTTTCAGATAACTGAGTATTCTCTCATGGATAACTGATGCATGGCAGTTCAGATAGAGACCCAATTGAGATCAGATGAGGGAAAATGTTCTATCAGATGCTAGGATATTTCTAGTAAGTATTCCTTGCATGCAGGAGAAACTAGTGTCCTCAAGGATTGTGTAGTTGGACCTGAGGTTGACAGCAGGTATGATCTGGGGCCAATTCACATATGTTTTGTAATTGGACCCCAATCAAAATTGCGCAAGGAAATAGGGGATTGGAGGACTTGTGGCCTATATATTGAGTCCTAGGGAGTCTATGATTTACATCATCAGAGTACAGAGAGAGCATGATAGCTTTTGAGCTGATTCTTTTTGTATGTTTTTGAGGATTTCCACTTGATTGATAATACAATGTTGGGGTTTTATGCTGGTGCTTTCCCCAATGATATATTCTGTATTATGTGTGATTGATTCCTTCTTATCAGTTATATGTGTTCATGCTTGATGCTGCTCATAGTTGATTAGTTTCCGCAAAGTTTATGGTAGATGTAGATCTAGTATTATGCTTTAGTACATTGCATATATCAGTTTTATTTGTAGGTGAAATTTCTACATGATATCAGTAAGCTAGCTGATTTGTAGAGAAAATTCTACAGGCACCTGACCGAGCAAGTGGGAGAACAAAAAAGTAAAATAAATGTTAAAAAAAATCAATAATTTATTTAAAAAGAAAATTAAATTAAAAAAAAAAACTATATTAACTATAATTCAATTTAAAAAAATAATAATAACTTCTTCAAAAAAATATTTTATTATTATTATTATTATTATAGTGTAAAAAAACAAAATCAATTAAAATTAAAAAAAATAAAAATAAAATAAATATAACACACATACACACACATATATATATGGTTAAAAAAAAATTCATTTTTTTGGTTTTGTATGTTTGGAAAGGAAAAAAAAACAATAAATGGATTTTTTTTCTTCCATTGGAACATATTTTTTTCGTGCAAAATTTAAAATGCTCCCTAAACAAAACTAAAAAAATATAATAAAATTAATTAACACCTGTTTTTTCATTTCAAAAGATCAAAAATTAAAAAAATTATTAATTTTTCTCCTAAAAATCCTATAAATTTGAGTTTTTATTTTCATCTTCTTCACTATAAAAAATATAAAAAAATAGAGTTTTTTATTTTTTTTTCCCGTAAACGACAAATTTTCCCCAAATTCCTCTTTAAATAGTAACATTTCAAATGCGAAAAACTCTCATTGAATGTGCTATTGATGACAATGCAACTCCTCCGCAAAATTCCTCCAAATTTTTTAACAAGATGCAGAAGATTTGATGTGACGAATAGAAACAATGAATGTTATTTTATAGTGATAATTGTGGGTTTGCTTTAGCGTATATCGAATGTGGGATATATATATATATATATATATATATATATATATATATATATATATATATATATATATATATATATTAGTTTTAGATTAGTTTTTATTCATTGTAAGATAAAAAAATTATTAATTATAAAAATTAATTTAGTTACATAGTCAACGTTAAATTATTTAAACAGAAAAATTATTCTAATTTCGAAAGAATTGCATTAAATAAAAATTTCTATGGATATTTTAAATTGAAACTAGGGTGAAATTTTTCAATACCAAAAGTTTAGTAATATGTTTTCAAGTAAATTTTAGACGAAAATTTTGGAGGAAATATTTCAAAACGAAATTTTTGGAGGGAAAATTTTCGGTGAAAGTTTTTGGGGGGATACTTTGGAGGGAAATTTTTCGGCGAAAATATTTGGGTTGGGGGACTTTAGAGGGAAATTTTCAATCTCTAAGCTATAAATTGTCATTGGGAGAGAGTGCATTTGTATCATTCGACATCTTCTAGTTGAAGGTCATGGATTCTTCTGATAGTGAAGTTTTTCTTTCTATAGCATCGACATCTTCATCATGCAACAACTTTATTCATTTTGATGAATGTAACATGAATTATTTCACTATGAATAGAGAGACAAATTTTCCACTTGGTCTTAATCCTAAGGATGATGAGAGAAACATTGATGAAGGGCAGCAAAAATAATTTCTTGTGAATAGAGAGTCAATTTTTCCACTTAGTCCTAATTCTAAGGATTATGAGAGCACCACTGGTGAAGGACATGCTTAATAATTTCCAGTAAATAGATAGTCAAATTTTCCACTTATTCTTAATCCTAAGGATTATGAGAGCACACTTGATGAAGGGGGGGATGAAGAATTTCCAGATTCAAATTTTTCACATCATCATAATCCTAAGGATTATGAGAGCACCACTAATGAAAGGGGGGATGAAGAATTTCTATAGTCAAATTTTCCACATAGTCCTAATCCTAAGGATTATGAGAGCACCACTGAGGAAGGGGAGGGTGAGGATGAACAATTTCCGATAAATAAAGATTCAAAGTTTCCACTTAGTCATAATCCTAAGGAGTATGCGAGCACTAGTTATGAAAGGGAGGATGAAGAGTTTCTTACAAATGATAATTTTAGAGGCACATATGTGAATAATGCAATTTCTCTAAGTGAGTGTTTCAAAGGCGCTCTTGGTGACGATGAATTGAATCCTCCAAGGGAGGATTTCAAAAGCACGAACGAATATGGTGAATAATTTCGTCCGAGTCATGATATCAAAAGTGCAGATGTTGATAGTGAAGAATTTCCTTCAAGTAAGGATGGTAATGAATATTTTACAAGCAATGATGGTGATGAATTTTCTAACTATGTTCAGAATGATCATAATAAGTATAACATTCCTCTTAATGACGATGAAAATGATTCTACAAAGAATAATGAAATGATGGAGACGTTGCAAGCAAATATTGTATCTAGGAGTAGGAGTAGACATTTTCATATCAATCCAAAATATTCTAGTTATACAAGGTTTAGGATAGAATATTTCACAAGTAGAAGTTCTATCGGTGATTTGATTTCAAGTGAATGTTGTCGAAAGGATTGCTTGAAACATATGGATTTCAAGTTTGCTTTGGAGCAAAGGAAGAGATATTTGTCAATGAATAAAAGCTTGCAAAATTCATTTTTAGTGGGTTGCATGCAATCAACACTAGAAGGTTATGATTATCATATTGGGAATGTATTGATCTGTGGAAACCTTTTCAAAATGTTGCATTCAATTGGTAATTTTCATTTGTCAAGGATGCAAGAAAGACTGGAAAAAGATCCTACATATTATTCAGAAGTACGTTATAAAATAGAGGTTGGACCATCAACAATTACTGCAATGTCATGAATGAAAGACTTATTTTCAAAACATCAAGAGTGTATGCCAAATAAAGACACAATACTTATTCCAGATAATTTTTCAAGACAAGAAATCTATAACTTATACAGAGAATATGCAGAAGGTGCAGAAGGAGATGGTAATTTTATTACATATTCATATTTTACAGGGATATGGAAGAACGAATTCAACAATGCTCCTATTCCTAAGAAGATAAGGATGGGGGTTTGCAGTACATGTGATTCTCTTAAATAAAAAAGGGATAAATGTCAAAGGGAAAAAATAGGTATGCATTCAAAACATTATTTTCAAAAAATGGATAGTTATCAACTACAAAAATATATTTATTAATAGGTTTCTTTTATTTTATGTGCAGATTCCATTGTCAAAGCACTTCAAGAGCATCGAAAGAAAAAAAATTATATAAGCATCGAAAGAAATGGTATGATAATCCAAATAAATATTTGGGTTTGATAATTGAAGGTATGGACCAAAAGAAAACACTTCTGCCACATTTAGTTTGCACACCAAAAAAATTACAGGAGGAAAATTTTATTTAGTTTCACTTGGTTGGTTCTATGGTCTTTAATGGGAAGATGTTGCCAAGGGTTTACTTCACAGCTCCAAATATTCATAATGATGTAAATATCACCATAATTATAATCCATGATGTGCTTTCTCATTGGTCTGGTATTCTTCCTGAAGTTTTGTATCTGCAATTAGAAAACACAAGCCGTGAAAACAAAAATCAAGTTCTTTATGGATATATAAACATGCTTGTTGAATTGGGAATTTTTAAAAAGGTAAAGGTTTGTTTCCTCCTTGTTGGGAACACTCATGACCATATTGATAAGATATTTAGTCGTTTTTCAGTAACATTGAGGAGGGAGGATGTCAGGAGCCTGCCATCATTAATTGAATCTATTAAGAAATCATACATTCCAGAGTCTATTTTTAATGTGTTGGAAGAAACTATTCACATGCGAAGTTTTATTTTGGGATCACATGGTGAGGAGAAATGAATTGAACAACTTAATGGCATTAGCTTCTAGCATCAATTTCGTATCAAGAAAATTGATGGTAAAACACTTATATGGGGCAATAAGTATTCAATTGTTGCAGAATGGGGGTCGTCATCAGGTTTGGCATTTTTGAAGTTCATTCCAGATCATCCAATATTTGCATCAAAGATAATATTATTACAATCAATTGCTAAACTCCATAATGCACGAAGGCATAAGAGAGAGAGATAAATTATTCTGAATGCCTGAAGAAATAAAAAGATGTATTAGAGATACATATGAGTACTTTGATGTTGCTGATTTATTTTGGTGGGAGTCTTTTTTCAATAATCAAAGCGATATCATTTCAAGACCAGAAAATGAAGATACACTTTTGAAGACTGCATTTATTTGGCCACAAACTATGCCAAATGAATATGAGGAAAGACACATTGTTGAACATCAACAATCTAACGACATTATTAGTTCTCAACGGGTAGAGGAAAGCGAAATCTATATTGGTTCTAGAAGATCACGTGCACAACATGAAGCCATGGAATACCTTTACAGGGGTTCTGTGTGGGATGTTAAGGAGGGTTGCATGAAAACATTATTTGCAGATGGAGATCCAATTGGCTATCCATTTTGGGTTGCCAAGGTTATAAAGTTCAGTAAAGAAAATGAAGATATTATAGTTTTTGAAGTACATTGGTATGCCACAAATACCCACCCATTCAATGGTGTGTACAAGCCAAAGATAGTAGTTGATAAATAAGTTGGCAGAAAGAGAAAAAAACAAGGCTACAAATATAAATCGTCGCTGCAAAGACATCTTAAAATTGGAGGATGTTGACATACTTGTCTATGACTTCAATTTAACAAAGAGAGGAACTCTTCGCTTCCAGACCATAGAGATTTTGAATAAGTTGCTACCAGAAGAAACAGTGTTGAGATGGGAGTTTTTTGAACCTAGTCATAAATCTAGAAGACTTTTGAAACTTAAAATGGTGGGCATGCATGTTGACTCAAATGGGGCTCTAGTTGATGAAAGACAAGAACATGGGTCATCTTCATCTACATCCAGTCATTCATCTAAAGATGTAGATTCTAATGGTGTGCCAGAAACTATGGGTGATTTTGAATAAATGTCTAAGACATTTTATGTAAATGATGTTTACATGGTAACTTGAAATAAACATTTTGACTTCCATATCATCTTACATGAAGTTATGAGTCATTTCTATGTTTGTTGGATTATATGTTTTAATTATGAAAAACTCATCTCTTTAGAGATGTTTGCATGGTAACTTGAAATAAATATTTTGACTTCTATATGATCTTACATGAAGTTATGAGTCATTTCTATGTTTGTTGGATTATAAGTTTTAATTATGAAGAATTCATATCTTTAGAGTTGTTTGCATGGTAACTTGAAATAAATATTTTGGATTCCATATGATCTTACATGAAGTTATGAGTCATTTCTATGTTTGTTGGATTATATGTTTTAATTATGAAGAATTGATATCTTTAGAGATGTTTGCAAGGTAAATTGAAATAAATATTTTGACTTCTATATGATGTTACATGAAGTTATGGGTCATTTATATGTTGGATTATATGTTTTAATTATGAAAAATTCATCTCTTTAGAATATTTACAATGCAATTAGGGGGCTTCACTCAGGCAGTAATATCATACCATGTGGGTTCATATTTGGGGATATATATTGAAGAAAAAATGAAATAATATATTGGGGGATATATAGGGGGTAAAGGGTTTTCATATTGGAAAATATAAAAAATTGAGCTTAAAATTAATGAGAAAATATAAAGGGGTATAAAAAAATTAATGAAAAAATAGATACCTACAATATCTAGTGAAAGTAGGGGTTTTTTAAATTGGGAAGTTGTACTGGGTTCATATTGGTAGGGGGTTAAATAATGTGATTTTTAGAGAGAATTTCCGATATGTAGTCAAATTAAGGGTATTTTTTAATATGCCACAAACACACGTGATACGTTAGAGGTTCACTGAGTGCATCCCCAGTGAATGCAATAATTAATTACAAAAATAATGTATGTGATATTCAATCTACCAAAGTTGATATTTTGATTAAAAGTAAAGAAATATTAGAAATTAATGTTGATTTTTTAAATTATACAATGATATTTCCATGATATTATTTATTTTTATCATTTGGTATAAGATAGTTTTAAAAATGTTGAAATTTTAATGCCTCATTAAAAGGGACACTTCATTTTGATGGTTGAATTTTAGGTTTTTGTTGCAATATGATAAGTTTTCTTAGGCTAAGATTTGAAAAGAGTTATAGTTTTAGCCTTTAAAATAAAAATTACTCTTTGAATAATGAATCTTTCATTTACTTGTTCATTTTTTAAAAATGCTTTAGTCATATAATTTGTCCATAATTTCATGGTTTAAATATGTTAAAAACTTAAGGTTTTTAATTCCATGGTTGAAAATTTGTCAAAATCTTAAGGTTTTTCTGAGTTATGATATTTTATCTTTAATGCTATTGTTGAAAACAATTACAATTTCAGGGTTTTTTAGAGTCAAAATATTTTATCTTTAACAACATGGATGGAAATTGTTGGAATTATCAAGATTTGAGACATGATATTTTATCTTTAACATCATGTCCAAGAATTGTTGGAATTTTATAGTTTTTCAAAATCCTGATATTTTATCTTTAATTCCATTGCTAAAAAGTGTCAAAATTGTAACCTGATTTTTTTTTGTTCCAACATCAACAATTGTGTTTTTGAGGGTGTTTTTTCGTCCATTTTGCAAAAAAAAAAATGGTTTTTACTTCCATTTAAAAAAACATGTTGAAAATTTACCCTAAAAAAACATTGTTCTAGCATACACATTTTTTTCTTTTTTTTTGCTTATGCAAGAGTCAAACCTTCCAATTCATTAATCATAAAATAAAGTACATAGAATACATCAAAACTCTCATGGTTGCTGACTATGGAGATACCCCTTCAAAACTATTCCCTACACCCTATCTCCAAACTTTACATTTCTCAAAAGAAAAATACATGAATTTGGACTCAGACCTGAAAATAACACATGGTTGTCTGCATATAAAGGCAACATATCCGCCCGATTTCTTAAACTTTGGTTCAGTTGCCCGCACGGTGAGCCTCTTGTCCCCTAGGATACACTTTTCCCGCCAAACCTAGCCTTCCTCTTTAATCTCGACTGATGAACCTTTTCGTTTGATCTAACGGCTGTAGACCATATCGCAATGATAAGCTGCTCACCATTTACCGCAAGGGTCTGCAAACCTGCATGAGCGATCTGATCCATTGATTTGCATTGTGAGATCCAATGGTGGAGATAGATATCGCACCCGCCAACATTCATGGATGTTAGCGTGCGATGAGGGCGGTATTCCTCTCGACCCCACCGCCACGTGGAGCACAATGAGTGGGATCGCTCCCGAAAGGGAAATACCGCTTCCCACTTGTGAGGGCCGTGATCACCTGAAAACCACTCAGGCCGCGGTAAAAAGAGCAAAATTGAAAGATCTCTGGTTTCGCAGTCTCCAAATGTCATCTGCTCCCGACTATTCGCATCGTCAACCCTCCTTGACCCGATGCGTAAAGCATTTGCCACCATCCTTCCTGCAACCCCTAAAGCCCTTTCGTCCTCGTCAATACAACTGGATACTTCAGTGAACCAATTAATCTGGGAATCGCTGGTTGACCTCTCCAAACCGCTTTCAAAAGACCCCATTGTGAGCATACCTCTGAACAAACAACTGCTAGTTAACTGTACCCGCCTCCATGGCTCTCTTAAGGAACACTGTATTGTCTTCATTTGCTTGGTTTTGACACTCCGTTTTTAATCTGTTTCGAGGGAACTCTCGCCAGTTCATCACTACCCTATTATCTGTGCAGATCACTCCTTGATTGGCTAGCAAATCTGCTAGTTAATTAGCCTTTCTTCGCACATGTGCAAAAATGACTGTTTTCAGGCTCTGTAGATGACTGTGAATCCATTGGAAGACTTGAATTAGCCTCCAGTTTTAGAGGATTTTTCCGGTTTTGTTCCCCAGCTTATTATTTTGACTGAGTTAATGACTAACTCGGAGTCAGCTTTAACGATCGTATTTTGGCGATTCTCCTGAACCAGGAACTCAAGAAATTGTTCCATGGCCATTAACTCCGCCATGTATGTTGTTGGTGGCCTTTCCTAAGTGGCCATGGAAGATAAACAGAATATCTCCCATGTCATCCCTTAACACCCCTCCATGGCCTGCCATGCCTGGATTACCTTTAGAAGCCCCATTAATGTTGAATTTTAGAAAGCCCTTAGGGGGATGATGCTAGAAGTCTAGCTCAGGATTCACAATTGAAACTTTCCTGACGAAGCCTTGAGGAACGAGTCCCTGCAACTCTAGCCTACAGAGAATCCTCCAGTTTGTAGGAGAAGGGGGATTCGAGGGAAGATTTCGAATAGTAGTACTAACCGTTTCCTTAATCTGTTTTAGGATCAGATCATAAATACACTGGGAATATTTCTTAACATTCTTGAAGATTCTATTGTTCCTTTCTTTCCAAACATTCCATATAATGAAGCTTGGTGTAAGTGCCCATGCTGAACCAAGAACTTCATTATCCGAAAAGTTCCTTCTCCATTTGGTGAGGGTATTGAAAAGACTTCCAATATCTCTGTCAGATTGTTGGAAGATAGCGGCAAAAGAATCCCATAATATGGAGGTGAAAATGCAGTCGTTGAGAAGGTTTTCCATGGTCTCCTCTTGAGCCTCACAGAGTTGGCATCTAGAAGGCCCTAGGAAACCCCTCTTCCTAATATTATCCCAGGTCAGGATTTTCCTTTGCAGAACCAGCCACAGAAAAAGTTTAATTTTCATCCAACCCTGATGCTTCCATAGGTTTTGCCAAATCCTATCAGGAGCATGGGAATCAAGTTCAAGGAGTATGAGTTTAGCTTCTTTGAGATTAAAGTTCCCCTCATTGTTGTTGCCCCATCTCAGTTGGTCATGCCCCCTTGAAACTATAATTTTCCTTTGCTCTAACATTTTCATTAGTCTTTTGGCCTTAGTTTTTAGAGCACTGTCATTTTGGAGATCAAGTTTCCTCTAGTTTCTCCATTTCCCTAAACTATTAGTTTGATCGCAAAAATCCTTTACCTGGGTGAGCTCCTTGGTGTCTGTCTCTGCTTTGAGGTCCTCCAAATTCTCCTGTAATAGAAAAGGTTCTTGTTTCCATCTATCCTCCCAGAATAAGGCTAAGTCTCCCTCTCTAATTTCCCAGAAGCTGTTGTCTTGAATTAAGCCTCTGTTATCCCATGCTTTGTTCCAAATATGAGATCCTCTTATATTCCCATCCATCCTTATGTGGTCATTATCTAGCCAAGAACTTGTGTATTTCTTTCCAAGTGATGGCCCATTGTGCTTCTGGTTCCTTTATCCATCGCCACCATAATCTTTCCCCTAGAACCTTACAAAGAATCTCAGGATCATCCAATCCAAGACCCCTGTGGTTTTTGGGTTTGTAAATTTTTTCCTAGGCAACTAAGGCCCATTTGTTCTTTTCTTCCCCCTTTCCCCAAAGAAAGTCTCTTTGTATGTTTCTCATTTGATGCAAGATTCCTTTAGGGGCAGGGATAGTTGACAGCATAAAGATTGGGATTGATTGAAGAACAACCTTTGTGAGGACCAACCTGCCAGCCAAGTTTAATGATCTCATTGTCCATTTCCTGGTATTGTCTTGCAGCTTACTAATCATCGGCTCCCAAATACTCTTGTGTAACGGTTTTGCAGTTAATGGAACCCCCAAGTATTTCGAGGGGAGAGAGTCTCTTTGAAAGCCTAGAATTCTAGATATGTTCCTCTGAATAGCAGTGTTAGTATTGAAGAAAAAAATGTTAGATTTGGAAAGATTAACTTCCATACCAGAGGCCATGGCAAAGTCATTGAGGATTTGTTTGTAAGCAAGAGCTTCTTTGACTGTGGGTATTCCCTGCAGCATGGTATCATCCACAAATTGTTGATGAGTTAAGGCCTGTCCATTATCAGAGAGTTGTATACCCTTGATGTTACCAACTACTTTTGCATGCTTGATAGCCCTACCTAGTCCTTCCATCATGAGGATGAAGAGAAAGGGAGCGAGAGGGTCACCTTGCCTAAGGCCTCTGGAAGGGGTGAAAGGCTCTGAAGGAGAGCCATTGAATAGAATTCAAAAACTAGAAGAAGTAATCAAATCTAGGATTCATCTTACCCAATTGTGGTCAAACCCGAAAGGAATAAGAACTTTCTTGATATAGTTCCAATTCAGCTTATCATAAGCTCTCGCTATGTCCAGTTGCATGATCATTCCAGCTTTTCTCTTACTAGTAAGAGAGTGCACCACTTCATGAGCTTGGATGATGTTATTAAGAATTTGCCTTCCTTCCACATATCCAGATTGTTCCCCTGAAACTAGTGAAGGCAAGAGGGGTTTGAGTCTGTTTGCAACCACCTTTGATATTATCTTGTAAACCACATTGCATAAAGCTATAGGTTTGAATCTATCAGGGGTTTGAGCCAGCTCCTGTTTAGGGATCAGGGCTATAAAAGAGGAATTCAAAGCTTTCAAAATGGTTCTGTGCCTCCTGGAATCTTCCACTACTTACAGAATGTCCTGTTTGACAATATTCCAGCAAGCTTTGAAGAAGTCGACATTGAAACCATCTGGGCCTGGCGCCTTACCGTTCTACATTTCTTTGAGAACCCCACTAACCTCCTCTTCGGTCACAAGTCTGTAAAGGCCAACATTATCCTCTCTGGAAACCATCTTGGGTATATGCTTAGTGAAGTCTCGGATGTAATGATCTCTTTCATAACAGGTTTCCTGTGCTATGTTTCGAAAGTGCTGGACTAGAACTGCCTCTATTTCTTCATGAGATTTGAGATTATTTCCTCTTTTATCCTTAATCAAAGAAATTCTATTATGTGCTCTGTTTGCCATGGTGGATTTGTGAAAAAATCTGGTATTACGTTCACCTTCTTTTAGCCATTGGACTCTAGATTTTTGTCTCCAAAATATTTCCTCTTGTTTGCATATATTCTCCCATTGTTGCTGATATTTGGTGGCTTGATCACTTCTGACTTTGTCATGGCCCTCTTTGATAAGGGTTTGGTTAAGTTCCTGCATTCTGCCTTCAATAATTTTTTTCTCTTCAAAGATATTGCCAAATTCATTCTTGTTCCAATATTTAAGCTGGAGCTTGATGTGTTTTAATCTTTTCTGTAGGAGGAACATTCTGGTTCCCTGAATGTTTAAATCTTCTGCCCACCACTTGGTTACGTTGCTGATGAAATCTGGGTGGGAAAGCTAGATATTCTCAAATCTAAAAGGTCTGTTCCTAGGGTTACCAATGCCCTGAACCTCCAATTGTACTGGCCAGTGATCTGAGCCGCCAAAGGGGAGCACTCTTGCTACCATTTCCTTGTCATTGAGCATAAGATCCTCTGAGATTATGAATCTATCTAATTTGGAAGCTACTTGAGACTCTCCTCCTCTTTTATTGTTCCAGGTGAAGATTCTGTTATTCATTTCAATATCCACCAGCTTCATCTTATCAATAAAGGTTTGAAAAGCCAAAGAGTCTTTGCCTAGAACTCTAGTTCCCCCTTTTTTTCCATAAGTGATTTAATCATATTGAAATCACCCCCTAAGATCCAGGGTATTCCTACATATCTATCTCTGAGAGTCTCCAGAGAGTTTAGAAGCCTGAGTTTGTCATCCATTCTTTGAGGGCCATAGACATTTGTTACCAGGTAGGTTTCCTTATCTCCTACTGGTTGAATTACTACAGATAAATAATCCCTAGATGCCTCCGCATCTATTAAGTCAATTTTTTGTGGATTCCAAAGAGTGAGAATACCTCCTGTTGTATTCTCTGCTTTGACTTCCAGAAACTCAAATCTATTGAGCCATTTACTATGGATATCTCTTATCTTCTGAATGGAACACTTAGTTTCCTAAATGAAAATCACATCCGGAGATGCTTGTTTCATTCTATTACTCAGTAACCTTTGTTTCCTTTTACTACCTAGACCCCTGATATTCCAAGAAGTGAACTTCATAATTAAAGGTTAGTAAAGGAGTAACTGGATAGGTCTTTCATCTTACCTGAATCTATCATTAGCTTTCCACATTCCATCAACAACTCATTCTGCTTTTTTCTGCCCCTCTTCTTTCCTGGGATTCTGGGTGCTAGTCCTGCTATATTTTTCATCGTTTTCACTCCTTTGTTGCCTTGTCTATCTTTGTGTTTTAGTCTGTCCACCCCTTTAGTCTAGTTTTTCCATAAAAACAACTGCTGAACCCTATTGAAATCCTCTATAGGTAATGAGTCTAACCATTCTTTGGTTCCTTGATTCAAGAAACCTTCTAAATCTAGGTTCTCTTTCTCAAGAATTTCCCGGAGTTCATGGTCCTCCATTTCCATCTCACTTTGGGTCATTTCAAGATCCATCTCCTGTTCTGCATTACTTATCATAAATTATATTTGTTTGTTATTTTCTTGTATTTGTTCATTGTCTTATGCTTTCTCCTCCTCCACTGGGCTTCCTTCCTTTGCCTTATCTGTTTCTATTGGACCTTCGTCTGCTTCGAGGACTTGGAACATGTTCTGGTTAGCTTGCTGCCCTGCAACTTTGTGTGTTCTTAGTCCTCTTTTGCCTCCTTTTCCTTTGTGTTCCACCTTGAAGAAGCTTTCTGAATCCTTCATTGTATCAGCTTTGTTTTTTCTCTCTATCTTACTGAGAGGGCAGTCTCTGAACAGATGTCCATGCTCGTGACATTTGCGACATCTGAATGGAATATGTTCATAATCTACTGTTTGTATCCATTCTTCATCAAAAAATTCCAGAATAACCTCGTCTGACAAAGCTCTAGAGAGATCCATCTCCACACATATTCTAGCGAAGGAAGTATACTTTCCCCTTCTAGTGGCCTCAGAAACTTTGACAAAATGCCCTAACTTATTTCCTATGGCTGATAGAGATTCTGTTTGCCAGTAATCAAGAGGTAGAGAATAGAGTCTTACCCAGACTGGGACTAAAGTAAAAGTTTCGCGTTCCAGAACAAAATTCATAATCCAAGGTCACATATAGAGGCCTGCTGCAACATAAAAGTATGGCCCTCCTTCAAACACTCTGTCCTTATCTTCAATATTTGCAAATACTACAGTGAAAAATCCCTTGGACCCAAGATGTAGGTCAATGCTGCCTTTTGGTTTCCAATGGTATTTAATCCACGTTTGTAAGGCTTTTTCAGTGGGCCACAACCCCATGAATTTACAAATGATTGCATATGTTTGCATGTCATCCTTGTGCGCCTGCAGTGTTGGATCATTTAAAATGACTATGGGAGTTACTGCTGCCTTGGGTTTGCATGGTCCCATGTGTGCTTTGTCTTTAGTGCCTTGTTCCTTGATTTCTTCCTCATTTTCCGTTGCATCATTGTGCTTCCTTGACTTAGTTCCCTCCTGCTCTTCTTCACTGCTTCTATCCCTTCCTTTTGAAGGCTCTCTGTCATTTTCCATTGGTTTTTTCCCCTGCTAGCCACAGCCTGCTTGTAGGAGGGAGTGGAGCTCCCTCCTGTGCATCCTTTCATGGAGGACTGCCTCTGTAACAGTTCGAAACCCTAGTTTGTCTTCATGCTTCGTTCCTGCCTCCTCCACCTCGCTCTCGTATAAACAAATTTTGGCATACACAATTTTCGTTTCTGGGTTGTTTTTTCATTTTTTGGGGGGTTTTTGGGCTAGAGTGCCCGTTTTGAGGTAAAATTTCCCATTTGATCGGTAACTATGTTGGATGTTGAATAACATTGGTACTTGTGTGAGGTTATCTGCAGGGCTCGCCAAACTCCATATGCCACGAAGCTGATTGAATTTAGACCACTCTACGAGAAATCCGACAATAGATGAAGTCCAATGGGAGTTTGTTCAAGAGTTTAAACTTTCACAGACAAACCAGCATGGGTTATCTGAACTGTGGGAAATCAAGTAGCAAGAAGGAGAAACCTCCTCGGAGATGATGCAAAAGTTTAAGGATGTTATTAACAAGTTGAGTTACCCCATTGATCTTAATCATCAACGAGATTGGTTCATCAAAACGTTATTTCCACCCACTCGCACGTCATTGACTCAGAAAAATATTGATACTTTACAAGACACCTTGAAGCAAGCAACCTGAATTGAGGTCATGGCAGGATACCCACACGAACACCAAGGAGGAACGATTTCCGACTACCCCACTCTCATGGAAGTACAACATTAAATCGTTGATCTCATAGAGAAGCTGAGGGACATGAAACCAACACGACCTGTGCCTCCACACATGTGTTGTACCAACTGCCATATTGAAGAGCATCACACCACGGAGTGCCCAAGCCTATGGGGCCCGAGCACTCCATCCATTCTAGAGGGGTCTTCCACATATTTTCCCATCGCCAGAGTCATGTAGATTGGTACGCAAGATTTAAATTCAGTGCGTACAAAGCTCCATGTCTTTCCTACTCAACGAGGTATAGCTCCAAATGAATACCTTGAAATCTGAAAAATATGGGGACATAACCCATGCATTTGTCCAATCTTACAAAAGTATTCAAATGTTCCCAACAATTTCTTCTATGAGTTTTGTAGCTCACCAGCTCACCACATTGATTAGTGTAGAGCGTTAGACTCCTTGGCTGACCGATTAGATCATTCTACCTATAGTATCAATGAGGCTCCTCGAGGATGAGGAGGTGGAGGAACAAGGGGGGGGAATAACCGGAGGTAGAGGTCCAATGTGTTTCTACAATTTTGATCAAGAGGGGCATGCTACAAGAGATTTCTCACTACCTATAAGACCCTAGTGCTCTCAATAGAGAGTCAACACACATGCAATAAAGGGTTACCTAGAGATAATCGCCAGATGGGAGGAGCACAATCGTCAGAGGGGAACAAATTAGATTAGTGCATATTCATGGGAATATGAACGAGGCCCACTGTCAAACATTAACATAGTTACTTAGGGGGGGATGAATACTAGGGCTAACTTTGGATCTGTCAAACAACCACAGATCATAAGGCATGTCTCACCGAAGCGCTCTTATGATTATAGGCAACATAAGCAGTACTACAAAGATGTTGCAAATATTTTTAACTAGTTGATTCTAGCTGATGGGCCCCAAGGATAAAAACCAAAATCTTCGAAGGCCAAAAGCCTGAAACTGCCGCAAACCAATTCCCAACATATAAACAAATAGTTTAGGTTGTTTTTGAAAATTTTGAATGATGAGAAAATGTTGTGGCAGTTCTAGAAAAGTATTAAAGTTGTTGTCAAAGATGGGGAACTATTGGAAGGGCTCATTTCTGCCAATTTTTTTGAAAGGAATTCTATATGGGTGCAAATGAATAAGAATATGGCAAGGAGGGAATTCTGGTTTGATGCCCAAATTGTAGGATTCCACATCAAGTATATGATGTTATAATTGGGTTCGGATGTGAATATTTTACCAAGAAAGACCTAGGAAGCCTTGGGAAGGCTCGAGTTAGCATTCTATGTGATTTAGTTATGCATGGAAAATCACTATTGTATCCTCCTGGTCGGATGCCTAGAAAATGTAGAGGTTGACATAGCAGGTGTAAAGACATATGTAGATTTTGAGGTAATATACATTATGGGATACAAAGACCCCTATCTCGAATTGTTGGGAATAGAATGGGCCTTTAAAAAATATGTAGTGATTGACTTGAGGAGAGAAACCATGGCCTTTGAAGTGGATGGAGTCCAGGTGATTTGGCCCTTGGACCCCTATCAAGGCCCTAGGTTCACCGAGCTAGTGGACGACATAGAAGAACCTGAGTTACTGGATTAGTTATACGAACTCACAACAGGAAAAATAAAAGATTACATCAATCCTACGGTAGGAGGGACGATCAACTGGAGAAGTGTTCAGAGCTTTGAAGTCAGATCAAAAGATGCGTGGGATGACTAGCATCAAGGTGAACATGAGATCAACACCAAGTGATGTACAACGATCCACCGTATCCACTGGGTTGGTAGAGAGGTATGAGAATTTCCTATTTTTGATGGTATGGGTTTTGTTACTGTTTTTATCAATGAAGTTGATTCACACATTTTGGAAATACATAAAGTGCCCTTGTTAGATGTCGTCCTTCAAGCGACGTGAGAAAGGTGGTGGGGATCTTACCGCAACCATCTCAGAGAGTGGGAGGTCGTTAAGTCTGCATTGATAGCTAGATTCAGGTATTCAGAAGACTACTCGTCCAACCTTACCAAGTATGAAAATTATACTGATCCTCACCAACATTTACAACATTGTAAAGCTAGATGGATTAGCGAAGGACTTCCAGAAAATTTGTGGGTGCATAGATTCTTCCACACTCTAGGAAATTTCTACAAGCATGGTATGCGAAGGAGGAAATAAGGAGGAAGACCGAAGAATCAGAATATATGAAAGCTCAGTTCATCAATGAATTATCCTTCACTGAAGATTACGAGAGGATAACAGTTGCCCTGAAAGTAGTCAAGAAGGTCTTGTTCCTGGCAGGAAAGCTTACCAAGGAGTACTTTGATCAAGATCCTTTTGATCACAAACATGAATTTGGAATCCACAAAGTTGTGGCTTGTGTTGGGTGTGGAGCCTGATTATCTTCTATATTCAAAGGTATCGTCAATTGGACCCCAGTTCGAAATGGGGGCGGCAATGCCGCCTGTAAAATATTCACTGCAGGGGGGTCCGGGGGGGGGGGGGGGGGGGGCTGCGACCTTTCGGAGCCCCCCCTGGCGGGGGGTTTCGGGGGCAGTGCCCCGAAGCTAAAAAAAACTGTAAAATTGCCTTGTAAAAGTATAGTAATTTCTAGTCAATCTGGGCCGTTCATTAGGCAGATGATCTGATGGTAGAACTTATGTTTAGTTTAGGGTTTTTTGCCCTAGAAGGAAACCCCTCTCTTTGTATGAGGGCATTGTATTTGAGGCTGTGTGATAGATGTGTATTCTGTGAGCAGGAAATAGAGAGGTGAGACTGTGAGAGAAAACAGAGGATATTACAACGGATCTGCTGTAGGTTGTGTCTCTTCATTTTGCTGGATAATAGAAAGGAAGGACTGGCTGTTTGGGGTGGACGTAGCCCAAACTGGGTGAACCACGTATATTTGTGTCTCTCTTGTTTTATGCGCTTTCTGTGTTTATATTTCTGCAATATTTTATGTGTTCCATTGCTCCATAATATATAATTTTCTAACAACTGGTATCAGAGCCGAAGGTCTATTTGGCTGATAAACTCGCAGGAAAGAAGGGTTCCTGGTTCGAGTGGGAGCAATGGCGGAAGATGGTAAGTTTAGGGTCGAGAAATTTAACGGCCAAAACTTCTCGCTGTGGAAGATGCAGATGGAAGATTATCTGTATCAGAAATATCTATACCTACCATTGGGCGGAAAATCAAAGATGCCGACGGGTATGACAGACGAAGAATGGAACCTTCTCGATAGAAAGGCACTCGGAACAATACGGTTGTGCCTTGCTGTGTCAGTCGCCTTCAACATTTCGAAGGAAACCACAACAGAGGGTTTGATTCAGGCGTTGTTGAAACTATATGAAAAACCCTCGGCCTCAAACAAGGTATTTCTTATGAAACGGTTATTTAATATGAAGATGTCGGAAGGTGGATCTGTTGCAGACCATTTAAATGATTTTAATACAGTTACAAGTCAGTTAAGTTCTGTAGGGGTAAACTTTGATGATGAAGTTAGAGCTCTGTTATTCTTGTGCTCATTACCAGAAAGTTGGAATGGTTTGGTAATGGCCATTAGTAACTCCGTTTCTGGATCTAGTACTTTAAAGTTTGATGATGTTGTCGGTGCTATCCTTAGTGAGGAAATGCGACGGAAAAGCTCCGGTGAGACATCGGGAAATGCTTTGAGTGCAGAGTCTAGAGGAAGAAAAATGGAAAGAGGAAAGAGCTCAGGATATCGCATTAAATCAAGGAAAGGCAGATCCAAGTCCAGATCGGGGATAGTGTGCTGGAAATGTGGAAAGAAAGGACACCTAAAGAAAGACTGTAGATCTCGGAAGGGAAAAGAAGGAGATGCATAACAAGAAAACAATCATGAAGCAAATGTGACAGGTGAGGTGTTACAAGATGCTTTGATTCTTTCTTTCGAAAATATTATTGATTCCTGGGTGGTAGATTCAGGGGCTTCATTCCATGCCACACCTGATAAGAAATACTTTCATGACTATGTTCAAGGAGATTTTGGACAAGTTCGTCTGGGTGATGATAAACCCTGTAAAATCGTTGGAATGGGTAAGGTTCTTGTAAAACAACAAAATGGAAACCAATGGCTATTAAAGGAGGTAAGGCATGTTCCAGATCTAAAGAAAAATCTAATTTCAACAGGGCAGTTAGGCGGTGAAGGTTGTGTGACAACTTTCACAGATAAAGCTTGGAAGGTCACCAAAGGAGCCCTGGTAATAGCAAAAGGCGAAAAGGTTGGTACATTGTATTTATGCAATGGTATTTCTAACTCTGTTAATGCTTTAACTTCCAAAGGAGCAGATGCAACATTATGGCATCATAGGCTCGGACACATGAGTGAAAAGGGGATGAAGATTCTTCACTCAAGGAATTTGTTGCCGGGTTTGAAGAATGTTGATTTGGACTTCTGTGAGAATTGCATTTATGGAAAACATAAGAGAGTCAGATTTCTCAGAGTTGGGAAAGAAAAGAAGAATGAAAAATTAGAGCTTGTGCATACAGATGTATGGGGACCTGCTCAGGTATCATCCCTCGGTGGCTCTCGTTATTATGTTACTTTTATTGATGATGCAACTAGAAAAACTTGGATTTATTGTATTAAGAATAAATTTGATGTATTTGATACTTTCAAGAAATGGAAAGCTTTGGTTGAGATTGAGACAGGAAAGAAATTGAAGTGTCTTAGATCAGACAATGGAGGTGAATATTGCAGCAAAGAGTTTGATAGGTACTGTTCAGAGCATGGAATTCGCAGAGAGAAGACGGTTCCAAGAACACCACAAGAAAATGGTGTGTCAGAAAGGATGAACAGAACAATCATGGAGCGTGCAAGATGCATGAGATTGCATGCAGGATTGCCTTTACAGTTTTGGGCAGATGCTGTAGATACTGCTGTTTATCTAATAAACAAAGGGCCTTCAAGTTCCTTGGATGGTGGTGTTCTAGAGGAAGCATGGACAGGTAAAAAGGTAAACTACTCTATTTTAAAGCCTTTTGGTTGTGAGGCCTTTGTCCATATTGATAAAGAAAATAGAACAAAGCTTGAGGCAAAGTCAAAGAAATGTACCTTTATTGGATATGGTGTTAATGATTTTGGTTATCGCTTATATGATTACGAAAATCACAAAATCATTAGGAGCAGAGATGTAATATTCAATGAAAAGGTCTTGTATAAGAATCAGTTGCAGGAAAAGAAACAGGAAAAGGAAAACAAGGAATACGCAGTTCTTGATGAAATCACTGAAAAAGTAAAGGTGCCTGAAAATGATAATAATCAACAACCAGAATAACATCAACCACCACGACAACAACAGGCACCCAAAACACGTGAAAGTGGTGTTAGAAGATCTACCAGGATAAGTAGACCCCCTGAACGATACTCTCCCTCATTATATTATTTATTGTTGACTGATTCCGGTGAACCCGAATGTTATGAAGAAGCAATGCAAGTTGAAAGTAGGAAGAAGTGGGAGGTAGCCATGGAAGAAGAGATGGACTCCTTAATGCATAACCAAACTTGGGATTTAGTCAGGTTGCCTGTAGGAAAAACTACATTGAAGAATAAATGGGTTTACAGGCTGAAGGAAGAAGATGGAGGAAAACAGAGGTATAAAGCTAGACTTGTGGTGAAGGGGTTTGCACAGAAGAAAGGTATTGATTTTGATGAAATATTTTCTCCTGTTGTTAAAATGACTTCAATCAGAACTATTTTAAGTCTTGTAGCAACTGAAGATTTGCATCTTGAGCAGTTAGATGTAAAGACAACCTTTCTCCATGGGGATTTGGAGGAAGAGATATATATGCAGCAGCCACAAGGATATGAGGTGAAAGGGAAGGAGAAACTAGTGTGCAGGTTGAAGAAGAGCTTGTATGGCTTAAAACAGGCTCCAAGGCAGTGGTATCTAAAATTTGACAAGTTTATGTCTGAACAAGGTTATACTAGATGTCACTTTGATCATTGTGTTTATTTGAAAAAGCAAAATGATGGCAGCTATGTTATATTGTTATTGTATGTAGATGACATGCTTGTTGCAGGATCTAACATGCAGGAAATAAATGTGCTCAAAAGAAAATTGGCAAATTCATTTGCAATGAAGGATTTTGGAGCTGCAAAACAAATCCTTGGTATGAGAATAACTAGAGACAGGAAAAATTGTAAATTAACATTGTCTCAGAATGAGTACATACAAAAGGTGTTGAAAAGGTTTAACATGCACAATGCAAAACCAGTTAGTACACCTTTTGCTAGCCATTTCAAACTTAGCAAGGAAATGTGCCCAAAGACCTAAGAAGACATGGATTATATGTCTAAAGTTCCATATGCATCAGCAGTTGGAAGCTTAATGTATGCAATGGTCTGCACAAGGCCTGATATTGCACATGCAGTGGGAGTTGTAAGCAGGTACATGAACAATCCAGGAAAGGAACATTGGATGGCAGTGAAATGGATTCTCAGATATTTGAAAGGTACCACAAATCAAGCATTATGCTTTGGTGGTTCAAACATCTCCCTACAAGGATATGTTGATGCAGATATGGCAGGTGACAGAGATAACATGAGGAGCACTACAGGATATGTATTTACTGTTGGAGGAACAACTGTCAGTTGGGTTTCAAAAATCCAAAGTGTTGTTGCACTCTCAACAACAGAAGCAGAGTATGTTGCTGCTACAGAGGCTAGTAAAGAAATGATTTGGTTACAAAGGTTTATGGGTGAATTGGGTAAGGAGCATGATATGGGCACGTTATACAGTGATAGCCAAAGTGCCATTTATCTCGCAAAGAACTCAGCATTTCATTCCAGGACTAAACACATACAACTCAAGTACCATTTCATACGATCAGTGTTGGAAGATGGAGAGTTGAAGCTGGAAAAGATACACACTAGCCAGAATCCTGCAGATATGCTAACAAAAGTTTTAACCAGGGAGAAATAGAGAATATGATCAGTTTCAATTAGTCTTCAAGGATGACGATGAAGATGAGAAACAGCCAGGTCCAAAGAGGAGTCATTGTCCAGCAAATGGAGTAGCGGTGGAGTTGCTACAATCAGTCTCCAAGTGGGAGATTGTTGGGTGTGGAGCCTGATTATCTTCTATATTTAAAGGTATCGCCACATTGGACCCCAGTTCGAAATGGGGGCGGCAATGCCGCCCATAAAATATTCACTGCAAGGGGGGTCCGGGGGGGGGGGGGGGGGGGGTGGCTGCGACCTTTGGGAGCCCCCCCTGGCAGGGGGTTTCGGGGGCAGCGCCCCCGAAGCTAAAAACAACTGTAAAATTGCCTTGTAAAAGTATAGTAATTTCTAGTCAATCTGGGCCGTTCATTAGGCGGATGATCTGACGGTAGAACTTATGTTTAGTTTATGGTTTTTTGCCCTAGAAGGCAACCCCTCTCTTTGTATGAGGGCATTGTATTTGAGGCTGTGTGATAGATGTGTATTCTGTGAGCGGGAAATAGAGAGGTGAGACTGTGAGAGAAAACAGAGGATATTACAACGGATTTGCTGTAGGTTGGTCTCTTCATTTTGCTGGATAATAGAAAGGAAGGACTGGCTGTTTGGGGTGGACGTAGCCCAAACTGGGTGAACCACGTATATCTGTGTCTCTCTTGTTTTATGCGTTTTCTGTGTTCATATTTCTGCAATATTTTATGTGTTCATTGCTCCATAATATATAATTTTATAACAGCTTGCAGGAAAATAAACCTTAAACTTGATAGAGATGATTTAGAGGGGTTAAGCCACTTGAAATTTAAGGAATTTGAAGGGGAGTGTAACATCGAAGATGGGCTTGTAATCGTTCGCCTATAGCTACAATATCTGAAGTTGTGGAAGCACAATATCGACAGTGAAGAGAAGCCAAAATTAGCTTCTATTGGGGACTATTGGGATGAGAAGACCACCAAGGAAATCTTTGATCTCCTAAGGGAGTATGAAGACTTGTTCCCTTCATTTGTTGTGGAGCTTAAAGGAATTAAGGGGGAGTTGGGTGAAATGAAGATCATGTTGAAGCCATATGTGAGACCAGTGAAACATTGACCATATAGATTGAATCAGAGGGTCAAGGAGAAGGTGAAAAGGGAGATTGAAAAAATGTTGGCAGCAGGGCTTATCTTCCCTGTTGATGAGGCTCAGTGGGTCAGTCTGATTGTCATCCAGAACAAGAAGGATTCTGAAGATATTTGATTCAGTGTGGACTACACGAGTCTGAAAAATGCTTGCATTCATGACCCCTTACCTACTCCATTCAACGAAGAAGTCCTCGATAATGTTACAGGAAACAAATCCTACTCTTTCATAGATGGGTTCTTTGGTTACCACCAAGTCTGTATTGCAGAGGAGGATAAGAAGAAAACCACATTCACGACCAAATGGGGGTATTATACCTACTATGTCATTCCCTTTGGGCTAAAGAATGTGTCGACAATGTTTTCAAGGATTGTAATATTTTCCTTCCTGGATTACATTCACATATTTTTGGAAGTATACATGGATGATTGGACAATCTACAATTTATTAAAAATACACTCTAGCTTGCTCTGAGTGATGTTTGAATGATGCATGTAGCTGCAGATGTCCTTGAATTTGAATAAGTGCATTTTTGTTCTCCCCGTTGGAACACTCTTGGGGAATATAGTTTGTAAAGAGGGAGTGTACATCGATCCTACCAAGTTTGCGGTAATATTGAATATGCCTCCACCAACAAGAATTAAGTAGTTGAGATCAACTCTCGGTAACACGGGATATTACTGTAGGTTCATCTGCAACTATGCCTCGATCACTGCACCACTCGAGAAGTTGTTGAATAAATCCAAAAGGTTTGCCTAGTCTAAAAATGTGACATTTCCTTTAATTTTCTCAAAGAGAAGCTAGCAAGCGCATTAATCCTTGTTTACCCAGATTTGAAAAAGAAATTTCATGTCCATATTAATCCATCAAGAATCGCTTTGGGATCTATTTTGGCTCAACGTGGAGACAATAACCTTGATCGCTCGATCTACTTTTGCAGTAGAAAACTTTCCACGACGGAAAAGAACTATACCACAATTGAGTAGGAATCTCTCGCAATGGTGTACTCACTACAGAAATTATGGCACTACCTTCTAAGGGGTCCATTCAAGTTCTTCATTGACCACTCTGCACTAAAGTACCTAGTGAATAAGCTTGTGCTTGAAGGAAGGATTTATAAATGGCTCCCATTGTTCCAAGAGTTCACATTCGAGGTCACTATAAAGTGAGGGGGGATGAATTTGCGAGTTGATCATCTTTCCCGGCTGGAGTCGGGCAAAGCTCGAGGGTCAATAGATGATCAACTATCAGATGTTAACTTGTTTTGGGTTGAGTCCATACCTGACTACTTAGAATACATTGCATTATTTCTAACCACAGGGAAATGTCTGGAAGAGTACATGGTGACACAAGAGAAGGCACATGGTATTTCGAGCTGCATATTACCAATTGATTGTAGCGAAACTATACAAGATGGGCCTTGATCAAATATTGTGATGGTGTGTCCTCGGTCATGAGAAGCAGGATGTGCTATGGGAGTGTCATTTTGGAGTTGCGAGTGGACACGTGGACAATAAATCCAGTGTGAAAAAAGTGTTGTAGGAAAGACTCTAGTGTTCGCTTTTCTAAGATGCAAAGGAGTACACCAAGAAATGTGATGTTTTCCAACGGGTGGGATAACCATCACATTGGGATAAATTTCCTTTACAACTAGTAAGAGAGCTCCATGCATTTGAGAAATGGGTGGTAGACTTTTTGGGGCCCACAAGTCCGCTAGCACGTCACTCCCATGCCAAATACATTATCACTACCACAAATTACCTTACTAGATGGGTTTTTGTTGCACTAGTTAAATATTTCACTGCAGACACCACTGCCAAGTTCATCTTCGAAAATATTATCACTCGGTTTGGGTGCCCCCGAAGCCTCACAAGTGACCAGGGGACCCACTTCATTAATGAGACAATTTCCACACTGTTGTAAAACTTCATGATTCGGCACCATAAGAGCATCCCATACCACCAACAAGCAAACTACAGTGTGGAAGCTTTTAAAAAAATCTTAGAGAGAGGCCTCACCAAGATATTCCCTGTCAATTGAGACGAATGGGATGAGCAGAGACCAGCTACTTAATGGGCCTATCATACCACAGTCAAACACCTGCACAAATATACGTCATTCCATATTGTGTATGGCCGAGAATTCGTAGTATCGGTTGAATTCATGATTCCTAACCTTTTTATTTCGTGGGCCAATCACATGTCAAAAGATGAATCAATTGCAAAATGGTTGGACGAGCTCTGAGAGTTGGATGAAGCCATATTCCTATCATATTTTCACCAAATTGTCGAGAAGGAGAGGTAGAAATCATGGCAAAAATGACACATAAAACATAATTCTTTTGCAGTTGGGATCAAGTTCTCTTATATGACAATAGTTTTCTAAAACATCGTGGAAAGTTGTGAATGCATTGGTTAGGACCATTCATTGTTATAGAAGTAAGAGAGTTTGGAGCTATTAAACTCGTGCAACTGGAGGGAGTCCTATTGTCTGGATGGGTGAACGGAGCACGCCTAAAGCCTTTCCATGGCCCAACAGTTTCTTCATCAAATTGATTTGATCTCCAAAAGGGGATCGTAGTTAGGTTTAGGTAGAGTCAGTTAGTTAATTTTGTAGTTGCATCAGTTATGTCAGTTGCGTTAGCTATGTCAATTGTGTTAGTTATTTTAGTTGCATCAGGTATTTCAGTTATCTTATCTAAGTTAGTCGTGAATAAAGCTACCTCAGTTAGGTCTGTTAGTTAGTTCAGTGCAACCGATTGTGGTCAGGGAATCGAACATGGCAGTCGTCTTATCCACAATAATTAACAATAATTCCCTTTGTCATTTCGAATTTGGGTTAAATATCTCTCGTAATATACTTGACACAATTTTTTTATCATCCTTTTGGAATTTTCCATCATCTCGTCATAATTAACCATCATGATCACTCACCTTTTCAATTTTCGCGTCATCTGAGTCAGGTCTAGGTCACAGTCGTCATTAATGCCATGATTTGAATAGAGTGTAGAAAGTTTTCATATTGATTAGTTAAACAACCTAATCAAGTATTTCTATTTAGTTTTCATGGCAACATTAAGTTATTCATTGTTAAAGCGTAGGTGGTCGAATTCCTTAGTATGGCTTTTGTGTCGAATTCCCTCGGTCCCCAGCTTGAATTCAAACCCCCTATGATTGTTGTGTATAGTCATCGAATTGCAGCCATGACTAAGGTCTCCAAAATATCTATTCCCACCCCTCCATCCAACTCCAGAGTCACTGAACTTGAGAATCTCTACGACAAATATGAGAAGGCCACACTCGTGGACAACGACCTATTAGATTCTTTCCATTTCACCGTGCTCAAGTGTGAAATTTTTACAGAGGTTGTAACCAAACCAAATGCAAGCCATTCATCCATAATCAAAGAGGATTTTAGTGGAATACAGAGGTCCACTTTGCTGAACTTGTGAAATTTTCCAGTGTTTGGCACTTAAGGGGCAGTAATTCAGTGTACTAGATTCCTATTTAGCCAAATGCATGGGGGTTCTCTCTGGCTCAAAAAATAATACCCCATACATGCCAGTGACATTTAGAAATTGATAGGACTATCTACTACAGGGGCCATAGTTTCATCTGCGTTCCAGACTACTTCCAAGCAAGGAAAGAATTTAGGTGACAACAATTACTACAACAAGTATGATACTCAGTGTGGTGGCAAGGAAGAAAATATTATTGAACCAATTAACATTCCTACCATCAAATTCGCATGTTATATGATTGTTGGAAAAATAATGCACAATTACACAAAGGGAGAGTGTATCCTAGACACCATTTCAGTGGTAGACACTTTTGAGAAAGGGGAACAATTGAATTGGTGTAGCTATTTGTTGACCGAGCTATTCAAAGCCTATTAAGATGTGTACAAAAGGGAAACATACTTCATCTATAGATATCTTGTTGTTTATTTAGTTATGATGAAGTGGTGTCCTCTAGAAGGCAAAGAGATAATGCCTATATTTGAAGATCAACCCCTAGTGCTTAGGTACTTACCATGGCAGAATTCAAGGGACCCTAGTAGCAAGGAAATCAACAAGGCCTCTTTCATAGGATGGTATGAAAAGTTTCTAGTCGTCACCAACACAAATCCCAGAATCCCACCGGCGCTTCTAAATGACTATTCACATGCAATATTATTTGGCATTAGCCATGGTAGCACCTAGATTCGCCATAAATATGTCAATCCAAACACTTTCTAGATGCGTGCTCAACCTTGCATTCTCTCAAAAGAGGCATTTCATACTGAAGTTCTATCCTAGCCCAAGGTTGTTGGTGAAGGTTTGGATAACAAGAAGATGTATTCTTTTGAAGGGATGTTGCCTAAGTTGCTTCCAAGAGAGAGCCCATCCGCCTCCCAAAAGCGAGTCGTGGAGGAGACACTCAACCCTATCTTCAAGAGGTCTGAGACGACAATGATATCAGTCTGCAACACTCTGGAGAAGCTCGAGTCACCAATAAGTACCTTTCCCTTGTTCTATGAATTTCTTAATATAAGTCCAATTACTACTTTGTCATTCAACCCAGTCATTACCTCATTTCCCTCTATGGCCCCCCAGTCTAATATTGAACCCACCATCTAGGATACTTAGTCGATTGCTACGAGGCCACCATAACTTTTCAGGAAACTGGTTACAATTACCTCTGCCCAGGTCATCAATCTCACTAACGAGGAACCCCATTCCCTTACCAATACACAAATCCTTGAGGAAAACTCATCGTCCACCTCCATTATGTCCCCAAAGCATTACCCATCACCTTGAACAACCTCCCCCTCTGCCACTATTTGTAACATTCCTTCGTCTGATAATCTTCTCAGTGTTGAGATTGAAATGGAAGTAGAATCTGTAATCTAGTCCATCATTGGCACTATCAAACATGCACCCATTGTTCACTCTACAAACATGGATTTGGTTAATACATCTATGTTATCTGCTACTAGCACCAGACCCAAAAATGACAACTAGCCAGCCTATCCACTCAGGTCCCTAGAGAAAAAAATTTATACACACCCTACCCTTGACACCCAACCCCACTTCCCTTTCACCATCGCATTCCTTCTAGAAAATATTGAGTACCCACACCACTGAGGACTTGCAGTGAGAGACTTCACTCCAAGCGCAATCTAAGAAATCGATTTTCAGTGGCCAACCACTGTAAGCCTTATATACACCACCTATTACTATGAAACTTTATGACCTCTAGAGCTGATCTTCCTCCAAATTGTTCACTTTTATTCAACTAGTTGCACGCCAAGTAGAGGCGTTGCACAATAACTTGACAATCGAGCACGAGCAACAAAAACAACAAATCCTTTCTATTTTGGCTGAGTGAGATCAACTTCTTCAGGAAAAGCAAGGGATACAACAACAAATTGATGAAATAAGTGCAAAGTTATAGGATTTTTGGTCCATTATTACTGAGATAGTCCCAAATGCACCAGAAGACTTTTCGGCCTACTCCTTTCGGTTTATTGTGATCATATCAAAACTATATGCACCAACCTTGTCTCAGCAAACAAGAAGCTTCAAAGGACTATTTATGCCACCTAAAGGGTGATCCTTGATCCAGGAACCCATTATGTCAGTGAAGTGGCTTGTCTAAAAGCCTCCATTCAACAGGAGACTGGGGAAGCTAAAGAACTCTTCGCTCAAGTTCATGACTGGTCGACGTTCCTTGCAAAGAAGAATCAACCAGTCTACACTCTATGCCAACAGGCTAATCAACTCTTTAACCAAGCCTTGACCACCCCATACCTCAACCAACAAAAGGATATTTTTGCATAGACAAATATACTCGAAAATCAGATCCAAAAAATTGAGGATGAATCGAGCGTTAAAAAAATTCTGCTCTGCGACCTTAATCCACATACACAAGTCCACTTCCAGAAACTACATCAACTAAGCATAGAATCAAAAAATAAGTGGAATGATCTCCTTACTACAAGATCTGCCCAACCAACAACTGAACTCACCGCGCACTTCATCAAGCAAGTTATCACTCTCATGGATCCATGGCAGTCGACCCTTGGCGAGTATACATAATTTAAAATTGTAGTCATCCAATCTATCCCATATTTGGGTCCTTCGTTCGAAAGAGCACTTGTTGCATATCAAGGAACATGCTAAGAAGGAGCAGCACAGGCAGGAGCACCGCAACAATAAGAAGCACTGACAACATCAACAAAGGATTGACTCGGGGATGAGTCAATTGGTTGTGGTTGTGGCCTGTTGTGTACTTCATTTTTGGGGACAAATTTTTCATATGTTTTGACCAAATCTGACCGACAGGAAGTCACGAAGAAGGAAATCGAGGAAAGAGAAGGAATTCGATAATATTTGTCAGTTACGAAAGGTTGGCCAGGGAAATTAGGGAGACATGCAGTCACATCCAAGCTGAAATAGCTGTCAATGAGAGAGAAATCAGTCACAGTCGAGCATAGAAGCAATCAAGAAGTAAAGGGCAAGACATCCAAGGAAGAAATTAGTAATTCAGGCGAGAAAATTGCATAAAATTCAAAGAAAAGGGAAAAAGCGAGAGAGAGAAGACTTGTGTACCGAAATGTTGTCATTGAGTCTATTGGGCTTAACAATGTTCTGTGTTTATCTGATTTTGAATTAGTTTGTATTATGATTTCCTATCTCTATCGAAAAGGCCTCAGAGCCTGAATGTAATGATGTATTGATGGTTGAAGCTAATGAAAAGGAGTTGTGGGGATGTTTATGGATCTGCATGTGTCGGTTTTATGGGTCCCTTTAAATTTTTTATTATGAATGCATGTGTATACTCTTTATTCCTTTGAATGCTTTGGTTGTTGTCTTTCGTGATGGTTATACATCTTATGTTGTATTTCTAAGTTAATTGGGACTGTTAGCCCTTGTGCAACTCTTCTCGGTGCCTAGTTATAATACCTTAACTAAGTAAGGTTGCGACACGCCTTGGGTCAAATGCCTTATTCTCATTGAGTAAGGTGAAAATTTTGGCATTATGATAGACTACAACAGACCCTTTTTTGGCCCCTGTGTCTGAACCCAGGGTCTCTACCCTTTCCTAATTTTCTGCCAACACAAAATTTGAAGTTGTTGAGTTCTATCTTGTTAAAAGGCACCTCAACTCAAAAGTGGATGCTTTAGAAAATAAGGGAGCTTCCTTAGGTCAATGGATCTTGGCTTAGGATGATATGAGTGATTTGTATAAACCTTTACCATGAAAATCCCAAGCATAAACTAGAGTTTAGGTGCTTTGAATATTTTAAGTAGTAATAAAGAGGGAATTATTTGTGTAGTGGTCTAATGGCCTCATGTCTGACCAGAACCATGTATTTCAAATCTCCAAACTCTTTCCTCATCATGTTTCTAGCCACTCCTTTCTAACAAGATTCAGGTCCATGTATACACCTGACCCAACCATGTGATCACATGCGAGGCTTGGGATATATGGATGCTTGCTCAAAAATTCAATAAATGTTGAAGGATGCAAAGGGACGTTTTTTCCAAATCTAAGGAGAGGTAGGCATGCTCAAGGTACAGAGTTTTAATGAAGATGGGAGGAATCTGCAGTGTATTTAAAATAGAAATTGAATGTCTAATTTTGAGAATGTACAGGGAAATTTGTTGCATTGAAGTTGGCAAGAGAATTGATGACTTGGTGGGGTAAGACATTTAGGTTATAAGGCACAGTCGTTCATCACCATTTCAACAACAATTTAGGTTTGGTTCATCAAATTCCTACAGTAAAGGAGGATTTTTGCATTGGCATCAACCTGGAAAGGTCATCTGGCTTTGAGAAGGAAGAATTTGGTCAACATCTAGACTATCTCATGGCAACATTGAATACATATTGACTCTGAGATTGTTTTCTAGATTAGTCACATAACCAAAAAGAATGATTATGTGATTAATCTGGGAAAAAATCTTAGAAACATGATGAATCAAAAAATCCTAAAATCAGAAACATATTGAATCTATTAACTGGGTAGGGGAAAATGGGGGTCATTGAGTTTCAAGCTCAATTAGAACTCCTAAATCAGAAAATTGGTCGACTACGGACCAAGATAAACAATCTACAGATGAGAAATGATCTTCTAGAGCTCTGTTTGGCAAGAATGGAGTCCTTGAGTGGGAATGGTGTAGTTGTAGTAGGAGTGGAAGAGGATATGAATGTCACATTGGAGGAATATAGAGATGTTGAAGTGGGATGCTAAGGTGGAAAAAGAGGCGCAGGATCCTATCCATTACATCCAAGGCAGTCTAACAAAGAAAATGAATAATTTAACCATGAATATGGTTCAAACAGTGTAGCCTAGTTAGTTTCTTGAGTTAGCCTAGAAGTGAAATATGTAGACAATGTAGGAAGAAAACAAGTATTTTTTGGACTCTTTTGATCTTAGTAGATGAAGATCATGTTGCAGATGTAAAAGGTTCTGGCCTTGAAACCAGATTTAAATTAATATAAATAATCTAATTGTTTCATATATATATATATATATATATATATATATATATATATAGATATCAACACTAATGCATTATATGTTGGAGAACATCTGGTTATCGTGGCGAGTGAGGTGCATTGAAGGAAAAAAAATCTACAAAAGTGTTTGGCTACCCACTTGTGCTAGCAACCTCTACTACAAATAGAGAAGTGATAAAAAGATTGGGGAGCTTCTATAAAAACCTTTGCTACAAGGTTTTCTCCTTGTAGTGTGAGGATAATCATTAGGAGGATTTTGTTCCAATGTCAAATTGTTAGATTATTATAAACCCCCAAATCTCGAGGTCAATGTCATGCCTTTGTGAGCTATGATTTTGAAATACACTAGACTCGTCATGGCTAGGAGAGTTCTCGTATGGTTGTTATACCCTATCTAGAGCTTCCCCTTCTCGTCCTTAATTGACTTTACTGACATGATGTATAAAACCACCATGAACCATGTCACTATGTCGATGAATCTTGTATCTAAGTGATGTGTGCTCACTAGAGCCCTTAATAAACAAAATATTAGTGTTGTCCCCCTCCACGTTAACCATATGCATGTGCCTCCTTCTATCACAAAGTAATTATCACAGTAAATGTTTTCTTTAGTTTTTTTGTAGCTAGGTTGAGCCTAGGCTGGGGGCAACCCATTTGTTGGATGGAAGAATGATGTACCCATAGTGGGATTCTATCGCCAGGATTGTGCAAATCTCAATCGAGCTTAAATACCCATTGCGATATTTTAATCCCCCAAAAGTAGTTTCCATCCTCAACCCCTTCCCATGAAATTTGAACCTGAGACTTGATAAATATTACTAGTAATATGCTATGCAAATCATCTCCTTAACACTCTCATTTAAATAATTAATCATATATATTTAAATATATAATAAAAAAAATATAACTTATTAATATTAATCTAAAAATAAATATGACATAATAAATTTAAATACAAAATAATTGTGATTAAATCATATACATTAATGAATTTTTACCTTGAAGCGTACATCACTTTATTTTTCTTTCTTTTTTGTAATACTCGGCCATTATTTCTATTTATATCCAAAAAAAAATTTACATTTGATATTCTTGAGAGCCTAGTACTATCTACGTTAGAAGATTACCATGTTGGTAAGTACATGAAAAAAATCCAACCACCAAAGCGTGAACCATTGACATACCAATAGTTGATCATTTTATCCTTTAACAACCATTTCCATGCAAAAATGAGGATGACAAAAAATTAAGTAGCAACCACCAACTATGAGACCATGAGATAAAAATGAAAGCAGAGATGGACCTATTCGGCTAGGATGATCATCAGGTGATCTGGAGAGGAGTCTACACTGACCATATTGATTGGTTAAGCATTTATAATTGCTTCACTATTTGTGTGTGAAATGGAGTCAGTGTCAAAGTCTAAGATGATATAACATTCTATTTTGCTCAATCTAACCAAAATTTCATCCATGTCATAAAAAGTATCCATGAGAATTTGCTTCAAATCCTCCGGGCCCACAAAGAGCTTATAGTTATCAACCTACTTGTCTTGGAGCACCATCTGAAGAAGTGTCTCCATTTTCCTATGCGTTGATATAAAATACATAAAATATAACCTTCTCTTCTGAATTTTACCAAGGTATGGCACCCATTTGGTGCTGCCATTGCAAACTTCAGAATGTGAATAATAAATACGATCTATGAACTCTTTAGATTCCAAGGTGCGATTTCCTTACAAACCTCCAAGGGAACCACAGCAAAAAAGTTTGGAACCAACTCCCATCCAAAAAGTCTTTGGTGTCTAGAAGAGGACATCTTGGATGCGCTTCCCCTACGACAGAGAAGTCGTTGACAGGGGGCCATGAAAGACCAGTACCTACAAGAAAATAGAGCCCGAGAAAATTGGAGCAACCAAGCGAGGTGATTGTGATTAAAGAGTGGATGCGATAATCCAATTATGACCTGAAGGACTTAGTGAAAATATCATAAGGCTTGTACTTGGCAACGAAGAACCAAGATATATATCATTGAGAAAACTAAAAAAGAAGGGCCCCTGACCCAACTGAACGTTAAGCCCTCTATGGACACAAACCAGAGAGTACTTGATTGAAACCTTTTAGGGAACTTGAAGAGAACAAACTCAGAACCAAATTGAAAAAGACCCACTGTACCAAACGTCGCCGACCAGTACTGGGAAATTGAACGAGATTCTCAAGGGCTCGATGGATTGAAGGTCGAGAGAGGGAAGAACGACAACGAGTTCAAATGAAGGCCCAGATGAGGTATTATTAAGAAAAAACCCAAAGAACATTGGCACTCTCGTTGTAATACCTTGCCTCTGATAGCGAAACACCTTAGTAGAGTACAATAGAACGAGGACCCATGGTAAGACTTCAGATGGACTAAATAACGAGATTGAAGAATAAAAAACACCAATAACAATCAATAACAATGATATTGAACCTAACATAAACCTCGAATAACATATGACAACAACCAACAAAAGTATTTAGTTTGATCTGAAGACTCTAGGTTAGGACCAAAAACCACCATAATTGAGATACCTCTCTGAAAACAGATGTTATCAGCTGAGTGAGTAATGTGGAAAGGAAGGTGAGAATCCAGAGCGAGCCTTGTATGTGAGACAAGATAGGTTCACCACCTTAAACTCACCTAAAAAGTTTGCACCCTGAACATGAAACGAACTGTTCTATACCTCAATATGCGAAAGGCAACGTTTATGAGATGCGAGCCAATGTTGAATCAATACACCCACAAAGCGACAAGTGTAATACTTCTCCCATGATTCTACCATCCCAAGAATTTGCAGAATGGCGAGGTCATAAATGAGCCTCGATTGCTTGCCAGAGAAATGCGCAGCCATATCCAATCTTGCGTATGATCTCACACCCTTACTTGCTCCGAATAAAGACTTGATTTTTTGGTAATCCTTCCCAAATGCAAATACCCCATCTCCCTTGCTCACAAATTTAATGTGGAAATGCCTCCACCATATAGAGGCTCTACGTAACCCAATATGTAGCCACACATGATATAATCCTGCCAAGTGGAGGCCATGGCATGTTCACCAAAGCATGCCTCCTACTTTACCAAACAAACTATTTGCATTTCAATCATGAACAACAAGATCAATTGTTCATCGGAAAACAAAAAACCAATGACTTACAGTCAGCAAAGCACCCCATCTCGTAGCATACATCACTTTCTAATTTCAATTGCAAGTAAAGGCAATGACATAATGGTCCTTCATATATTGTTCTACAACCACCCTATTTGTAAGTTTGTATATGATATGGAAAAGTAATGATAATGGATATAATATTAAACCTTCTATCTCATACCATGTTAATGGGGACAAAGTGTTTCAGTTGTCACTTCTATGGTGTTATGGAACACTTGGCAAACGAGCGGATTTACATGACAATATGAAGTATTATGAACATCCACTCAAAACAAAATAAATGCAAACAACCAATGCATAATGTAATGATAAGCTTTCGATTTTCCATTCAATTTCCCTTCAATATTAAGGAGGGTAGAATGATTCATTTAACCCCACTTCTAATGTTTTATGAATTCACTTTTATCGCTATTCTGAAATATTTTTAATATTTGAGAATTCGGAGTTAATAATAAGCCATCAACGTCTATAAAGTATCTATGGGCAATGCCTTTTATCTCAATAATAATTGGTGTATATACTAGCAATTGTCCCAAAAGGTACAAAGAGAGGCCGATAGGATTATTAAATTAGAATTGTTGAATTTCTCTAGAAGAGATGTTGGTTCAAGCCTAACGGATGAGCAATTTGAGCTAGCTAAAGGCCTTACTAATTACACTATTGTTTGGGTCTTGAAGTCTGGAGAGACTTTGCTCGAACTTTTTTGTCTCAAGGAAAGTATATTAGGAGATTTTTGAAAACGTTCAGAAAGGATCAGTGCAAATACGCATCGGTGCCTTTACAACAGAATACTAGACTTCAAAATAATTATGGTTCTAAGAGTTCGATGCAACACTGTATAGAAAACTGGTTGAGAGTCTAATTTACTTGACTACCAGTAGGCCCGATTTGGCTTTTGCAGTCAGTTTATTGAGCCAATTCATGTCAAAGCCCCTTGAGAATCATTGGGTTGCAGCGAAAGGCGTCTTAAGGTATCTTCAAGGAACCTTAGACTTTGGTATTAAATATACTAATTCGTTTGATGTTAGATTGACAGGATTCTCAGACTCAGGTTGGGTCGGAAATATAGATGACCAACAATCCATAACAAGTTATGCATTCAACATTGGGTTCAGGGTTATTGAATTGAGCAGTGACAAGAAGAACAATGTATCCTTATCTTCAGCTGAAGCAAAGTATCAAACAATGTGAGGAGCAACATGTGCGGCAGTTTCATTGAACCAGGATGTTAAAGAAGAACAAAAGGATGCAAAAGTTATCAGGTGTGACAACTAGAGCTCAATCAAACATGCAAATAATCTAGTGTTTCATAAAAACACCAAGCATATTGATACATAGTTTCACCTTGTTAGTGAGAAGGTTCAGTAAAAGGAAATCCATATTGAATATTGTAATACTTGTGATGATGTTGTAGACATTTTTACTAAGCCTCTTGTAAGAATTAAATATGAGTTATTTAGGGAGATGTTAAGAGTGCTATGGAACCCTTTCTCCATTAAAAGGTAGTGTTAAAATTAATGGACAAATGTATTCTTGGAGAGAGTTTGTTCATTAGTTTCATGTGAGACTTGGATTAGGAATTTGTTCCTACATTCCAGGTGGTTGTTCTAACTTCCTTATTTGATTGTAAACTATATATTCTTGATTTTTAGTGAGAAGATCGTAGATCGTTCCGCTAGAGGCAGTCTCCAAGTGAAGCTCCTCACCTGAGATTTTCTATGTTTAATGAATAAATTCTTTTTCTTCCATTTTTTAACAATTACTTCCATAAGTTGCACTGCCGAGTAACTGAATCTCCGATTTAGCTTCTTGCATAAACACTACCTTGTCACCTTGTAAGTAACGATGAAGAAGATATTTCAAGATATGTGTAAGTGTTTCTTATGTTTCCTTTTGGATAAAACTCATATTCTTTAGAGAAGCTTAAGAGGTCCTAAAAGAGAAAACCAACTATACCAAAAGGACGAGCTTAGAGATAGCTTGGTTAAGTATTGAAACAAGTTAAGAAGTAACTTGTTATTGCAATGTACAAGTGGACAAGGTAAAGTTCACAAAGAAACTATTGATAGTCATGACATGGGTTCAAGGAGAAGTCATAGTAGATGAAAATAAGATGCCAAAGTAAATGACATAAGAAGAAGGATGACTCAAAAGGAAGTTCACTGAGAAGTTGTTGAGATAAAAGTGCACCTGAATGTACTAATGTAACAAGAAGGTAAAGAAGACCAAATGTTTAATGGATTATGTGGAAGAAATTAAAGTGGCATAGGTTACAAGTGAAGCTAGAGCGTAGGTTTAATGCTTAATTGAATGATGAAGAGCTCACAACAACCTAGATGGAAGTTTACTTTTGTGAACTTAAACACAGAGCAATCCTTAGTAAAGATAAGGATGAAGAAGTTGATGAGATCCAAAGATATTGTGATTTTAAAACTAGTGAACTGTTGGCGAATACAAATCATGTAGTTGTAGATGATAAAGAGTTTCCTCATGAGGTAATAACAACGAAATTCCAATCAATGTAATTGTAAATGAAATTCTTATAAAAAAAGAGACATCTATGAAAAAGAGGATGAAGAGAATGACAATAAGTAAAGAGACATCTATGAAAAAGGGGATGAAGAGAATGACAAACTTATTGCAAGCCTCATGAACTTTGCGGAAATATTTCAAATTAGCATGATGATTTGATGTCTGAAACATCAAACAAAGCCGCACAGCCTTGTGATTTTAAATATGACATTTTTTTTTTTCAAAGTTTGGTTGAAGATTAACTACAAAGTAACCCAAGATCCCTAGCATATTTAATTTTCACCATGCTTTTAAATTGCAAATTAATAATTTGTATTCCTTTTGACACTTGTGCCTTCCATTTGATTTCTTCTAGAAATCATTTTCTTTAGTGGGTTGATGCTCTTGCATCAGACTTAATTATGATAAGGCTGAAGCTTGGGCTAGTTTATTATGCATAGACAGTTATAAATTTCTGCACCTGAATTCCGACTTCTAATCAAAGCAATGTGATAAAATTCGATGCAAAGGAAGCGTATACTAAATATTTAAAAAAAAAATGAAGTAAAGAACAATTAGCTAAACATCTACAAGAATTTGTTTTCTTGATTTAATTACAAGAACATATACAATAGATTCACGTGACCTTATTCAAGTATTTCACCAAATTTGTTTTCTCAATTTACAAAAGCCTCATAAAGAGCTAAATACCATGGACAAACGCGTTGGATTTATGACAATGTGTGAGAAACAAACCATGCGAATATTTTTCATTACTTCATATATGCCATTCAATTCCACCAGCTGGAGGAGGAGATCTCTGAGTCCCTTTACATTTTTCGTCATGTGAACAATTAACAGTGATAAAGATTTAATGAAAATGTGAGAAAATGTTTCTTCATAACATCAGATATGTCTTTGAACAAAAATAAAATCCACGAGAAGTGTCTTTTTCTGAAATTCGATCTCCGTTTTATAGTTTTGCGGTTTGTAAAATCTTTCCCAGAATATTTAAACCTTCCGCGCGAGCTTGAAGATCTTCTTTCTTTGCACTCTTATCTTGCAACACCGTGTGGCACACATAGGAGAGGGTCTTATCTTGCAACACGATCGGGCAAACGTGCGAGAGAGTGCGTTCAATGTCAGGCACATTTACTTTCCAAAGTGAGTTGACAATCAATTCTTTGTTGGACTGTAAAAATGCTCCAAAATCGGCTTCACTGTAATTCTCCCCCGTACTCCGCTGCTCTTTGATATCTTCTAATAACTGCAACAGAGCAAAAGCACTTGTTCCCGCTGTTTCTGAGCCATTCGGCTATAAATGACAAACCCAAATATAAGTCTCCGTTCTTTCCAAGTTCCTTAGCCGCTTCTCTTTCATACATGTAACCAATTGTCTGCAGTATACTGTTTCCATTAGCTGCACCGCCCAGCAATTTTAACGTCAGATTTAGCTTCTTCTATAAACCCACCCTTCTCACCTTGTACGTACGGATAAAGACAATCTTTCAAAACCTGTGCAAGATTTTCTTCTCTTTCCTCTTGTACTTTCCTGTTATCCGTGTGCTCGACTTCAGTAAAGATCTTCTCAAAAGAAGCCATAGAAGCAATTGTGAGGTGGCCTATACAGTCTTCAAATAACTTGCTTCCAAACAGCATCGCAAAGACTGTTGTTGCCTCTATTATTGTTTCCATTGATACAACTGCATTTCCATGTGCTGGATCGCTGGGAACATGGTAAGCTTCTCCTAATGGCTGAAAATTTTGTGCCACCTGAGCATCATTTGTATTTTTAAGAGGAAAAACCTGCCTGGCCTTCATGTAATAAGCATTCTTGAAGCTTATTACATTTAAAATTGATGCCCTTTTTTGTGAAGCGCTGGGAAGGGTAGAACACTTATTTTTGACGTTTAAAAGATTTTAGGAAACGTTCTTACGCCTATTTATTTTTATTTTAGATGTAGTAGTGTTATTTTAGCAAGTTGACAACTTGACATATTCTCACTGCAAGTCTGCAACCACGATAGATTTGCCACTAATTAAAAAGGGAAACTTACCTTTATTAGAGTACACGATATATTTCTTCCTGCTCCCTTTTATAGAGTACACCACCTTTCTTCCACATAAAAAAACACCAAAAAAAATAGGGCCAAGGTCGTAAAGTACCAGTAAAAATGCCAATCAGCGCCATTGTTGCCCCTCCATTTCACAGTTCGGAACGCAATGGAAATTTATGATACAGATTGATGGTGGCGTGGCTTCATCGTCAAACTGCGCAAGCGCAAAGAAAGAGCTCTGGGCTGTTTACTTCCCACAATCGCACTCTCAAGGAATATGCTCATTGAAAGCTACCCCAGCGGAAAATGGGATCGGAGGAAACTGCGAATTGGCCCCTCAGGTTAGGCATTGAATTTTTTTCTTCAGACACTCCGAGTCTGAGTCGCTGCCAACTTTTAATTTTTTTATTTCATAACCCTTGGCAAGTGAATTTGAGTTTTATTAAGTATAATTTATTTTCCTTTAATCTGAATATATGAACCAGATATAGATGCATCTTCGGTGTATAATTAAATTTGGGTAATTTATTTCTGTGCAAATAAACTCCAACTTTCCACCTTTGTCATCTTGAATTAAGTCAGCCGCTGGTTTTTTTTCTCTTTTTCTGATAACCAATAAAATAAAAATCTATCACAAAAGAAATAGAGAGAAAGAACTGAAATAATAACAAAGGTGGAAATTTCATCATTAATCGAATCTTATTGAAATTGGAGATTCATCATTATCTAAAATCTCATATTATGCAATCTTGCAATCTCTACATGTAATAATGATTTGAATTTTTATAAATATAATCAATTTGTATCATTTTTTCCTTAAAAATCACCACATTCAATTTTTATATTTATTTAATACTTCTCAATCCTGGACAAATGGCAAAAATAATTTGAATTTTATCACCATAGAAAAACAATATTCACTATATTTTTTTTTAAAATCCTAAAAATCATCAGCTTCAACTTTTCATTTATTTTATACTTCTTCATGAAAGACTAAATATTATAATAATTTGAATTTCATAAAGTTTAAAAATCATTTGTAATTTAAACTTTTCAGTTATTATATGCTTCCCATTGGAGGACTAAATTTGATAATGATTTAAATTTTAACGAACAAAAACAACTTCCATTATATTTTCCTAAAATTTCGTCAGTTAAAACTTTTGATTTATTTTCGAGTTCTCTGAGAAAAACGATTTCTATATATCCTTTTTTACAACTCTTCATTCATCCATCTATTATATACTCTCTTTTGCACTCATCCATTTATTTGAAGACAAATTTTAAATTAGATCTGAAAGGCCAAAAAAAACTAGTTAATAATTATAACACCAATCTATAAATATCACAAAAAAAAAATTAATTTTCCTTGAAATTAATTAGTTAAATACTAAATGCAATAATAATTTGAATTTTATCCCGCATAAACAATTTCCACGATATTTTCAAGTCGTCAGTGTCAACTTCTCGTTGATTTTAGACTTCTCAGTGGTTGAATTTTATTAAACATAAACAATTTACATGATATTTTCTTTATAACAATTTACATGATATTCAAGGCATATAGGAAGTCCATATTGCCTTCTTGTTAGTATTCAATTTTATTTCTGGTTTTTAATTGAGTTTTACATTAAAAGTTAATTCATAAGAGATTTGATGTACCATATTTAATTACAAATATTCTAAGTTGCACTGAAACAAATATGGATACATGGTTTGATTTGAAATGGATAAATTTTCAAAACAAGGAAATGACATGCATATATATATATATATATCATTCATCTTTTAGAATCTAGAATCTATATCTAAAAATGCATAGTCATCGTCATGAATTCAACATAAACAAATCATCATCATTAATTCAGCATAAACATTGTCATCATCATTAGTGATTATTATAACATTCAACATATTATCATCATCATTAATAATGTAATAAAAAATGCTACATCCTTTGTGCTTTCGGGTCCAACTCCTTCAAAGAACGTGTCGTGCATGGCAAATGATATCTATCTTCCTTGCATGACAATTAAAAGGCCCATGGGATAATTGGAATATTCCATCAAGACCTATTTGAACATTTCAATCTTCTCAATGTCAGCTTAGTCTCATGACTATATGCAGTGACAAGATTGGCTAGAGAAGATTTGTTATATTGGAGGGATTTATGAAATCAGGAGCAAAATCAATGACAATTAACAAAACCTTAACCAAAATGAAAATTAATCGCTCAAATAAATCTCTTTATGAAGAGATTCATCAAACCCTTTTATTTGCATTTTTGAACATCTATCTTTTTCTTAGTAAGAATCCTTGATAAATATATGGAGTGTCGTTGTTTCTAAAGATTTAGAAAATACTTTATGAGACTCTGTTTATAGTGAGTTTATTTGCATATTTGATTTCTTCATTTTTATTATTTATTTATGGCTATACAAATTTTCAAATTTTTTAACATTTTAAGGGTGGATTTTGGTCACAATTTTGGTGGATCCGTAAATCCGGAAACGGATCCAAAAAAATTAAATCCCTTGGAAACGTATCCAATTCCAAATCTAAAGTTTCCGATTTTTGAAACGGCACAAAAACGTTTTTACAGCGTTTCGGACAAGAATCGTATCGGTTTATGTATCGGAAACGGGGATCCACCTGAAAATTCTTCAGGAGTTTCCAGTAACTTAGCAAATATTATGTTACAATTCTGTTAAATAAGAGTGCCAGGCCGCGGTGAGCTGTGTGATCATTGATTGGTGAAGGGTTAATCTATTATGAGAACATCATTCTTGAAGGGTAAACTTTTAAACATAACGTTTGTTGACGGGAAGCATAAAGATCCAAAACGTAAAAAAAAATTGTATGACGGGTAAAGAGAAATCCAAATTCCAACCCTGGATACCATGACAAGTAATTGAAGAAGACGCTGAATGTTCGCTGAATGGCATAGATGCCAGGTGTCAACATCGGAAAGAAAAAGACGACTAAAGTCCCTTTCAAAGGAAAGCCTATTAACTTAATAAATATTATATTATATTATATACACTTTAGTTTGATGTGAACGCGTCAATATTATGTATATAATAGGGATGCACACTATTGTTCAAGATTTTTGTGGTTGGGTATTAAGAAATAAGCCTATCAGCTTAATAAATATTATATTATATTATATACTAAATATTATATTATATTATATACACTTTAGTTTGATGTGAACGCGTCAATATTATGTATATAATAGGGATGCACACTATTGTTCAAGATTTTTGTGGTTGGGTATTCAGAGATAAATAATCACTACATCAATTATTTTAGATGCAAATTATATTTATTAATTAAATAAATATTTTTGTTATTGAAATAGATTCACTACATCAATTATTTTAGATGCCAATTATATTTATTAATTAAATAAATATTTTTGTTATTGAAAGAGATTCCTAGGTATGTTACGTATTGAGTATGAAATCAATTTTTAATTAGTTATTTTTTTTATAACTTTTTCCCCTATATTTTGTTTTTATATTTAATTAATTGTATTTATAACTGAATTAGTTCAATGTATTAGATTGTCTTTCGATTTGCCCCTTGAAATATGATAATCCAATCTCCCTATTCAACTCCATTTCTTCACCATGAACTCTTAAACTTTCTTTAACATGTTTTTCCAATCTCCTATTACATTATTCCATTATTCCATTATCACAAACTTGTGCAATGAGCCTTGTGCATTGCTTATTGACTTGTGCATTTCTCGTTGTGCCCTCCTTTTGACCATCTTCGGCATAATCGAAACACTAATCTCATATTTACACTCACCCTCCATTTATTACATGGTTATGCCCTCTATAAATATTATTTGCGAATACTTGTAAATTTTTTTTATGTTTAAGGGATTAGTTTAACTTGGTTAATACTTGTAATTTTATTTATTTATTTATTTATTTTTATATGTTTAAGGGATTAATTTTGATGGGTTAGGTTCAATGTTATTAGTCATTATCAAAATTGTTGTTTGACTATATATATATAATTTAAATTTCTCTTAATAAAATGTGTTATTTTATAATGTTAAATTAATTAAAAATATTATTTATATTAAAAATGTCTTTTAAATTTTTTCGACCATCTTTATTATAAAACCCAAAAGAAAATATCTACATTTTTCACTTACACATTATTTTTGTAATATTCGTTTTTATTATACATGTATATCACATTTTTTCTATTTTCAAACTTTTTTAATAAATACTTTCACATCTCATACTAAATATATATCAATGGTTTTTACACACAAACTTCTAATTTGTGTAATAAAAAATAAACAAGGCAATATCACCCTCGTAATATGATATAATCTTTGGATTCTTCACATGAATTTGGAAATGAAGCACACCAATTAATTTGGAGTAATTATTTGTTGAAGGTAAATCTTCTTTAAGACAAAATAATATTAATAGCAACAATATAGCATAGTCCTTGCATCTACCCTTAATTAATTGATTAAGGTTATGCTTCTTTGTGGGAGGCTTGCATTTTGTTGTTATTTGAGAATACCTGCATTTCTGCAATCTGTTGTTATTTACGTGTTCACACCTTCATATCCTGCATAAGAAAACTACCTCCACATAGCTTTCCTTTGCAACTCTGTACTTTGCGTAATGAAAGCCATCTTTGCATAGCTTCATCCACACTCCCACATTCCACATAATTTTTGTAGTTCGCATGATGAAGGCTTTATCTGCATCTTTATCATAGTGTGTCGTTATTTGAGAACATTGTTTTTCTGTATTTTCATTATGCACCCTTTGCACCCTGCACAATGAAATTAATTCAATTAAAAATAAAAAAAAATAACTGCATTAAAATTTGTATTAGAAGAAATTTAATACATGGAAATTTAAATCCCACAAAATTAATATATCAACTTCATTTTAAGGATTTAACATTGTGCAAAGTGCAAAGGGGTAGCCAACATTTTCCTTGTAGAAGCACAGAGGTGGAGATGAAGCTTTTATTATGCCCATTGCGAAGAGTGGAGGATGTTTTTATTGTGCCAAGTGTGGAGAAAGCACATTGTATAATGAAATTAACTCAATTAAAAGTAAAATATTAAAACATATAATTTGATAATCCAGTGGCGGATCAAAGTTGACGAACATAGTTTTGAAAATAGAAGTTGAGATTTATTTCAGATTTTCAAAGAGTTGTATTTTCTATAGTTGATATTGGTTTTTCTATTTGGAATATATGTGTCAAATCTTGGAAAATTTCCGGCCTATGTAGATAATTTAGTTTATTGGTTTTTTAATGCCCAATATTTTTATCATTGAACTTGATCCATATTACATTGACTGTATTTGTTTTGTGTATATGATTTGATTATTCCATCTATACGATTTACGAATTCGTATTGTGACTCATAGCTTCCAACATATATTTCAATTAGTATATTTAATTTTAAGACAAGTTGCTAACAACGACAATATTGTGTTGCCATCCTCTTATTGAGCTCCTTGACATGACGTTGTTTCCATCAATTTTTTAGCACTTTGATTTTTCATTGTACAAAATGTAGAGGTGGGGAGGAAGCTTTTGTTGTGCGCAGTGTGAAGTGCAAAGGAAGCACAATAAAATTAACTCAATTAAAAGTAAAATATTAAAACATATAATTTGATAAGCTAGTCATGGATCAAAACTAACGAACATAGTTCTGAAAATTTCTTCATGGGTGGTCCAATGTCTGGTTCTCAAAACTATTTTCAATGGCACTAAGTGCGGGGGTGCAATTGTGCATAGGTGCAGAAGGAGCATACTGAAAGCTTCTTCCACATCTCCACATTAACTATTTTAAAAAACAATCTTGTTCGATTGAATTTGATAGTTAATTAGACTTATATTTCTATTTTTTTTTTTATTTTAAACTTTACCATCACTTGCACTTTCGCTGAGCAATCAACGAGGTTATTATTTATGTAATGTGCACAATGAAATCCAAGCAATGAGACACAAACAATTGCCCTAAATTCACTTTGAGATGCAGAGGACGCTTTCAATGTGCGGAGTTCCGAGGTACAATGAATGTTTTCATTGTACTAAGTGTGGAGGTGTCGCGAACACTCTTATTCTACAAAGTGCGGAGGAAGCTTCTATTCTGCTTCTTTTGCACTTGCTTCTTCCCACACATACGCTTGTTTTTCAAATCCTTTATTATGTAATAAAAAATAAAAGATTAAAATATATAATTCTCCACACTCGACACAATGTATCAATGTTGTGACGAATATAATTTTTTCTTGAACTGAATTTCATAAAAAAGGACATAGAAAATGAACAAAAACATATTTAAAATTGCATAAATTTAACAACACCATCAAAACTAAAACTTTGGTTTCTTTTGTAGTCAATTTGGTGTAGGTTCGAGGCTTTAAATGTTTTTCGTGAAAAAAACAATCCTTAAATTTAACCACAAGTAAGCCAAAAGAAAAAAAGTGCATAGTGCATTCTCTAAGACCTGCCGAAGATGATAATTTCAATTTTTTTTTATCACAACTTTTTATATAGCCTCAACGTTTTCATTGTATGGAAACCCTTGATTTTGGTAAATTAAAAAGAATGCTAAAATGCGTGAATGAATGAATAAATAGTTTAGAAAACCTTTTTATTTTGCTATCTTAAATCAATTTAAATAATGGAAGTGAGACAAACACCAAGCAATATTATTTTTTGTCTGTAGAAATTTTGAATAATTTAACACATATTCAACAGAGATTATCCTGATCATGTACTATTTCGGAATACATACACAATACATAAGCTCCTCTACGTTGATCATCAATATAGCAACATCAATAACAATAAAACATCAAGAGCATTCACAAATTAACACAGTATGTATTCCGGGGAAAGCATCTCGCTAAAAACCCCACACTATCTGTATATTAATGATTGAGAACATGTAACATTACAAAGTACAATGCTTATCACAAGAAATCCAGTACCAGATCCACCTGTTACACACAATACAGCTGAGATCTGATCTCCAAATTTATTCCACTGCTTTCCTGCCTCTCCAGCTCAATACCTGCTCAAGAACTGATGAGAATGGTTTACCAATCTCGTATTTCACCTGCAAAGAATCACTCACACTGTGTTGGACGTGAGAACAGGCTACAATTCTTGATATTGGCCAATTCATTGGCATACTCAATCCCTCTGATTGTGCAAATCATCATGCACAACTATAGTTACAACTGATAGCAATCTGATCCTCTAACACCTGTCCCTGCTGAACTGAACATGCACTGACATGCAACTGAGTTAACTGATGTATTCTATAGTTGCATTATGAGCTAATAAATTGTGAATTAATTAATAACTAATTCACCCAACTCATCTCTAGTCTATTTTCCAGTTAGACTAAATACAACCAGTTTAACAAAGCTAAATTGAACACAACTCCATCAACTGCACCTCCAGTCCACTAAACTCAACTCAGTTGAGTTCTAACTGAAGTCCTGCATGCAAATATTAGTCATCCCATAGGTAACCACGTATTTCCCTCTGGTATCTGCATGTACCACATCCGTAGCTCATCCTGAAGTGCTCCAAGAGAACAAGATCAAGTTTATAGTCCAAATATTATTATGAGAAAATAATATTTGACTTTTCTATTTTTGACAGCCAGTCTAAAAATAGACTTTGATCACTCATAATGTGATCACTCACACTGCGGTCACCCACACTGTGATCACTCATGCTGTGGTCACCCACACTGTGCCATAATTTGCCTGTGGGCCCACTTAGTGAAGGCGACTCTTTTCACTAAGCTCCATCATCTTGTTGCAATCTCAACATTGTCATCATTTGAGAAAATTGCGTTTGCGCAGTGTGCACAATGAAATCTTTCTCCACACCTTCATATTTCATACAATGAAACTAACCACCTCTTCATAAAGGGATAAAGTACACTTCATTTAATATTGGACTTTTGTAGTTCTTTTTACTATAAAGTTTGAAAGATTTTATACGTTTTAATCATTTAAAGTTATCCGGAATGCAGAGATGTGGAATAATATTTCATTGTGCTTCTTCTGCACCTTTGCACTCAAAGCCACCAAACATAGGTAATAGTCACAGGTTAATTTGGAATGTATCCAAAGATGCAAAACACTATGAATTAAATATTTTGTCGCTGGTTCCACACACTCGTTGTCTCACACAACACTCCTTTCTCACATACATTAAAAAGAGACTTCGTTTAATATTGGATACTAAGTTTACGTTAAAATTAAAACAATTTTCTGTTTGTAGAACAAAGTTCCCTTTGAAGCCCCATTTTCCCACACATATCCCCTCTTTCACAAATCCTTCATTTTTCAAAGATTCACAGCTCTATGCAATTGTTATCGTTCACATGTTCGTTGAAAACAAAAAACAAAGTGGAGGAAGCTCTCATTGTGCTTAATATTAAAACATTTATTTTGATAGTCAAAATAATAAAAGTTATTGTACATTATCTAGTAATAAAGAATTATGATTAAATGAAAGTGAACCAAACACCAAGCAAGTGTATATCCGCAAATCAAGTTGCACAAAATAAATACATCAATTCCTTTATGAGGTGTGTAATTTTTTTTCATTATGAAGAATACTCAGTACAAAGATATGGAAGAAGCACAATGAAATCCTTTTCTGCACCTTCGCACTTCGCACAAATTTAAAAGGTTAAAACATCCAACATATTTTGAACTTCATAACGAATAGAACTACTAAAATTAAAAAAAAATCTTAATTGCATTTTTATTATGTATTCTTGGAAGATGTATGTATGATTTAATATAAGAGCTTAGATCATAAGTCTTGAATAGTAAGCAACACAACTACAGTAACAGAATTGTATCGAGGTTCAAATTTCAGTCATCATAGCTATGATTAAAATAAATACTATGAAGATAACATATATATGAAATCCAAAATTGTTCTTGAACATTCATTTTCATTGTGATCAATAATAGAAGATTAGATATAATATAAAAGTTAAAACCATATTCTTGAAAAATTATGTTCTATGAATCATTTTGGGCAACATCATAGAATTCAAATCCATACAAGATCCTATGCAAAAAATTAAGAACCCTAATTTATGGTGGAAGTCACTTGTGTCAGTAATGAGAATGCTCAACAACTTAGCTCACTAGCTCATCCACTATGCTATTTTGGTATCTTCTCTCTTTAACTATCTGCTCCTGCATTCTAGAAAAAATTATCAATTATTGTTCTCTAATAAATTAAGTAAATATAATAAATTATTTGAACAAAGATATCTGGTAAAAGGGAGGCATGTGCAGATGGAAGGGATTATGTACCTGAACCTACATTTATGTTTGGCATCTAAATCCCTCATCAAAATCTTGCTACTTAATCACAAAAGTAAATGCATTCGTCCCAATGGAGACTGGGATTGAGCTCCCATGAACCATATTATAGAAAAGGATAAGTGCAAGAGAAAACAAGAAACTACATCTAGCAATTAGTTTAGGACACAATAACACAACTAACAAATTTCAATAATTAAATACTAGTAAACAAAACAACGAATGTGCCAATATTTAAGGACACTCACAATGTGTGAAAGCATAAACCGTGATTGTTTGACTATCAATTGTCTTTTAGATCCATGATTTCTTGAATGAATTTCTCCAACATAACTTTAATGAAATATTTCATTGGACCGATTATAATCTCTAGCTTAACATGTTCATTGAATATCTGCTTCTCAATTTCCATAGCCTCTTTTTGCAATTAAACAACCAAAATGGATTTCTCTTCATTAATAATAACAAAAGTAATTCTCCATTTACTAATTTCTTTTGTAGTAAAATCAATTATATCATTATACTCTCTCGCCTTTGACTCTTTTAGCCTCACCGGTTGAACTATTACCATATCTCTTGAAATTAATTTGGAATCATGTATGATGTGTGGACCGTTTATATCCCGAATAATTTGTACTCCCTTGAGAAAGGCATCACATATTCTAATATTTTTTGCTTTCACATTTAGAAATGTTTTTCTAGTGTGTTTATTCTTTTAGACTATCCAACTTTGATCTGCTCCATTTGATTAGAATTTGGGAGTCCTCATTTTATTGTGTCTAGATTAGATAGCAAACCAAGCCTCCCACTAAAAGTAAGTAAGTCATTGTCAACGAAGTTCTTGCCTTCTTTAACATTACTTTTAACCAAAGAAACAAATGAGTTAATTCCATGTGCTAAATGCAACAAATTCGAAGTTTCTTGCCATGTATGTTCAATAAATTCCAATCATTGGTATAGTTAGTAATAATATAATATTTGACTATATTAAGGAGTTTGAGAGATTTTTTAGGTCTATGGGATGTGTCGGGAGTAGAAATTGACTATGGTGGTATATGTATTTCCAGTGGAATCATTAACAAAGGACCTAGATTTAGAGCACATTCTAGCTTGTTTATTCTTGCTTTAAATGTGAGGTTCTCTGCTTTCTATTGGCCAACAGACTCTGCAAGTGCGTTACTAGTAGCTTGATGCAATTTCATGAGTTCATTGGTTGCAACCCCGGACACATCAGCATCAGTTTCTACTTTATTAATAACCCTTTTATTATGGACCTTTACTTTTCCAATCTCAAATGTCTATTTCCCTTGTTACTGTTTGCATCTTGAAAAGTGACAGGATGGTCATTGAAAGTAGTGGCTTCTTCAGAAATTTGCTCCATTATTTTTTATTTTCTACTGAACAAGTACTAACCCAATCATGTAGTATGGCACTATTAATTTTCACGTTCATATCTTGTTCAATGCTTCTTATTTTCAGGGGACTTTTGGATTTGGTTGATTTAGTTTTGTGCATTTTGTCTATAATGAATGTTCAAGGAGGCTCTTCATCATCTCTGCCACTTGACAGTTCACTGCAAATTAGTTTTTCATTTGCAGTATCCTTTCTCTTTCTTTGACTAGAGGATGATTTTGGGCCAGCACTAGATGTGCAAGGTGGAGATTGTTGCATAGGATATGTGCCTCTGTAACAACCATGATGAAAATTCCATGTAATAAAAGTTAATAAAGGAAAAATAATAACCACGGTTGATGGTACACTTATTCCAAGCTGAATGTTGGGAAAAAACATAGTGACGGGGATCAATTACGGTTAATTAATGGTTGAGGAAATTGGCATAGGAAATGAAAAAGGCTTTGGAAAGGCAAAATGGTATTTTGGCACATTTATTTATGAAAATAATGGAAATTAGGAGAGCAAGGAGGTGAAAGGTCACAAGTTGCATGTGAGGAGGGAAATGAAGGAAAATAATGAAAATGAAGAAAATAGATGCTTCATTAATAAAAAGGCTTATGAGGATCAATTCATAGACTTTTTTTAGTTCATTTTTGGAGCTCTCTCTCCATTCTCTCTTAAATACTCTTGGACACTTAGACTTTTCTTGGAGCACTCTTGGAGAGTGTGGCATACTTGGAGTTCTGGAGCAAGAAGGCAAAGGAAGAGCAGGAAAGTGCAAGATGACATCAGGATCAACAACTACAATGGGTTTTTCTTCCAGGAACTAAGTTGCATGTATGTTTTCCTCACTAGTTTTGGCATGCATTGCATATGCATATGGTTTATTGGTCATGGTCTGTCATTGGCATGGAGGATTTCTTGGATTGACAGTGGATTTTCCTAGCCTTGCCATTTCGTGGATAACCATGGTGTTTTGGGTTCATTTATTTGTTTTTCTGGTTGCTTCTCATGTTTCCTTTAGCTTGGGTGGTGTTATTAGTTCTTGGAAGCCCTGGTTGGACAAACGCTCTGGAATCCCTTTAACAACTTGAGTTGAGTTATTAGTATTGGAAGCCTTGGTTGGAAAAATGCTATGGAATCCCTTGGTGGGTTGAGTTACTAGTCTTGGAAAGCCTGGTTGGAAAAACACTCTGGAATCCCAAAGTAACCTATGGGTTGAGTTACTAGTGCTGGAAGTCTTGGTTGGAACAACGCCCTAGAGTCTTAGAAGGGTTGGGTAGAGACCAATCTGGTGATGGTTTTGTGATGTCCGAACACTATTTAATGGGTTGAGGTGGTTTGGCCTCTAGAAGCCCTGGATTTTTTTGATTGATGTGTTTTATGAGATCCCACATTCATGCTTGGAATATGGCATGGGGGTGACTAGCTGAAGAGAGATTTGGCTCAACCATGTCTACAGTTGGGTGGTTCGTGGAAGTCCCACAACTGGTTGGCCTTTTCATCATTAATATGAGGTTATTTCTCCTTGTTATTTCATGAGTATTGTACTGTTTTATATGTGGATTATATGGTTGTTGTTTCCTTGGTATTTATGTTGTTATTATGTTGGTTATGAGCATGTATTATGACAATGGATACGTATGGCTCTCATTATGTTTTTACTTGTAAATGAATGAAAAATGTATCTATGGCCTAATAGATGAAATGCAAGAAAATGTGTTGAGGCATGAATGCTTCTTATCGATTCTCAGATAAGCATGAGACCCTTATGCTCAGATATGTTGTTTAAACCCGTAGATTACATCTTTGTGACATGTTTGACGAAATTCTTGTCATGGCTAGTAGGGGTCTAGTCTAGACCTTGTCCTTGTTTTTGCAAATGCATCATTGTTATGTTTTGTAAATTCATTCCGAAAGTGTTAGTGAGTTATGGGCAGTGACCTAGGCTCTAGGCTTGAAAAGTGGCTCAAATATTGGAGACACGAGCAGAGAAATAGGCATAAAAGTCCCTAGACGCATGCATACCCATGCTCGGGGAGTGTATGTAGCCTCCTGGATGCATGCTTGTCCATATCAAGGGTCATATGGGGGTTTAATGGTAAAAAACCTCAATGGGACCCAGGGGCTAGTTACCTGAGAGGTTGGGATGGTTCCTAGGAGTCCTGTTGCTGATGTGGAAGGACTATATGGTGTGTTTCCATTAGTTCCACTTCCTTAAGGTGACTTATGAGGTCGAGTCATATCATAGTAACTTCTCGTCACATGTTCACCCTGGTTGGTCAGTTACTTGCGTAAATGTGGGAGGAGGGTGTTACAGGCTCTTTGATTGTATTTTATTTCCGTGCTAACACTCACTTCTTCAAAAATTTCTCTAGTATCCATTATCGGTTCTTGATTGTTGCTTGCAGAATTGTGAATCTCCTAGATTTCCTCTGTAACTCTTGTAAACAAGTTCCCGTATCTAACAATATCTAAGTGTGTTGTAAATAGGCATTTTGGATCAAATCCTCAATGGGCTTCAACTTCTCTTAAGTTAAAACAATAAAAATACTTTGCAAGCTCTACAATGTGAGTTGCATTCTTCGTAGTGACTTGTGGAACAATCTTTGGAAAAGAAATATAATTTTTGTTTTATGTTCAAATATAACTATCCAATCACGGTATTGTCTGCAAACTTTGACAACGAAATACCTAGCTACAACAATTCTTGTATGCAACAGTGGTTTACCTTTAAACCCATAAATTTGAATAACCATATCGTTTTCTCTTTCTTCATGCACCACTTTTCCCCATGGGAAAACTTGTGCTTGGGTAGATATTTGATGGGGCTCTTGTTGAGTTATCATGTAAAATATTTGTTTTACAAAGACATCTTGGATTAGACAAAAAATTAAAGTAACTTCCTACTTCCACAATATGGGATACCAGAACTGCATCGATTCATCATTAGAATTGAATTTAGGTCTATGGGGTAAGTCAAGAAATACATGGCTAGAGATGAGGGTTGTTATTAGGTACTCCATCATAAAGAATCTATTTCTTATGGACAAACTAATTAATTTAACAACATTTTTTATATGAGTAATAGAGAAAATATAGAATGGATTTTGGGACATTCGATGTAGTTTCTCGGCACATTAGATGGGCACAAAGCCAACAAAATTCTCTAAATAACTGTCTAAACAAATAAATATAGAATGGAAAGATCAGAAAGAACCCGACAAGTTGGAAAATGAATTCTCGAATAATGTCCATGTTTCCAGCTTGTGACTTTAGAAAACTATTTGTTCTGAAAATTTTAAACACGTCTCTTGTTCTGGTAATTTGAATATGCGTTTGAATGCCTTAGGAGTCAAAGGAATAGGAGTCTTCTTTGATGCTAGCATAATTTTTGTTGTGTTTGAATCAAAATTGTTTGCACAAAAACAAGCAATTTCTCTTAAATCAAACACTTCTAGAACACAATGCAACATTAGCTAATCCTCTAGACCAACTCTTATTGATATTCTTCTCTTCCATTGTCAGGTTCACATATCGCTCATACTTAACCGATCACTAAAAACCCTCATCGATAAGAGAACGTGAGTTAATTATATTAGTGCAAATAAATTCTTTCCTTCCTTCGCTATCCATTTTCACTTTGTACTTTCAGAATATTCTCTCAGTTAATAATGTTTTCAATGCCCTTTAAGTGTAGATTTCTTGATATGCTAAATAATCACCATTTGTTACTATTTGGACTGTGAAATTTATTTTACAGCACACTCTCAATAAATAACAATTCAAGGTAATAAAGCCAACATTTACAAGAAGTGGAAACAAATACCTAAATTCCAAAACCATCTCCTCTATTTACTTTGAACTTTTCCATTGCTTTAATATAATTGATATGTGTACCCTAAGTGTAAAAAATTTACAAACTAAATTAAACATGAATTCTTTGTGATAATGACAACTAGCGCACAAGAAATAAAAAATAACTCTAATTTGAAAGGCATGCAAGGACAACCACAAATAAATATTATGCATAAACATGGGCAGTTATCTATATTACAAAGTGAATTGATAGTTGGGATAGTACATATTACTATGTCAATGTTGGTTGGCTTTATATAAAAATTTACAAAAATCCCCTACTCGGGTGTACTGATAGAAGTTCAATTACATAAATATTTACATATCCATATAACTATGCAAAAATATTTAACAAAAAGTGTTGTAACTAGGGCTCGTATATCCTCTGCAAAACTTGGTCTATATATGGTCTGTGGTAGTACTGATAAAACTGTGCCTGATAGTGCTCTCTAATAAACCATTATCCTCGAGGATGGTTCGTTGCCACTTTCGATAACGTGTCTGCGACTACATTACATTCCCTGTATATATGAGTGCAAGAAACAAAATAAAATTGTGATTTTATAAATAAAACATCATCCAATATTGTTCTGAGTGAGAAAGCATGGCATGTAGTAGTGCAATTGAACCAGTTTATGACCATCTTAGAGTCCCCAAATATTTGTAAGTGTCTGCAGTTTTTGGATGTAGCAAAGTGTAACAGATGGCAAAGGGTCATGAGTTCCGCAAAATTGTTGGTGCTACTTCCCAGCCCCAGACTGATATGGAAAAAATGTGATTTGGATGTGCATAAGATGATGCCTCCACCACACCCCTAATCTTGGGCTTCTCCATCGAAGTATGCCCAGGGTATCCTTCTATCAATGACTTCAGGGGTGATGTGCCTTGTCTGGGTATTTGATGACTCCTCCGGGATCTCAAGAAAACTCATACATATCTTTGGGATGATAAAAGCCCAAATATTTTGTTTTCCCTGAAAAGTATTGTTGTTCTTGCACATCTAGATGTGCCAAGACACGATCAGTGGTAGGTTCCTCATTTTCAGGGTGCATTGTTCCACCAGTTATTCGAGGCCATATTCACATCCTCCCCAAACCAAGTATGCGCTATCTTAAGGATCTGTAGGACTTTTTCCCAAACATTCTGAGTTGTCAGACAAGTGAGGAAAATATGATTGGTGGATTCATCCTCATTTTTGCAGAGGACACACCAAGTTGGTCCAAGGAAAGCCTGTTTCCTAAGATTAGTGCCAGTTGAGATTTTGTCGTCAATATGTTCCACATTAGTAATCGGGAACGAGGAGGGCCCTGAAGCTTCCAGATGTTCTGCCACCAGTTCTTTAAAATTTTAGGTTTGTGTCTTGCATGAATTATTATGTAACCCTCCTTTGGGGAGTATTTCCCATTCTGTGCTAGTATCCATATCATCTCATCCAAATAATCCCTTAATATGACATGTGATTCAGTTAAGGCTCTCAAATATGTCCCCCACTCCAAGTGCCATCTATCAGGGATGTCTAGAGTTGTCCCTGATAACCAGGCTTGCTGATATACTATAGTGTTTTGAGGGTCTCCTATATGAGCTATAGAGTAGATATCTTAATGGTTCAGGTTGTCTATCAGGGTCTGTGGTAGTAGATGTGAGTTCCCACATCCTATCCAAGGATCTACACCGATATGGGCTTCCACTCCGTTACAAATCCTCCAAGTGAGTCTCTTTCTAATAGTATGGAGGGTATTCAAAACTGCCCTCCTGATGACCGAGATGCTCTTTCTGTTCCAGGTTGGTAGTCTTAACCAATCCAACAATGGTGTTGGCCAAATTTATTTGTAGGTGATCACTTCAGTTCACAGGATTCTTTGTTTCAAGAGTAACTAACCTAGTTTCGTTGCTAGAGCCTAGGCGAAGGCAAATAAATTTTTTAAACCCCACCCACCCCACTTTTTTGGGATAGCTATGCTGCTCCATTTGACCCAAGCATATAGCTTCCCCTCTTTATTTCCTTTCCATAAGAAGTTGTAGCATATTCTCTGAATTCGTTGTATAATTCCTTGTGGAATCCAGGCCAGCGACATCCAATAAACCGGTGTGGCTTTGAGGACAAATTTTATAAGCACCAATCTTCCTGCCCTGGAGAGTAACCTGTGGCTCCATAGATTTAGTCTTCTTTCTGTCATTTTGATCAACCAAGTCCAATTTGATATTTTGTATCCATCTGGTTTTATCTTGAATCCCAGGTACTTCAACCCATCCTTGAGGGCCTGAATTTGAAAGGGGAAGTTTAGGAGAGCAAGATTGGATTCCTGTTGAGTACATCTTGACAGGGTTATGGTGGATTTAACCTGGTTAAACTCCATCCCAATGGATGAGCTAAAAAGCCTCAGAATCCCTGTGAAGGTAATTATGTCTTGTATGCCTCCATCCAAGAAATTGAGGATGTCATCAACAAAGAGGAGGTGAGACAGAGAGCATTGGTCTGTGAACTTTAGTCCCTTGAGGTTCCCTTCATCCTTCTCTGAGGAAATCCTTCTGCTAAGGTCTTCCATAACTAAGAGGAAGAGTAGGGGGGAAAGGGGGCATCCTTTTCTGAGTCCTCTCTCGGCCTGGAAGGTGTGGGAGACCAATCCGTTGATTAATATAGCAAAGGATACTGAAGTAATACAACACATGATCCATCTAATGAAAGCTAGAGGGAAACCCAGGTGGGTGAGTAACATCCGGAGATATAGCCAGCTGACCCTATCAAAAGCCTTTGAGAGATCAATTTTGAGCATCATTCCTTTAAGGTTCTTCAACTTGATGGAGTGGAGGGCCTCTTGTGTTGTGCCTATGGCCTCATGAATTTTCCGGTTTTGTTAAAAGGAAAACTGTTTTGGGGAGATATGCTCCGATAGAATAGGTTTGATACAATTAACTATGATCTTGGAAATGATTTTATAGAGGCAATTGTAGAGGGATATAGGGAGGAAGTCATTAAAGGATAGAGGAGAGTCCAATTTGGGGATAAGGGCTATGAATGTGGAGTTTATGGGTTCATGTAATCTACCCTGGGCATGACATTCTTCCACAACAGCTAGAAGGTTAGGTCCAAGAATGTAAAAAAAGGTAAGGTAGAACTCCATAGGCCAACCATTCGGACCTGGGCTTCTATCTCTTTTGAACCATTTCAGGGTGCTCTCCAATTCCCCCAAGGAGACAGGTTTAATGAGGTCCTCCAGTCTTTCAGGATCCACGAATCTGGGGAAGTGCCCAGCAATATGAATAATATCAGGCAGTGTAGCACCTGGAGGGGCTTTGAACAACTGTTTGAAGTGAGAAATTCCTAACTGTGAAAGCAGAGCGTGAGTATTTGCCGAAATTCCTTGATCCAAGGGAAGTTGCCATATTGTATTACTGGCTTTCCTTCCATTTGAAAGTTTGTGGAATAATATAGTGTTTCCATCCTTCGCTTGTAACCAGATGGCCCTACTTCTAAGTCACCAAGTTTCTTCTTGGGCTAGTAAGATCTTAGATCTCTGGGCTTCCATCTCAACTAGCTGTTGTTTTGACTCAATAGAGTTGTAGCCCCTGCCATGTTCATCTGTTAGATTGGCTATCTGGGATTCTAAATCAGATATGGAAAGCTCCTCCCTGGATTTCTTCTGTTTGGCCCAATCAATCGAGAGTCGCTTGAGGTGGTGCAAGTTGTTGAATTGAGGCTTTTGTGATCCATATTAAGTTTATGAGAGATTTTTTGATGTAAATCACAAGATATTTCATTTGTCGATGTGTTTTGAACCAACTAATGTGGTTCATTGTTAGGACAAGTTGAATGAGCAGATTAGGATTTGCATGTTAAATAGATAGAGTAGAAACTCCAACGGCTGTAGATAGAGTAGAGTACAACTGTTGGAGTTTCTACTCTATCTATTTAACATGCAAAGCCTGATCTGCTCATTCAACTTGTCCTGATGATGAACCACACTAGTTGGTTCGAAACACGTCGACAAATGAAATATGTGGTGCAATTTATTGTAGAAAACAACAACCTTCCACCTCTCAGTTGAAAGGGGATGTGATTTCCAGTAGTCCATGACCATCTTGAGGTAGTTATCGTCCTTTAGCCAGGTCGAGTTGAACTTGTAAGGGGCTCAAGGTTTGGCAGAGGATCCAACCAATTTCAAATATATTGGTGAGTGATCAGATATGCCTCCTGAGCCCACCCATTGTCTGAAGATGGTGAGAGTCATCAACGGGTCTTCATGGATAAGGAACCGGTCCAGTCTTCTCCCTAAAGCTGCCCCACCTATTCTTCTATTATGCCAAGTAGGCATATTCTTGTTCATAGGTACATCGATGAGGCCATGCTGATCCAGCAGAGAGCTCAGCTGTTTCGAGAGTGGATCAAGTTGTGAGTGATGGCCCCAAGATTCTTCATGACTAATGGAAAAGTGAAGGTCACCCCCCATAATAGATAAGGAATTGATCATCAGGTTATCTAGGAATAGTTTCTAGAAGTCCAACCTATTTTGATAGGGGGCATATATATTTATAATATGGATATGTTTACCCAAAACTGCTAAGAAGAGATCCATACCAAGGAAACCGAGACCACTCCATGAAGCGATCACCCAAATGGTACGAGGATTTATCCTAAGGGCGAGTCCCCCAGATCTTCCAGTTGCATCCATAGCTTGAAAGTGCCATCCAGGCATGATGCCCAAGAGGGATTTTACGATTTGATATGAAGGCCCCAAAGTTTCCTGAAGGAAGATTATATCACAGGGTTCGCAGCTCAAGAGTCTCTTGAGGGCTATTTTTTTTTTAGGGCTGGCTAGGCCCTTGCAATTGAAGGAGAGCCATTTCATAAGGAAACCTTGGCTGGGGTGTCTGCTGCTATAAGCACCCAATAAATGGTGTTTTGACGGACCTGGGAAACGTCATCCCCTGCAATTTTAATTTCTTTGGCTAATTCGGAGGGTCTCCCTCTAGTAGGCTTATGGTCAGATGAGATGAGGGTGATACCTAGAGTATCAGGGGTGAATTTCCTATCGAGGGCAGAGGTTATAGGCATGAAAGCCCGAGGGTGTGTGTTCAGATGACAATGGGGGTCCGTCCAGACCTGAAATCAACGGTGGGGTAGTGGAGAATAAAGCCTGCAATGGTATAATTGAGCAAGTAATGGGAGCAATATTTAAACAAGTGGAAGGGGCAGACGAAACCACAGAGACTGAGAAATGATTAAAATGAAAGACAAAGGAGTAGGGAGTAGAGAGAGTACCCGAAGAAGGAGTGACTTCCACCACAAATCTGGATCTGGTCTTAGGAGGAGATGGAGGCGACATTTGGGAGGCACTGGAGGTTTGAACAATGTTCCCAACATCTTCCTTTGTACGATCCAGATCTGGGGTTAGCACGTCCACCATCGGCTCTTCTAGTAGCCTATGCATCGAACTCTTAACTTTTGTAGTCGAAGTCGTGAGCAGAGGACAATCTTTGTAGAGGTGTCTAACCTTGTGGCAATGTCTGCACCGGAAAGGCACACCCTCATAGTCAAGGTTTTTCCTGCGAGCGAAATGTTACCAGAGCAGGGTGATCTTCTCCTCCAGCTCAACTCTAGTATCTAAGTGCACCAGTATTCGGGCCATGGTCATTATCCCGACCAATTCGAAGGATTAATCATGATCCAGGTAGGTTCCCAAGTCATCCCAAATTTGCTTGAATATTGTGGGGGTCTAGTATTACAGAGGGAGACTCGGCAACCGAACCCAGACAGGACTCGTCCCCAACTGTTCTCTCTCAGGGTCGAACGAAGGATCCCATCGCTTCAGAAATACTGGCGCCATTTCTATGTGCCAAAATTTGGAAAGGATCCAATCCGTTTAATCCTCCTGGTGGAATCGAAGGGAAAACCATCCGCTTGCCAAAACATGGATGATGGGCAAATCTTTAAGGAGGGAGCCCTAGATTTTCTCAATCCAGAGTCGCAGCCGTTCAACAGTGTAATTACTCCCATGAATGCACCCAACCAAAACCTTCTTGGTAGTATTTTCCACCTCTCCCATCGTGAGAACCTCACCCAGGGCGAGTTTTATGTCTTTGTCTCCAACCCTAAGGCACCTACCCTCTTTTTTCTTATTTGAGCATCTGGCCATTGGGTAATCCTTTAGCAATCTGTGAATTCCTTGGTTCACTGTTTGCGGGGTGGATGGGGTAGATTTGGGGGTAGGGATAGGGGAGCTAAAGCAACTAGAGTGGATGGGAGTGCTAGGGTTAGGGTTAGGAATGGTGGGGTTTGATGGGCTGCCAGGGGGATGAGGGTTTGTGGGAAGGGTTTCAGGTAAGGAACCAGAGATGGGTGCAAAACCAGGCGGGGCGGAGACGTGGGGTAACTGTGGGAGTGGCGCATCAAAGGATGGCGATGCTTGCAAGCAGGAACCTAACAGGTTCAGGGTCGTTGGGGAGAGTGGGGGGCAGTCCAGCCCAGAACATCTTCAAGGTGAATAGTGGAGGAATGGGCACAATTAAAGGTGGCCAACCTTGAGCAGGGTAGGATGATGACAAAGGTCGGCGAGGAGCAGCGGAATGACCCGAGTTTGACACAATGCGGTGTGAAGTCTTGTTGACCTCATGGAAATGAGGGTCTGTTGATTTTTCCGCCCCCTCCATGTTCTTGGAACCGCCAGTGAACGTGATAAACGCTGTATGGAGAAATGGGTAGTTCACTGTAACTGTGAGCCTGAGTAAACTGCAAGGGGAGGAGGTGCGACGGTGCCGTTCGGTGCCTTAAGGACAGAAGAACCATGCCGTCAGCTGTCAGGCGTCAAGGTCAGGACCACCATGGTAGAAGCACCGCCCTTGGTTCAGCTAGGGTTTTGACATTGCCTAGTTTCACCTTCAGTTTCTGTTCAACATTGTGTGATACGACCCACTTAGTTTAGAAATGACCCAAGCAATCATATCAACGTTATGTTATGTTGCACATCTCTCTCATATTGGGCTGTAGAATGTCTCTTGGCACCAAATGTCAAAACATATTAGTATTGAGTTAATGTCATTACGCGTAAGATAGAAATGTGGAGAACACACTTCGCACAATGAAAGCTTCTTTCATTGTACATGATGTTAATTTGTAATTTTGTGCTTCCTCCATCAGTGTTGTGCTTCTTTTGCACTCATTACAATGAAATCTTTGTTTGCATCTCCTTAACGATCTCAACTAGAACAATATAGCTTAAAGACCATCTATAGAGAAATTAGATAAACGAAACCCTAAATACCTATTGAAAAGTATCCATAGTTTATATTCCACGTCTATATTTACACATATTTGTTTGATAACTTTTCTCATGATTCTACAAAATATATTTCACAAGAAATACAAAATATAATTACTCAAAGTGTGGAGATGCGGAACAAGATTTCAATGTGCTTCTTCCACACATTTGCATCTCTGCCATAATGAAATTTTTTTTTGTATCTAGTAGTGAAATTGGTGTATTAATTTTATGGGAACTTAAATTTGTGGGCGCAAGATCTAACAATTTCAACAATTAAAGTTAGAAACAAAGCTCAAGAAATTAATAAGAATTACAATTGGAGCCTTTGGCGCATGTCAACACTTGGTATTGTTCTATAGTTACCATGAAGAGTGCTTCACTGAGAAGCTTACATTGTATTGAAGGCGAAGTAGCATTTGTTGAGCATATAAGTTTAATTGAGTTAATTTCATTGTGCATATATGTGTGTGAGTAGAGGTATGGAAAAAGCTTTCATTATGCTTCCTCCACAAATTGAAAGCTTCTACCATCATAAATGATGTTAATTTGGAATTTTGTACCTCAATGTTCATATTGTCAAGTTAATTTGTATGTTTTTCCAACAATTTTCATGTAGTTTGTCTCATGCTTATACATCTTGCTATCCTTGGAATCCAAAGATTCGAAAGTAATTCAATGTTAGACCTATTTGGCTCTATGCAAATATTACTCATGATTAAACGTTGTAATTGCTTTATGTCGACCCAGAATCATTTCCGCAAGCCACACCTTTGCATTCTACGCAATGAAATTCATATTAAGTAGTTGGATTAAATGGAATCGAGGTAAAAAATCAGCGATATTTTTTATGATATTCTGCTGCACTCTGCACAAAAAATTTCTATCAGCCCAATGAAAGCTTCTTCACATTTTCAGACCCTGCACAATGATCATTACACAATGTGTCAAGATAAATGCTATTAAGCACTTAAGCAATGTCATATGCCCACCGCAGAAGATTGATTAATTTTATCGGACATTTTTCATATGTGAAATACCTTGGGAATTTCCACTTTAGGGACATGCATAGAAAAACAAAGAAAGAACATGCCTAGATTGTATTTCAATGGATATAAGTGTTGATTTTTGAGTAGCTTGGGAGGTACTCCAAGCCCTAGGCTTTGGGGTTTGGAGGGAAAAGCTCCACAAGAGTCACTTATGGGCTTGGAACCCAAGCATGGGGTTTTGCACCCATAAATATTTGGGTCAAAACCATCAAGAATTTGAGCATGAGAAAATTTGAGGTGATAGAGCTTGGCGTGCCAATTCCAATGCTTCGAAGATAACTCAAACTAGAGCTCTAGAAATGAATTTATGAATTTTTAAAGTCTAAGTGTGGGGTTGCACATGAGGAGTCTAGGATGGCTTGGTGTTAAGAAGGCATGTGACAATTGTACAAGCCCTTGTTATACATTTTGAAGAACCCTCTTTATGTGTATAAATAAGAGGTGAGGAGGAGGAATTGAAGCATCCATTTGTGCAACGCACACAAGAAGAAAAGCTCGTTGAGGAGGAGGCTCTTCTGATTTAGCCACAACAAGGAGAAGCAGTCTAATGTGGGAGAAAGAGGGTTGTTTTAGGGCCTATTTCAGGGTGACCAATGTAGGATTTTACAGGTTAAGTTGCTCAGACAGAACACCAAAGGAAACTGCTCACAAGCAGATCACAAATCAATACACTAGTATTCTTGACATGGTTAAAACCCTCAAAGAGGGAAACATTCCACAGATTGAGCCAACGTGACCACTTCAGGCATTTTATTAATAAAAGAAATAAAATTTACATAAGTTTCTCTCATGAACGGTTACCCTACAAATGACCCTCCATGCTCTTTAAATAGAGATCATGGACCAATCAGGTGTTAAGCCACAGATCAAGCGTTGGTAATACCGAGGAGAGAATGAACCATTGGATCACTTCCTTTATAGAACATATCTTGACTGTTGGATTGTATGTTACAAAAGTACATAGTAAAGAAACACACTTTACCTAACTCTACACTAGACCGAGTTATACTTAACTATTTCCTATGTGTCGAAATATCCTAACATCCCCACTTAAGAACAACTTGGGATAGGATTTAAGGGTGTATAAATATGACACAATAGGAGAAGGAAGGAGGCATTAGAGCCTATCCCCCCTTAGTGACAACTTCCTAAACTCCAACCATAAATCGAAGTTTAGTAAAATTGCCTCTGTGAGAGCCTTTGTAAAGATGTCTGCAACTTGATCATCTGTTGAACAATATTAAACTTCAAGAACATGGTCATGAATGAGCTTTTTGATGAAGTGCATGTGTATTTCAATGTGTTTTCTACGTTGATGTTGGACTAGATCTTTGCATAGTTGAATGGCACTTTGATTATCACACCAAAGTGTAGTCAAATGCTGCTGCTGAAAACCAAACTCTAACAGGATCTGACGAAGCCACAGGGCTTCCTTACTAGCTTCTACGACACCATGATACTCTGCTTCTGCTGAAGAAAGAGAGATGGAATTTTGTTTCTTGCAAGCCCATGTAATAAGTCTAGAACCAAGAGTGAACACATAACCTGCAGTATAATTCTGATCATCAGGGTTACCAGCCCAGTTGGAATCAGTGAAACCAACCAATAGAGGAGATGCTTATGTACTATAATGAATCCCAAACTGAATTGTACCTAAAACATAACGAAGTATTATTTTAGCTACTTTCCAATGACTTTCATGTGATTTTTCATAAACCGAGCAATAAGGCCAACAACAAAGGAAAGATCAGGATGAGTATTGGGTCAGATACAAAAGTTTTCCTACAAGTTGATGGTATAAGGTAGCATCAACTTCAAGGGAAGTACAAGTGACTGAAACTTTGTCTCCATACTGAAAGGGAGAAGGGGATGGCTTATAGTCTTCCATGTGAAAATGGTGTAGAAGATCACAGGCATACTTGGACTGGGAAAGGGAAATAACGTCCTTGGATTGCAAGACTTGAAGACCAAGAAAATAATGCAAGTGTCCTAAGTCTGTCATTTCAAACTTCTTTTTAAGGCTTGACTTCACATGGTTTATAAGGTTGGGATCACTACCAGTAAGGATAAGATCATCAACATAAAGAACAAGAATGATAAGAGATTTGTCCACTTTCTTGGTGTAGATAGTTTTGTTAGAATGACACCTAGAAAATCCAGTATCTAAAAGAAAGCTATCCATTTTGGCATACCAAGCCCAAGGGGCTTGCTTGAGACCATAAAGGGATTTCTTAAGCCGATATACAAGGCTGGAGTCTGTTTGTATAAAGCCAGTAGATGTTCCATATAGATTTTTTCATGCAAGTCCCCATGCAAGAAGGCAGATTTAACATCCATCTGATGAACTTCCCATTTGAGAGAGGCAACAAGGGAAAGAACAAGGTGGATAGAGTTCATTTTGGAAACAGGGGAGAAGGTTTCAGTATAGCCAATGCCTTCAACTTGTGAAAAACCCTTAGCAACAAGACAAGCTTTATGTTTATCAAATTTTCCATCTGGTCCATACTTGGTTCTCTAAACCCATTTGCATCTAACAAGTTTTCATCCCTTTGGAAGAGGAACAAGATCCCATGTATCATTTGCCAATAATGAACGATATTATTCATTCATAGCTATGTCCCAATCTTGATGGACTAAAGCTTCTGCAAAGGTGTCATGATCATAATTTGCTGAAGCTTGAGCCAATAAAGAAGAGGCTCTATCGAACTGAGAACGTGTGCGTTGCTGATCTGTAGGATCACCGACTAGAGCACCTGCAACATCTCGAGTAGCACAAATCCATTTTGGAAGCTGAGGAGCTGAAGGAGGATCCAAATAGGTGGGGGAGGATCATCATCCTCATTGTCATCATCTGAAGAAGAAATATTTTAAGAAGTAGAAGGGATAGAGAGAGGTGGCACATCCACCGGACTAGGCTCGTAGGTTGATATATTTTTAGCAAACTTTACATCTCTTCTAATGATAACATTTTTGGACTTAAGTGGAATAAGTCTATATCCTTTGACATCTTCAGAATATCCAACAAAATTACATTTTTCACTCTTAGGTTCTAAATATTTACGTTTCTCATCCAGAATATGGGCCCATGATTCACTTCCAAAAACATGAAAGTGACTTACATCTGGTTTAATTGAGCTCCATGCTTCTTCTAGAGTGATATTCTTTAAAATCTTAGTAGGAGTGCGATTTACTATGCAATTTGCACAGTTAATTGCTTATGCCCAAAAATTAAGACTAAGTCCTTTAGATTGAAGCATACAATTAGCCATTTCCTTTAAGGTGTGATTCTTCCTTTCAGCTACACCATTTTGTTGTGGAGTATATGGAACAATATGTTGCATTTGAATTCCATTCTCAATGCAAAAGTTGATGAATTTGTTGTTAACATATTCTCCGCCATTATCAGATATTAGCTTAAGAATTTGATGTCCAGATTGTTTTTCAACAAAGGCCTTAAAGGCCAAGAACATGTTAAATACTTCACTCTTGAGTTTTAAGAAGTATATCCAAGTGCGTTTGGAGAAATCATCAATGAAAGTTAAGAAATACTTGTAGCTAGAGAATGAAACAACTGGAAGTGGACCACATAAATCACTATGCACAAGTTGTAAAGGGTTTGAGGCGTGCCAAGAGGCACATTTTTCAAAACTATCTCGATGATGTTTCCGAGTACACATCCGAATAAAACACCATCTCTGCAAGATACCATTGGAAGACCTGCCACCATATTTTATTTACATAGATTCTGAAGGGAGCGATAGTTTAAGTGACCAAATCGCTCATGCCAAAGTTTGGTCACTTCATCATTATGAGCAACAAATACCGAGGGAAGATTTGATGAACCAAAGTTGTTAAACTTATACAACCTTGTAGAATCATCAGTAATGCTAATAGCTAAAATATGTCTAGGATATCTTAGGTCCTTAATTACAACATCGTGAGGTGAAAATTCAACGATTTTACCTTCACCTGAATGAGTTATCTGATATATAGATAGAAGGTTGCAGGATAAGGTTGGAACACATAATACATCATTAAATTGACCATTGTCTAGATGAACAGTTCCAATCCCTACAACACTAAGAGATCTATCATCACCAACATATATATTTTTGGTGTTATAATCATTTAAAGAAGAAAACATGGATTTTTTGTTGGCCATGTGATAAGAAGCTCCAGAATCAATGAGCCACTCATGAGAATGAGAAGAAGATACATTTAGTGCATAACCAGACTGAGATGCTTGACAACCACATGCAGAAAGTGCTATTCCTAAAGATGAAGTTGAAGTTGAAGAGTGCTCCAAATGGATGTTATGCTTCTTCATTGCTACGTCCAAGGCTTCCATTTTCTTAAAGCATTTGGATTCTAAGTGGTCGTCTCGATTACAAAAGTGGCAATGTCTATTAGTCTTCTTCCCTTTGTTTTTATTTGCCTTGTCATTTTGAGACTGAGATTGCTTAGGACCCTTGTTTGGTTTAGGACCATTCTTTTTAGGATACTTCTTCTTAGGATTCTTTGAATTTGGTTGCTACTGGGCGGCTAAGGCTTTCTTAGAAGAGTTTCCAAGATTAAGAAGACCAAGATATAAGAGATTTTCTTGTTCTCTTATTAAAGAATCACAAAAGGCATCAAAAGAGGGGGACTTGTAGTCTTGTCCTTGAGAAATAATTGCTTCTCTAGTAGAATGGAAGGTGGAAACAAACATAGAGCAGGCTGGTCCCAACTTAGTAAGAATGGAATAGATAAGGCTGCCATCTTCTTTATTAACCTTAACACCTTCCAAGAGAAGTCCAAGGGTCTTGAAATTGGACAAAAAATCTTCAATGGAAGAAAAATTATTGGGTTCTTACGGAAGCAACTCATTTTCGAGTTGATGGGCTCTAATTTCGTTTTTAATTCCAAAAACTTTAGTGAGTTGTTTCATTGCTTCATTAAGGGTATCAAGTTCTGCGATATGGAATCTAAGGTCTAGAGAAATAGACATCCCTATCAACCCATGTGCTTGATCTTGCCTATTTTCCCATTTTGCTACCTTATCTTCATCTTTAGGTTTGGTTTCTTGGCTTGAGACTATTCTAGAAAGACCTTTACTTCTAAGTAAATCCATAATGTAGGACCACCATTGGAAGTAGTTGGTGTTGTCAAGAATAACTTGGAATGGAATTTCCGTTTTAACAAAAAATGAAGCTATAGATGTTGAAACCAAGTGTTCCAATGGAAAGATCTCAAAAAATTAGGCTGATTAAAAAACAACGGCTCTGAAAACAACTTCCGGATGAAGAAGTTATGGCTTTTTGAGGAAAAGTTGTTGAAGATGTCGATGAAGTGCGTGAATGTGCAGAAGTGAATGATAATGTTATATTTAAAAAAATATACCACGATGCAAAAGTGAATGATAATGAAGTGCGTGAATGTGCGGAAGATGCCGATGAAGTGCATGAATGTGTGGAGGTGGAGTAACAACTATTTGATCCCGTCCAAGAATACCACAGGTCCTAAGTGGTTTTTGGTCCAAGGTATTGAGAAAGACCAAAACTATATAAGGAGGAGAAGATCAAAAGGCCAGGGTGTGCAAGTGAAAGAGTTTCTCAGGAATACTTCTATCTGAAGTATATTTTATGCTGCAGAAGCTATGATAGTGATATGATCTAAACTATTTTGTGCACCATGAATTCAATGTTGGATCAGGATCATGAGACCTGAGATGCCTTATCATTGAATGATCTGATGTTGGTTGGGCTAGATTTGATTGCTTACGCATGTTTTATTCTATAAATATTATGATCTGGGTATGACTGAAGTCTGGAACAGTTGTGAAGTTTTAAGTTAGTATTTGCATATCTATACTCTGGTTCTCTTTTGTAAAAGCATGTATACACACTAGTTCGGATCATCTAAGTAGTGTATTCATTATGAAATAAGATGTTTGAAGTTGCAGTTGGTTCTGGTTGTTAATGCAAAGTTCTGGGTTCTGCTCTGTGTTCTGAATGTTCAGATTGATTCATTGTGATTTGCTTTAGTGATGATGGGTTTTTTTCAGTGATTGGTTGTATTGCAGTGGTGATTGATTTTGAGCTTCAATGTTGTTGATGGGTCAAGTATGAAAATTTGATGAAATGTGGCCTTCAGATTGTGGTGTTGTGATCTAGGAGTATCCAGTCTGAAAAATCAATGAAATGTGGTCCCTGGAGGAAGAGAGAAGGTTGTAGCCTTCTATAAGCTGGCACCTACGTACTGGTAAACATATCGGCCAGTACAAGAGCTAGGGGGTTGGAGCTCCCTTCTAGTAGCAGCTGGAGAATGAGTGAAGGCTGAAGCCTTCAATAGGTTGGTGCATATGTACTAGTAAACATATCGTCTAGTACAAGAGATAGGGGGTTGTAGCTCTCTTCCAGTAGAAGCTACAGAATGAGAGAAGGTCGTAGCCTTCTGCAGGTGGGTGCCTATGTATTGGTATGAGTCTGCACCAGTACAAGATCTATTCTGTACTGGTATGTGGTTCTTATGTGTGATGATCTATTCTGTTATTTATGCACATGGTTACTGTTTAAATGGTTAATGAAGTACTGAAGCACTGATTAAAGATCCACATATGATGAATTAACTAAATCCTAGGTTCAATGGATATATGATGGTCGCCTTAAAGACAGTTGCATGTACATGCGAGTTACCTTCATTGAAGTAACATATATAAATTTGAGTATGAAAGAAAAAGTTATTGATTTGACTAATACTGATTCACCCCCTCTCCCCCCCCCCAGTATTATTCCCAACAATTGGTATCAGAGCAGGTCCTTCAGAAGAAGCTTGATTGCTTGAAGGAGATCCATAGAAACAATGGGAAAGAAGCTAAATAAGAAAGTGCCTAAGAAGAAGAAGACATTTCAAAGGAACAGTGATAGTAGGAGAGACAATTAGCCATTAGGTGGAAGAAAGTATTCAGAATCAGAATCACCTCAAATTGAAGATGAACAAGCAAAATAAGTATTAGGTACAAATTTTTGGTCTTCTGGTGATACTTTTCTCTGTTCATGCAATGTTGAATATATTGAAAGTGATAGTGAAAGAAACATAGAGGCAGAAGTTAAAAGACTCACAAATAAAATTAGAGATCAACAAGATTTATTTAAGAAAAGGGAGTGTGCCTTCAGAGAAGAAGTTACCAAATTAAAAGCTCAGTTGGAGGAAGGAAACAAAGTAAGGAAGCATTACAAGGAAAAGGAAGATCAATGTCAAAAGCTGCAGGATGATGTAACATCATTAAGAAATGAAGTAAATGAAAAGAGTACAACACTCAAGAGACTTAAATATAGATCCAGTTACTATGAAAGTCTTGAAGCTAAGATCGTCTCTATAAAAGAAGATCCTGAAAATTCAAATAAGCAAAATGAAGAACTACATCAAGTAGATGAAGAACAAGAAAATGAGATTCTCAAATTAAGGCAACAAGTGGAAGAAGGAAGAAAGGCTGAAGAAATCATGAAGAAGCAATATTTGTAAAAGGGAGAGAAATATCAGGTTGAGGTAAATATCTTAAAAGGTAAATTAGAAAAAAATGATAAACTGTTACGATTTCAAGATAGTACTAAGATTTTGGATAATATTCTTAGTAGTCAAAGGTCTCCTACCATAAAAAATGGTCTTGGTTTTCATGAAACTATTGAAGGTGAATCTAGCTCACAAGATGAGGCAAGGAACTCTAATGAAAAATCTGAAATGCTCAACAAGGAGATAAGAGGTCAACCCCATCAACAACCAAGGAAAGAAAGACTTCAAATAAAATCATTTACTCCTAACTATGGAAGTGATAATCGGTTCTTTCCTATGATGAATAATGTTGAATGTTTTATATGTCATAGTTTTGGACATGTTGCAGGCAGATGTAGAAGTAGAATGTTCAAGAAAATAACTGTCACACTGAAAGATCATCAACTTCCAGGTACTTTAAGGGATATTGTTTTTCTTTCAATATGTTTGGTCACAAATCCATTGACTGCTATAGAGGGAATATGAACCATATAATATGTTATTCTTGTAACAAGTTTTGGCATATAGCAAAAGAATGCAGGAGCAAATTTCGGCCAACATACCAAAAGGAGAAAACATCATCACACTCCAAGGTATGGAAGAAGAAGGAAGTACAGTCATAAATATGTGGCACAACACAGTATATAGACATAACAGACTCAGGGGGAGATGAAAGTGTGAAACTTCAAAATTTCAATTCTCATATGCAGTTATCATGAAGACAAGTCGCATATATACGTAAGTTATAAGCTGCATAGTTGCGTATATGTTGTTTTGTTGAAGAAGCAGTGGGACAGACTCAGGAAAATGGGTCCGATATGGTTTATTCAATGATAAATTATCTGTTTTGTTCTGATTGATGATGATTACATTCTACTGATGATATGTGGAAGTGTTTTTGGCCCTCATAAGCTATTACTAATTTGATGAATAATTGGTTGATGATGATGCCTTGATGATTCTTACTAACAAATGTAATGATCAACTATGATAGTGATGTAGGAATTTACAGGGTAAGTTCCTCACATATAACACCAAAGGACACTGCTCACAAACAGATCACAGATCAATACACTAGTATTCTTGACGTGGTTAAAACCCTCAAAGAGGGAAATAGTCCATGACTTGTGCCAACGCGACCACTTCAGGAAATTTATTAATAAAAGAAAGGAAATTTACATAAGCTTCTCTCATCAATGGTCACCCTTAAAATGACCCTCCATGCTATTTAAATAGAGATCATGGACTAATCAGGTGTTAAGCCATGGATCAAGTGTTGGTAATACCGAGGAGAGAATGAACCGTCAGATCACTTCATGTCTAGAACATATCGTGACCGTCAGATTATAAGCTACAAAAGTACATAGTAAAGAAACACACTTTACCTAACTCTATACTAGACCAAGTTATACTTAACTATTTCGTATGTGTCGGAATATCCTAACAACCAAGGGTTGGAAGGTAGGTTGAGTACCTTGCTAGAGGGCCGAGGCAATGCAGGTTTGTTTAAAGGAAAAAAAGAGGTAAGGGAGGTTGTTTTGGGTGGGTTGTAGAAGCAACGGAGGTATGTGGTAGGTCACAGGCCTAGCCACTCCAAAATAGGGCTGCATGGAAGTGTTAGGGGTTGTAAAAAGCCCATAACGATAGCTCATGTAAGGAGGAACCTTCCTTTCCTAGGATGCAACAAAAGGGAGACTGTTTGAGTGGGTTTTTGAGGGCTGTTGCAACATGCACATGCCCTAACTAGGGACAATAGTACAACAAAATTATAGCAACAATTGTGTCATGTGTTGGGTCAAATATTTGACTGATTTTGGATGAGTTTAACTAGCATCCTGTGGGAGGCAAGTGTTGGAGTTGTCTTGGGCATGAAGAAACTCCAACTAGGTGCAGATCTTGCAGTGATTGGATTGGGTGCCATTGTTCTAGTTGAGGGAAGCATGTTGGCTACCCAAAGTAGCCCTAGACAAGCTATCTTAAAGTGATGAACAAGGGTTGAAGGTTGGGTGAAGATTTTCACCAAAAGTGTAGCACTTTGATGGACAAAAGTGACTGCTAGCTTGACAGATTGGAGCTTGGGAATTGGCTAGCCTAGATAGCAGATTGGATCAGCCCATGTACATGTAACAGAAGTGACTTGCAGCATTGTTAGGTGGCAGCCCTCCTAAAGTCTCGATGTGTTGTCCTTTGAAGGACTAATGGGCAGCTAGTGAGCAATGCCGAAGTGAACGTCCGGCAAGACAATATACAACATAGAAGTTGCAACGAAGTTTGTCATTGTATCTTGTATACCATAGATTGTTGTATTATTTAGATTTGGTTTAATAGAACGAAGATTGGGTTGTACATTATTGTACAATATTTTTTTAAAAAGTGTGTATGCTTTTGCATATATGATTTACTGCTTTAGATTTTCCACTGTGCAAAGTAGTTCTAGTTGAGATTCTTGGTTTCGTAGTGTCAGTGATTTTAAGGCTCTAACCTAGACCCAAGATCGTAGAAATTCAAAAATAAGTGCTTTGAAAAAGTGCACAAAGAGAAAAATGCGTGTAGATATGAAATAATGAGTATGTATATTAATGTGACAAGCTAAATTATGTGCAAAAATAAACATTGTACACAGTTAAATCATATGTCAACTTAAAGGAATAATTATCATTTTACCCTTTGCATAATTGCACAAGCATAGAGGAATTTATTCTTATACCTAATTGATGCATGCAACACAAACATAGATATGAAACTAGTAAATTCAGATATAAAACAACATTATATATAATATAAAAGCTTAAAGTATATCCTCGAAAACTTATGCAAAAACATTATCATAATAAGTCTTTGTACTTGAGAATTCTTGAATAGTAACCAACACAGTTACAGTAATAAGAATTGTATTCATATTCAAATGTCAATCACCATAGCTATGATTAAAATAAATACTACAGATGGAACAAATATCTAAGATCCAAAACTCTTGTTGAATGTTCATTTTCATTGTGATCAATTATAGACCATTAGATACAATATAAAATCTCAAAAGCATATGCTCATAAACTTATGTTCAATTAATGTTGTTGGACAACGCTACAAAATATAGAGCTATACAAGTTCATATGCAAAACATTATCTGATAATTCTTCACAAAATTGGTAAACAATCTCAGTATTAGAACAAAGTAATTAGAAATTCATTTTCATTATGATCAATTACAAAACATTAGGTAATATATAAAATATTAAAGCAAATTCTCGAAAGCATATGTTCAATTAGTGTTTTTGCACAACGTCACATAATTTAGACCTATACAACATCTCATGCAAAACATTATCTCAGAATTCTTTACATAATTGGTAAATAAACTCAGAATTAGAACATAGAGTAATCAAAATTGAAATGAGGATTGAATACAGAGTCATGGTCTAAAAAAGAATCTTTGTTGCGCATAGCACTATTTAAAATCTTGATACTTAAATCGCAAAAGTAAATGCATTCGTCCCAATGGGGATTGGGATTGGGCTCCCGTGAACTGTAATTTTCATTATGATCAATTAAAGAACATTAGGTAATATATAAAAGCTCAAAGCAAATTCTCGAAAACATATGTTCAATTAATGTTTTTGCACAATGTCACAAAATTTAGACCTATACAACATCTTATCCAAAACATTATCTCATAATTCTTTTTAGAATTGGTAAATACACTTAGGCTTGGAACACAAAGTAATAAGAATTAGAACAAGGATTGAATACAACGTTATGGTCTTGTTAATGGTAAAAAATGACATCATCAACATGTAAGGGAGACCACCTAGTAAGAGCCCCAATTAAGCTCTTATCTGTTTGGTGTAGTGGTTCTGACTAGTTTAATTGGGTCCAGTTACACTCTCTACTTCTCTGTTGGCTTATAGTATGTCTATTACTGTCCAATAGAAAAGAGATATAAGATCTGACCTCTTGTAGAGATCTTGCAAAGCTCTTGCAAGAAAGTGATCCTTAAGTTGAATTAATGGCTTAGCTAAGCCACTCTAAAGTTTGCGCCTGTCTAATAGGACTTCTAGAATGCAATAATTAAAATTTCTTGCAGATCTATTCTAATATGCAAGTAACAGAAAATAAATCCTAAATCTATCTCGATTGAAAGAAGGATTAGTCTCTCTCTCAACCAAGAGCAAGGTAAAAGGGGATTTGGACCAACTTTGAATTTGGAACAAAAATGAGGCCAATAAGACAGAAATAGTTCCAAGACTTATTACTAATTCAAGCAAGTTGTATTCATCTATTTGATGAATAGTCATCAAATCTCTAGTGCATATACATTCAAATTCAAATAAAATGAATTCAAACTAAAAAATATGATTGCATTAAGGAAATAGTTCTCATAAAACAATCATTATTAAAACCAAGATAAACTTGACATGAATTTGCTAAATGGTTAACAAGTTTTTTTATGTTTATCTATTTGAATCCGTTATTTAACTTGATAACAATTAGATCCGTCATTAAAAGATAACTTTCAAGAGATTTAAACAAGCATATAATTAATTGAATTTACAATAGTGCAAAACTTAAAAAAAAAACATACTTATCTGGATCAAGAATTGCATCAAATTTTATAAATGCAAGCCATCAATCAACCTCTATCTCTGGCAATAGTGTATAAGAAATAAAGATATGATCAAACCCTTTGAGTACATGAAATTTTCTGAAAAATATATGATAGCATGAAAATTTTAGAGCTGAAATACATCTCTTTTAATCTCCACAAGTCTGGGCCAAACTATCTAATTCTCTACAAAAAATTTCCTCCCCACAGTAGTGCAAAAATACCTCTCTTTGGAGAAAATTTCCTCCCCAAGTTTCAGATATGGAGCCCCTTTTTCTACTTCTCAAAACTACTATTTAATTACAAAAATGAAAACTAAAAATGGAGAATTGTTGAAGTTGTTAATGCAAATTCTGCATATTCTTCCTTGTTGGTCCCTTCTCATTGCTCCATATCTTATTTTCTTCATCTCCTCAACTGCTCTCCTCCCAAAAACCAATAAAAAATAAATTAAATTGCAAATGAAAATTAGAGTTACGAAATCTAGGAAAACAAACTTCTCCAATCAAAATTCAATTAAATAAATAAATAAATAAAAAACAAGAGCTTCCCATTTCTCCCTGTAAATATTTTGTGTGTCAAAGAGGACAAAATCGAATGGATCTACAATCAACAGAAGATTTTGGCAAATGAAAATGCAAAAATAAAACTCAAAAAATTAGTTTTAATTACAAATTCAGAGCTTAATATTCTATTAATTTTTAGGCTCAGTTAATGATCAAATATGGTTATATAAACACTTCATAAATATCCTCCATGATTTTATCTTTCTAATGAATTGTCATGTGCCTCATTTGGCCAAGTAGAACTCAACTTATAAACCTCCAAAATTAAAATGTCAAAATTGTTACAATTCTAGAAAAATACATGCTCAAGCCAAAATTAAAAAAATTAATTAAGAATCTAATCTTAATTAATTGTACAATCACAATTAATTAATTGAAATTAAATTAATTATATACCAATCAAACTAAAATAACTTAATTTAAAATAAAAAATGACATAATAAAACATGTCATGAACTAAATAAATGGACTATAATGGCTTTGGGGGAACTCTTTTTAAGAGCCCCGAAATCATTATGAAGAGGAGGCCTTTTATATGTGAAGTGGGGAAGCATAAGCGAAAGGAGGGATAAGGGATTTCGGAATTGAAATGAGGCTAAGAAAAAATAAGCTTCAAAATAAGAGTGAGGTGGAGTGAAATGAGGTTTCGGGTCCCATATTGAGAATCGCGGGGAAGAGATGAGGAGAGGGGAGGTATAATTTCGTGAAGATGAAAAATTCAGAGGTGATTTGTAATTGTGTTACGAAATTTTGATAATTCTGAAATCCCAAGGTGTGAGGAGTGAGTTCCTCGGGAGTTATAAGAAGTTTCACATGCATGAATTTTGGAGCTAATTTAAAAATAAATTACGATATTTATTAGTTTTGAAAGGAATTGTTTTTAGTGGGATTTTTTGGAGGTTTTTCCCGTGGGTTTTTCCGGTTAAATTTCTCTAAAATCTGGCAGCAATTTATTGAAATCGCAAGTTTGATGGGTAATTTCTGCACAATCAAAGCGTCTTAGGGGTTTTTAGGGTGTTGAATCCAAATATGCAGTTAAAAAACTATTTTAAATAATACAAATCAAGATTTAACCTCAATTTTTTCCGTCGGATTCCGTCACCGGAATTTCCAAAAAATCACACTAAAGACAACTCCGTTTTGAAATGAGAAAAGGTGTGAGAGGCGAAAAGAAGGTAAGTGAGGTGAGGAGAGTAAGTTCATGTGGAGTGGGTTTCTTTTTAATAAAATAAAACTATAATTATTATAATTATTGTTGAATGTTAATGTGAATTAAAAAATTACAGGTATTTTATAATTAAAGTCTTGATGTTATAATTTTTTTTTAGAGCCACTTGACTTTTGGGATTTGGGAAGATTTTAATTTTTTGAAATTAAGATTTGAAGTAGATTTCTAAAATCTAAGAATGTATAGTTTTAATTGTTTTATAATTTTAGCTGCGGTGATTTTGTAGGACATTAGAGAAAAATGAGATAATTAATAAAAATTAACTAAAATACGATATTTACAATTAATAACAAATTAAATTACAAAATTAAAATAATATACATTTTGTACCATTTTTAGCCAAGACGGTAAAAATCATCAAACTTCGGATAGCACCATTTACAATCCATGAGTCCAAATGAGATGAAATGAGTACCGATGGAAGGCTATCGAAAAATCAAACACAATGAAGCAATCATAATGGAAATTCGAAGAAAATAAAAATCCAGCCAAATTATCGAACATCAAACCAAATGAAAATATGAAAAAGTGATTTAATAAAAATTTATGAAAACGGTCCTCATTATTATTATAAAGATAATAAGTTAAAAATAGGGGTGTTGAGATTTCACCACAACAGGTCCAAAGAATAATATTTGTTGCAGAAAGCACTTATCAAAATCTTGGTATATAAATCATAAAAGGAAATGCATTCGCCCCAATGGAGACTAGGATTGGGCTCCTGTGAACCGTAATGTCGAAAAAGGCACTTATAACGAAAAACAAGAAACTTCATCCAGAATTATATTGGTTCACAATAATGTATCCAACAAACTTGAATAATTAAACACTATAAACAGAAAAATGAATGTTCCAATATTTAAAAACACTTACAATATGAAAAGACCGAGATTGTATGACTGTTAGTTGTCTTTTGGATTCATGATTTTTTCAAGGAATTCCTTCACTTAAGCTTGAATGAAATATTTCTTTGGAGGAATAGTAATATTATGTTTGACATGTTCATTAAATATATTCTCTTCAATGTTCATAGCTTCCTCTTGCAATTGCATATCTAAGGCAGAGTACTCTTCGTTAACACTAAAAAAAGTAATTAGCCATTTGTTAATTTCCTTTACAATGAAATTAGTTACACTACCAAACTTTGTTGTGTTTGTTTTAGCTTGTCTAGTTCATCCATTAACATGTCCTTTGAAATTAATACAATCACATGTAATGTGTAGACCGTTTAAATCTCGAATAATCGCTACCTCCTTGTATGGTGCAGGAAAATTCTTAGTGTGGACATAAACAATTCCTTTAGCTCGAGAGAGCGAGTCTAGCCACAAACAAACAATCTATGGAAAAATTCCTTAAGCTAGAATCAAATAAGAGGGCCTACCTCTTAGAACGCTATTCTGCTTGGTGATGATCTTGCTTCCTTACTCCAGCTACTTTTCATTTCCTTCCTTCGAATACTTGAAACAAGCAAACAAACAACAACAACAAATGTGATAGCATACAAATTGCATTCAGCCTACTTAAAAGGTCAAGGAACATTAAGCCATCAAATGTAAGATAACACTTCAATGTAGGAAATCAATCAATAGTTGTATTCATATAAGTTCAAAAAGAGATTACAACCAATGCCTTGACGTTGCTGGTCTCCTCCGACGTATCCGGGTTCCCACACTTCTGCTAGCATCTCATGGATATCCCAAACAATGGAAGTTTTAAGGCTCCTTCCCTTTAGTCTCAATCCAAACCAAACACACTATTCTCCCTCAACCATAAACTTGAGAGCTACAAGCTATAGATGTTTAGCTGATTATTCGAGCTCCAAAAATACTAGGATTGAAACTAGTGTAGCTTGTAAAAGGAGGGGTTTATATAGCTTGGATGGAGGGGAGATGGTTCCTCTTATAATGAGAGAAGGCCTTATCTCTTGGATTGGTTCCATCCTAATAGGGGAAAGGATCCGAAACTAACTTCCTCGCTCCATCTAGCCCAACCATTTACCTGACTTTTGTTACGAAGCTTCTAGACCTGGAATCTTCCACTCTATATTTAAAAAACTTGCTGAAAGAGGATTGGCACGACTGAGAAAAGGTTCAGTAGCATCGTACGATGCTAGTCCTGGCTTTAATATTTGCAAATCAGCGCGAGGAGGAAACTGGTCATTAGCGCCAGTCTTGTAAACTGGGGCAAAAGGAAGATTCTTGGGAAATGATGCAAAATGAAATCATTCTGCTCATGAAAAGGGACATAATGGGAGTTTCTTCATGATGGGAAAGCATGTAGGGTTCACTTTATAGGTCCTCCAAGATCGTGGAACAGGGAGTACAGGGACAGTGACAAAATGTTGCGTAACAGATGCCCCCTAAAGCGTGAAGGATGAACTAGAGTGAGGGGTGAAATGCTTTACAAGTAGATGCGGGGAACTGAAGTCCATCATCGGAAAACCTGCAAGCAAGCATAGATACATATACATCACTGAACATTCTGACAAATGATACATGAATCGTGGTATGGATGCATCCATCTAGAGAATGATCATGTAAATGGATCGAAGGCATGGATGCAACCATCCAATAGAGAAGATCATATCGAAACCAAGGTATAGTCACAACCATCCAATGATGAGAAGGATCACATATAACAACTAATGGTATGGTCGCAGCCGTCCATCTGAAAGAGACATGTATATTAGCATGATCATGTCATATCACCTTGCAACCCGAACTTGTGTAATCTGAGCCCAGGGTCTTGCACTCCAACAGGACCCGATCAAAGTACAAATCCTAACATGCGAATGAATGTGTTGAAGTCGAACATGCTAGAAAGTCGCTTGATTACCAGTCAATGATGTGAACCATTAACAAGCACAAGAGAAACCATCAATAATGACAATGACTTTCAAGGTATTAGCAACACAGTTCATGGAATGTGAATAAAGGAACGAAATTCGAACACCCGTGAAATCACTCGATCGAAAGCCAATGATGTGAACTTTTCGTCGAGTGTCAAGAACTTTCCATCAGGGCATGCAAGCTCTAAGGTACTAGAAGGGAGTCTATGGCCAGCTTCCTGGATAATGAGCTGAAGTCGACAGGAAGCGACCGTGTCAAAGGAGGGCCATGATGTATCCCACATCATCGACACGAGACAAAGGGATGCAATGATTTCAGATGATACAAAGAATCAGGAGTAAGTGTAACTGCAGAAGGACTAACTCTTGAACATATTGGCGACACGATTCCGGAGTTTGGAAGCTTTTGGATCCATAGGATCGGTGGTCATGATGACATGGAAAATATCAAATGGAAGGCAAAAATGAACGGCCCAACCCAGGAAGGTCAATGATGAAAAGGAGGATATCCCAACCCGACACGAAGCAGAAAGTGTCATGTTCAAGAGTGAGTTGCCGACACAACTGATAGAATTTCCCATTTTCCCCCACCATTTCTGGCAAGTACCCTAATTATTTTTTATTGCAAGCTTGAAGGGGATAGCATGTGCTTGCATGTAAGTTCATCCTTCAGATGAATCTGACCTAGTAAGTTTAATGAGCCCTAGGAAGGAGAATCTCATGTCCGTCATGGTGACGAATCCAAGGTTGTTTAATTTTTTGACGAGTCCGACAAAGGTGTAACTCAATATCTTTTTCATATTTAGAGAGTTTTAAAAAGACACAGAAAAGAGAACTCCACATGGTCCCTTTTTGTACATTTGTGTCTATCGAGCCCAAAAGGGTAGAAAACGATACTTGAGAGAACCGCTTGACCATTTCAGTCAAGGAGTACCTTTTTCATAAATAGTTTATCCCAGCCCGAAAAATGGGTAAACGTATACTAGATAAACGATGTTTCGCAGCCTTTAACGAGTTCAAAACGACAAGAGCTTGACAATATTTTCGTTTTTAAAGAGTCAGAAAAGAGATTAAAAACGAACCCCCCATTTTTATTCTCTTTTACGAGTCAAAAAGGGAAAAATACTCGGCGATCTTTTCATTTGAGTTTTACGAGTCAAGAAAAGAGCTTAAACGTGACTCCAGTACCATCATCAGTAATCTGTCACCTGTCGCTGCACAAAAGGTAAACGCATTATCCAATTTCTGAGGCAAAAATAGGTTAAAAATACTTTTAAAACCCTAATATTTCATGAAAAATGAATAAAAGGAGGAAAAAGTAATTAATTTTTACCATTTTACCATTTTACCTTGTGTGGAGAACTTTTCACTCATTTGTGCCCTAGATTTTCAAGAGCAGATTGCAGGAGATCCGAGAGGCCATTCGACGATCCGTCAGTTGCAAGTAAGAGCCAAGACCTTTAGCTTCATTTTAATGCTCATTTTTCCTGTTTTTAACCGTTTTTTGGATTTCTTGAGGAGGATTTAGCAAAAAAATTCGCCCTCGGTCGGCGTGATTTCGGGCACGGAATCGCACCGATCGGGGGTTATTAACACTGTCAAGTGCGCCATCGGCGCTACTGTTTTTAAAACAGTCGCACCGGCGCTGTGAACACAAAATTTTCAAGTTTTTTCCCAAATTCCTCTGATTTTATCCAAATTTCTTTAGCCAAGGATTCTTTTTTACTTGATTGTATTGTTTTTGTAGGGAAAACTCAGCGAAAAATGGTTGATTGGAGGGAATGTGAGCATGAGGACATTGATACACAAGCAATGGTAGACCCAAACTGCTTGAATTCCCTGAGGAACTATGGGCTCCTCAAATTCTTCCTCACACCAGGTCTTCGGGCTCAACCCGAATTGCTACAGTATTTGATCAGTCTCTAGGATGTCAATTGGGAAGTTTTTATGATCCGGGACCAAGAACTGGAGTTGGAAACTTTCGACATTTATTTCATCACAGGACTGTCCTGAAGAGGGGAACCAATCAATCTGTATGGGTCCAGGCCTATTGGGGCAAGTGTGAACATGTTTCTCGCAGAACACTGCCTGAAAGCACTAAAATCGAAGAGTGACAAGATATAGATCATGAGTGTTCAGGATCTTGTGTTGAAAGTGCTTATGTTGACCATCAAGAGAGTTGTTGGGGCTCAAGCACAACATAATTCCAACAAGTCGAAGTTTCAGTATGATATAGACTATACGACGCTGACTATCTTCAACTCGGTGGAAGCCATGAAGGCAAACATGAAACTCCAACTATCTAAAGCCAAGGAGGGAAACCGAAGCAGTTCTAATACGGTTCCATTCTAGTGACCTTGTTTTTGGAGCGGGTCCTGCTATTTCACTACCATCTTGTTGAGGTGGAATCGTCATTTCCATGAGACCCACGGATGGTCCGTTGGAGTGCATTGATGCCTAGAAACATCAGGGGCCAACTTATGTCATATAAGCCCGCCTTATTTTCATGGCTACGACGTCAACTGATTGTAGTAGAGGATTGGCCCTATAGTAGTACCGACTTCCGCAGCGATCCAGATATGCCTCTCCCAGAGGGAGAAGATTATGACGACAGAGATAAAAACAAACAATTTTAATTTTTGGTTTTTTATTGTTTTTGAAATACACGCATTCATGAAATTTTAATTTTGTAAATGCAGACGTGGGACCAGAGTGTCCTGCCGAGATTTCCCCAATTGGCAAGTGCGTTGCTCGGAAGTTCGACATTGCTTCTTATCAGGAAGGAAGTGATAATGAGGAGGAGATCATGCGGAACCTCGAGGGATTGACCCATGTTATCCCAGAGGATGCCCAGGTGGGAGACATCCCACATCAGTATCAGAGGCACACAGTGGGGGTATCAGACTGGATCCACTAACTGTTGACTCGTGTGGTACGAGCAGTTACATGCTACCATGAGCACCATGCCGAGTAGTTCATAGGTCTAGCATTTTACTTTTTTGAGGCCTGCGAGCCACGGATGTTCTTCAACACACATATTTTTTTGGGGGTTTTGATGTATGAAAAACATTATCGACATATATATATATATATATATATATATATATATATATATGCTATATTTCCTTGCTTACTATGGTACAAATGTTTTGTTTTTGTTTTTCACATGTTTTGCAAATGTCTATCCAACACATAATTAGCTAATGCATCTGTCAATGTATTCATATGCCTAGGAATATGATGATATGTAATGTAATCAAAATTTCTCTCCAATAGATGAATAAGCAAATGCATTCTCAATATCTGAGAGTTTATGACGGAATATTGCTCTTTGAGTTGAAGAAAAACAAGTTGCGAATCAAGGTTGACAACTAAGTATTGGATGTCAAGAGCAATAGCTTCTGACAACAATTCGATAACTGCACTATACTCAACAATGTTATTAGTTGTTCAACCTAAACAAATACCTTGAAGATCAATCAACTCACCATGGGGGTCATAAATGGCCCATGCCGCGGATGATAGATTCTGGGTACTATGGCAAGCACCATCAGTGAAACTGATGTGAGGAGACACAAACATCTGCAAAGCAGGTAGAAACATAATAACCAAGAAAGCTGCTTGAAAAACAACCCACCAAACCACACTACACAAAAATTAATAACACACTATTGTACAAAAGGAGCCATGCAAGATGACCCAGGCATAGTAATTTTTGAGATAAAGTCCATTACGAGGCTTGTCTAAGGGATTGCCCTCATAATCAATCAACTCATAGGCCCCTTTCTATAACACACGTTTAACAATGTAGGGCCCATGCCACATGGGTTCGAACTTACCTGCCCCTAGCTTATCATTAGCCTAATCATACAGAAGAACCAAATCGCCCTTAGAAAAAGCTTGAGGAGAGATAGACTGATCAAAATGGGACTTGACCCGCTTTTTCTGTGCTTTGATAATTAAAGCAACAAGACGATGAGTCTCATCCAGTCGTTCTAAATACAAGAGGCACTCTTCCTGAGGTGAGGTCTCGGGGAGAAGTTTGTAAGTCAGCTTGAGTGATGGAATTTTTCACTCAATAGGTAAAGTTGCTTCCAGACCGTAGACTAGATGGAACGGTGTGAATCCAGTTGCGTCTTTGGTCAGGGTTCGGTATGCACATAGAGCTTAAAAGAGCATGAGATGCCAATTTGACTTGTGCATTCCAATGGTGCGTTGAAGCATTGTAACCAAGGCTTTGTTCACAACTTCAACTTGGCCATTGGCCTGGGGTAATATGGGGTTGAGCCATTGTGGCGTAAACCCAACATAGAAGTTAGCTCAGCCATCATGTAATCTCGAAAATGGGAGCCATGGTCGGTGAAAATTGCCTGAGGCTCTCCAAACCTGGAAAAGACGTGATTGAATAGAAATTGAGTCGTTGTTTTACTATTTGCAGAGTATGTAGGCATTGCTTCGGCCCATTTGGTGAAATAATCCACAACAACGATAATATAACCATTCCCCCAAACTAAACGAGGGTTACATGTCATATAGTTGATGCCCCATTTGGCAAAAGGACCAATGGTAATAACGGGGTGTAGGTGAGTGGGTGGGGCACGCATTTTTTGCTGATAAATTTGGCACTCATGGCATTGACGAATATCAAGGATGCAATCCTTGAAGATGTAGGGCCAAAAATAACCAACGCGAAGTATTTTTTGAGCAGTAGCATACCCAGATAGATGATCACCACATGCACCAGAATTGCAGTCATTCAAGATTCTCTCAGCCTGCTTGAGAGTGAGACAATGACGAAGAATTGAATCGACACCGATGTGGTATAAAGTATCTCCAATGATACGGTAAGGTTTGGATTGATGCCAAATGCGTCAGTGATGATCCTTGGTCAACGCAGACTAGAAGGTGCATATCTGGAGATACATGATGATATCACCGTGGTAGGTGTCTAGAGTGCTAATCAAGAAAAGAGTCTCGTCCAAGAGCTTCTCATCAACACCAGCATCAAGAGAAGCAGAGGGAAGGGAGAAAATCAAATCAATGAAGACCAATGATTTCTTAGATTTGGCAGTAGTGAACACCAAATCGAATTCTTGGAGGATGACAATCCAATTTGAATACTTTCCCCCAACAACTAACGATTCAGGATGTAGTTCATGGGGTTGCATTCGGAAATCACAGTGGTAGTGCGGAGGAGAATGTAATGCCGAAAGCGTTGAACAGCCTGTACGGCAGCCAAATCCAACTTCTTGACATGAGCATAACGCATCTCAGTGTCAAGGAGATTGCGACTGAGGTAGTAAATAACATGTTCATTTCCTTCGTCATCGTTATGTACTAGCACCATAGCGATGGTACTATAGGCTATAGCTAGATAAAGGAAGTAATCACGATGATAATTCAGAGGGTGCAACAAAGTATCATTCCCAAGGACAACTTTTAGGTCATTGAAAGAATTTTTGGGTAGCCTCATCCTAAACAAATGTGGTTCCTTGCTTGAGAAACCAGGTGAACCCTAAAGCTAGCTCAACATAGTTCGGTACGAAACGACGGAGGAAATTTTCTTTTCCCTGTAGACTCTGCAATTGATGCATCGAAGATGGAGGGGGTAAATTAACAATGGCCTTGACTTTAAGAGGATCAAGGAAAATGCCTTCTTTCGAAATGATAAAGCTGAGGAGTCGTCTGGATTCGACGTAGAAGACACATTTAAGCGGATTCAGCCAAATGTTGTAGTGTCTACAGCGAAGAAAAATTTGTTGGAGATGATCAGGATGATCATGGAATTTACGAGAATGAGCGGGGAGATCATCCAAGTAAGGTTGAATGATGTTTTGAATGTCGTGGAACGCATAAGACATCGCTCTCTGAAATGTAGCCCCAACATTCTTAAGGCCAAAAGGGAGATTTTTATACGCGAAGGTCCCCCACAGAAAGATAAAGGTTATCTTATCTTGATCATTCGATGCAATGTTTATTTGGCTGTAACCAGAAAAACTGTCCATAAAGGAAAAGAATTCACTCCCAGCACATTCATCAATGATCTGGTCAATGAAGGGAGTGGGGTAATTATCCTTTGGACAGGCATGTTTGAGATCACAGTAATCGATGCAAATGCGAATAGTGCCTTGTTTCTTTGTCACCAGTACGATATTAGACACCCAATTTGTAAGAGGGATTGGATAAATAAATCCAGCTTTCAGAAGTTTTTCAACTTCACCCTTGATGGTGGCTGCTTTTCTAGGGTGCACTGGATGAAGTCGTTGGAAAACGGGCTTCTCATGAAGGTAAGTGGGAATCTCGTGCACGAATATACTTGGGTCAATGCCGACCATTTCTTCATATGACCACGCAAAAACATCCCGGAACTCTTGGAACAGACAAGTATAGAGCTTGATCTCATCTAGAGAACAAGTTACCCCAATATGGACATTTTCAACAACACCAAGCTTGACAGAAATATCAATTGGCATCATTTGGGTAATGTTACCCATGTTCCCTTCCGACCAAACTTCATGAGTCATGATCGGCGTCTGAAGTGGTAGGGTCGGGAACTGAGAAGAGAACTTCTCAAGACAAGTAGACATGACCGTCGGGCCAAGCAAGAATGAGGAACGATGATGAGTGTTATTCCAAGGTACTTCCTCCAGAGACATAACTTCCATGATACTCTCGTCAAAAAGAAAATTCTTGGCTAAGGGATCGGGATATTCCAAATAACCAAGCTGCGAGGATTGAGAATATGCATCGAGGGATGTTCTCGAAATAGGATGATCAGAGGATACCGAAGGCGAAGCCGAAACAATCTCCACATAATTAATTTCGGCAGGGCTTAACGACATAACCTCGCCCCATGTATCAGCAAGATTTGGTGTGGGAATGACCCAAGGATCATACTTTACCGAGATCATGTTGACAGAGGCAACATGAGGAGGTGGGAGCAAAAAAATACCCATCAAGGCAGGATCTTTAAAGAGTCATGCCCCCACACTCTCATAAGGAGCACTAGTGTGCTTTACATAAGGAACATTGCCATCTGAGGAGGAAGAGGCAAAGAAGGACAGTTGGTTGATTGTGACTATCTTCCCTTGATGAGGAAAATGAATCACACGGAAAAGGGAGGAGGCTACAACATGCATGGCATGGGTCCAGCTCTGTCCGAGTAGAAGATTATAGTTAAGATTAGCGTCAATGATCTCTACTTCAATGTGTACTGTCTTGCCCTCCAAAGTAATGGCAAGGTTGGGAAGGACACCGAATGGTCGTGAATCACGTCCATCAAAAGCTTCCAAAGTGTTATGGGACTGGTTCAAAGTAGGAGAACCAATTTCCTTCCAACAAGCAACAGACATGATGTAGGTAGAAGAACCTTCATCGATGATGGTCCTATGAATGGTTTTCTCATTTATGATCACCTGAATGAGAAAGGAAATTTGATGAGGTAAACGCAGAACATGGTTTTCCATATCAAAACAAATGAGATTAGAGTCAGTTGGATCAATACCCCCAATAGCCAATAGTAATGATTTCCGCTGAGAAGGACAGCTTTGAAGGACCTCGAGAGCAAACATAGTTGATGGCACTTGAGCCAAATCTTCAACAATGTTATAATGTTGAGTAGCTCAAGCGTTTGGATTGTACGAGGACTTTTGTAGCACACCTCGAGAAGGTGGTCGAATGGTGGAATCAATATTAGGTCACTCTATATGGAGAGGACTAGAACTGGACGAGGTAGAAGAAGAAGGGGTACCTTATTTCTCTTTCCCTACTGTCGGGGTAGGAGTTTGATAATATTTTGACCTGGTAGCCACGTTAATCTATGTATTCATCATGAACACTTGTGAACCTATGGAAGCAGACAACTGAGGCTGGTTTACCATTTGGGTCTGCTGGGAAGGAAAGGGCTCTTTCAAGACAATTTGGGTCCCTTTGAGAAAACGACTAACTTCGAATCGTCGGGGACAATCCTTAGTATAATGATCCTCCTCATAGATGAGGCATGGATATTTGGGTTTTCGTTGGGAAGCATCACCAACAGATGAATTAGGAGGGCCTTGTTTCAAGGCATCGACTTTACCCTTTGTTATGCTTTTGACATGCAAGAAGATGCCAGAATACTAAATATACGAAGAAATACAACCCAGAACACAGAACAAAATGAGAAAAACAACAAATATTTTATTATTCAGTGATGAAAGAAATGTTCACTTGCCTCTTCGAGAGGGCAACCTCGAATAGAGTAGAGCTCAATTACAAAATAAGACACGACACTCCTCAATGGGGAGTCACTATCCTTTATATAGGATTCATACATGCAATACCATGGGTTAGTACCATGATTCTCTCAATACCATCTATCTAATACCATGGCCTGTTTGCAACTAACTGTGGTCCCTTTCTTTAAATGTGGGTCAACCACTTACAATTATTAATACGGGCTTTATTGACTCTTTAACTAACTATAACTATGGCTCGACCCTATTACATAAAGAAGGGGGTTAGGGTTGGACCCTAACATGCCCTCCCCCATAAAACCACCCTTGTCCTCAAGGTTGAAGCTGTGGAAACTTTTGAAGAATAGTGGTTGGTTCCTATGTTGCATCTTCTAGAGAGGTGTCTTTCCACTTGACGAGGACTTCCTTGATCATGCGACCGCGCAAATGTCGTTCTCGTGTGTCGAGGACCTGTTCAGGTTGGAGCCAGAGTGAATCTTCTTCATCCAATTCAGGTAGACTAGTTTGAATTCTGCAATTGTTCCCCACCACTTTCTTGAGGCATGATACATGGAATACGGGATGGATTTTTGCAGTTGGTGGAAAGTCTAGCTTGTAGGTTACTTCTCCAATGCGTTGAATTATTTGATAAGGTCCGTAGAATTTTGGAGCTAATTTTTGACAGCCCTTGTCTTTGAGTGATATTTGCTTGTATGGTTGTAGCCTTAAGAATACCTGATCCCCTTCTTGAAATGTACACTCTGAACGATGTTGGTCTGCCTGTTTCTTCATGTAATTCTGAGCTTGATGGAGATTATCTTTGAGACGAGCTAGCATGGTTACACGGTTCTGTAGGAGTTGATCCACTACTTGCACCTTAGAGCATCCAGGGATATAAGAAGTAGGTGAAGGTGGGAGTTGACCATACACTACTTCATATGGAGTCATCTTGGTGGTGGCATGATAGTTAGTATTATACCACCATTCAGCTAGAGGTAACCACTGTACCCATTGATGTTGCTTTTTTGAAGTGAAGCACCTTAGGTAGGTCTCCAAACATTTGTTGACTGCTTTAGTTTGACCATCAGTTTGGGGATGATAGGAAGTACTTAGTTGGAGTTGGGTGCCTTGTAGCTTGAAAAGTTCTTGCCAAAAGTTACTGTTGAAGGTCGGGTCACGATCAAATACAATGGAAGTGGGCATGCCATGCAGCTTGAAGATCTGGTCCATGAAAGCTCGAGCCACCAAAGTGGGGGTAAATGGGGGGGGGGGGTAGGGAGAAAAATGAGCATATTTAGAAAGTCTGTCCACAACCACCATGATGACTGACTTGTTGCCTGACTTCGGAAGATCAGTAATGAAATCCATAGAAACATTCGTCTAGATTGAGGTAGGGATGGGAAATGGTTGTAAGGTGTCTAGGGACTTGACTATTTCTCCTTTGTGGCGTTGACACACGTCACATTTAGCTACAAAAGAAAGAATGTCAGTTTTCATGCATGTCCAAAAGAAGGAACGACAATTACGAGCATAAGTCTTCTGAAAGCCTGCATGGCCTACAGTGGGAGATGAGTGCAACTCTGCCAAAATACGCATTTTTAGGGTGGATGTCAGTGATATCGCTACTCTATCCTTGTAGTGAAGAATTTCATCTTTCCAAGAGTAGCCCCTTGTGGAACTAGGATATGCTCTCAAGTTATTAATGATTTGGGAGAGAGAGGGATGTGAAAGCCATTCCTTGTGGGCTTCTTCAATCCAATCTAGAATGGGAAGAGAGATTGATAGCAGGGTGCTATAATCCTAAAATTGGCGTGATAAATCATCTGTGACTACATTTTCGTGCCCTTTCTTGTAAATTATATCATAATCATATCCCAGAATTTTGGCCAGCCATTTATTTTGTTGGGGTGAGGATAGACATTGCTCCAAAAAATATTTGAGGCTTTGATGGTCTGTGCGGATTTGTAAATGCCACCCCAATAAGTAGGGTCGTCAGGTATCTACTGCATGTAAGATGGCCATTATCTCCTTCTCATAGGTAGATTATCCTAGATGTTTCCCACTTAGTTGTTGGTTGGTGAAAGTCAAGGGTCGACCTTCCTGAATTAAAACGACCCCAATACCCGTGCCTGAAGCATCACATTCAATCACAAAAGATTTGGTGAAGTCAGGTAGTGCCAATACGGGAGTGGAACACATGGCCTATTTGACAGCCATAAACGCCTGTTGTGCTTCATCAGTATAGAGGAATGAATTTTTCTTGAGAAGGTTAGTGAGGGTTCTAGAAATGCAACCATAATTGTGGACAAATTTGCAATAGCAGCCTGTGAGATCCAAGAATCCCCTCAAACTCTTCAAGGTCTTTGGTTGGGGCCAATCCTGCATTGCCTGGATCTTTTTGGGATCCACCCTGACACCTTCACGACCCACAATGTGGCCCAAATAATCGACTTCTTCCATGCTAAAAGAGAACTTGGACAATTTGAAAAATAATTTATGATTCCGGAGTAGTTGCAAGAGAAGGTCTACATGTTGAAGATGTTTTTCCCATGTGAGGCTATAGATGAGAATGTCATCAAAGAAAATGAGGACAAAGTTTTTGAGATATGGTTTGAGAAGGTGATTCATGAAGCTCTGAAAAAGTGGATGGAGCATTACAGAGACCAAATGGCATGACCAAGAATTCATAATGGACTTCATGAGTTTGGAAAGGAGTCTTGGGAATGTCTACTTCTTTCATGCATATTTGCTGATAGCCCAAATGAAGATCTAGCTTAGTAAAGAATTGAGCACCATTTAGTTCATCCAGCAAATCATCAACAACTGGGATAGGGAATTTATCTTTTACTGTGAGCTTGTTGAGGGCCCTAAAGTCTGGACACACGCGACATTCCCCATCTTTCTTGAGCAACATGACCACTGGTGATGAATAAGGACTGATGCTAGGACGAATGACACCGGATTCCAGGAGTTCCTTGATGAAATTATTTTGGGCAAAAGGATATCTATATGGGCGCACACTCGGCAGTTGTGCCCCTAGGACCAAAGTGATGTTATGATCATTCCCCTCTAGAGGGTGGAAGCTCTTTAGGGTTTTCAAAGACCTGCTAGTGGCAGTTTAAGACCTGTTGCATTTCAGGATGAATATGAAGAGTAGTGGGCTTGATGGCCTGGATGGCATTAAATTGGGAGATAACTCCATGATGGCCCCTTTTCAACAACTTTTCCATTCGATGCGAGATGATGATAGAAGAAGCACCTGCTTGGAGTCCACGGAGGGTATACATGTGGTCATTCTTATTAAAACTCATATATAACTCCTGGAAATCCATTGTGATTGGGCCTAGTGTGCGAAGCCATTTAGCACCCAAGACAATGTCACAACCACCCATGTTGATTGCAAACATGTGGGTCTTTAGGTGGTAATCTCCCATCTGAAGTTTGATATTTTCGCAGCAGCCTTCACATTTCATTGTCCCCCCATCAAAAATCTAGACCTGGAAATTAGAGACTGCCTTGACAAAACAATGAACAACTTCGGTGACTCTTTGATGGATAAAGTTATGAGTGCTTCCACTATCAATCAATACTACTACAGGGAGATGTTTAATAAAACCTCTGATTTTGAGAGTTGGGGCGCAGAAATGCCTGCCAAAGCATGTAGCGAGATAACTAGTTCTTCTGGCGTAGCTGGGAGCTCATTGTCCTGCTAGGTGTCCTCATCTTCCTCCTTTGGTCCCTCAAGGGGTGGGGCTTCCTCAGATGAGCTGTGATCAGTAACATCAATTTGAAAGAATTTGGGTTCCTTGCATTTATGCCCCGGGGAGTATTTGTCATCACAGTAGTAACACAATCCTTGTTTTCTTCATTCAGCCATTTCTGCGAGGGACACCTTTTGAACCTTAAGTGTTTGGGTAGTGCCCTGAGCCTGGGTGGGGCATCCCTTGGCTATGAAATTTGGACGAGGTGACTGGGCAACTAAAGCACGTTCCACTTCGATAGCCTTGTTGCAAGCGTCCATCCAGGTGGGTGGGTGGTGCATCCAGACATGGGCTTGGATGGCTTCTTTGAGACCACTTATAAAACATTCCAAGTAGAATGCATCTCCCAGAGCTTATGTGAAAATGACTAATGTATCAAAGGCTGCAATGTAGTCTTTTACTGTGCCTGTCTGTCGGAGCTTAGTAAGATGACCCAAAAAATTAGATTTGCGGTCAAAGCGGTCACAAATGGATTTTGCGAACACCTACCAAGTAATGTTCCCGGGATAGCATTTCCGATGCCACTGCCACCATTTCCATCTCTCTTGGTCCAAGTAAAGGCCTACCACACATAATTTAGTTTCATCATCTACGATATGATTGAGAGTGAAATATTTGTCCATTTGTGCTACCCATGCTTCCGGATTAGAGCCATCAAATTTGTACATGTCTAGCTTGGGTGGTCGAGGGTGGGAATGTTGGTGATTTCCATGGAAGTGAAGATGATGGCTAGATTCACCTTCAAGGTCTTCATTAAAACCATGTGCCTCTGATTGCAACGCCAACTTGCCCCTTGTGAATGTGTCCATGAAATGCTGCATTTGGTCCGCTAGGAGCTTGAAAGAAGCCAACTATTTTTCAAGGCTCTCAATCTTCTCGTTGGCCATGGCTTGAGCTCTGGTTTCTGCCATACATAAATCTTGGTCACTTGTCGTCACTTTGAAAAAGAAATTGGAACCACCCGAAAATTGAAGTTGACAAGTGAATGGTACCACCTTGATCAGCTCGTCATCCTAATTTTAATGATCTAAGTCTCTTATAAGCTTCTGAAAGGAGTTTTACTCTGAAAGGAGTACTCTAAAAGGAGTTTTACTCCAAAATGAGTTTTACTCGCTTATCAATACTGCAGTGGCCAATTTCTAGAAAAATTAATCCTACCCAATGTCCTGCAAGAATCGCCCCAGGGTATAGGAGCCACAAGCCTTCCTGCACAAATGGTCAGATCTACCTGTGAAACCCTAACTGTTGAATGTGAGTTGGACTACGGCAACGATAGAACCCCAGCTACTAGATTTGAATGGTACTATGGCGGTATACCCTCAACTGGTGGATCTGATTGTTGCGGTGGTGACAGAACCCCAACTGCTAGATTTGATATGGCAAAGAAGATAATGGGCGATTTTCAAAGAGAAGAGGGGACTATGGTCTCAAGGAGTGTCAGGTGCTACAAATCGCAATATACATAAGGGTCCAATAGTAGTACTTGACCCAATATTTCAGGGCACTAACTAAGGAGGATCAACCGTACCCTTAGCCGTACTACCTGACTACCCTGTTGTACGCACGATTAATCTCCCCGAGTGTTATTCTTTGTGTACTGTAGCAGCAAGACGGCCGATGATTTATCTAAGGCGAGGTTTCAGGTGAGCCTAGGGGGCTTCCGATATACCGCGAGGGTACATGGAAGACAGTCTGTGTGCGGTTCTATCTAATGCGCTACTACTAGAAGGGGTACCCACAAGGGTTACAAGGGAGTCCAACAAGCGTGACCACCTCTTGTATTTCTTACGTGCATGCCTCCCCAAATCCGCAAGTTTATGTGCTCAACAACAGATCTCGTGGTTTAAAGATGCCGGAACACGTCTCTAGCCTAAAAAAAACAATCTGCTAAAAATGGAGATACCACCGGCCTTGGAAAGCACTCTGATACCACTTGTTATGCTTTTGACCTGTGAGAAGATGCTAAAATACCAAATATACGAAGAAATACAACCTAGAACATAGAACAAAATGAGAAAAACAACAAATATTTTATTATTCAGTGATGAAAGCAATGTTCACTTGCCTCTTCGAGGGGGAAACCTCCAACAGAGCAGAGCTCGATTACAAAATAATACAACACGCTCCTCAATGGGGAGTCTTTATCCTTTATATAGGATTCATACATGCAATACCATGGGTCAGTAACATGGTTCTCTCAATACCATCTATCTAATACCATGGCCCGTTTGAAACTAACTGTGGTCACTTTCTTTAAATGCGAGTCAACCACTTACAATTATTAATACGGGCTTTATTTACTCTTTAACTAACTATAACTATGACTCGAACCTATTACATAAATAAGGGGGTTAGGGTTGGAACCTAACACCCTTTCCTTTGCCTTTATTCTTACCTTTAGAGGATTTGTTCACTGCAGTAGACTGGATAGCGTGAACCTCTAAGGTTTTACCAGGTCCAGGTGAATTGTGAGAGGTCATTGGAAGAAGTGTTGGATACTGACTTCTGTTTGGAAGAAGATTTGGCGGGGGTCTCAGTCACTGAACCAATTACTCCATCAACAGGAGGTGTAGCTGGAGACTCACATGTCGTCAGATTAGATGATGGTCTGGGTGCATCAGGTAACATATCATATAATGTTTTGGATTGTGCATAGACGAGGTCTAGATACTGGGCATGCGCGATGGCTTGTTCCTCAGTGACGCATCCACCCATAGAAATGTCCTCAACAATTTTTTTGATGAATGATTTGGTGAACCACTTGGTCAACAACTGATCAACAATCTCAAACTTAATCAGGCGGCGCCTACATCTCCATTCATGGATGTGATTGGAGATGTGGATCACAGTGTCTTGCTTGAGCGACGTTAGCAAATGGGTGCCAGTTTCATAGCGAACCAACAACTAGAAATGTGTGAGAAAGGCCATGGCGAGAGTGTTAAAGTCATGATAGGTATTTCGAGGCAGCTCGATATACCACTTGGCTGCAACACCTGTAAGAGTTCATTGGAAAAGCCGAAGATGAATGGAATCATCAACGTAGGAATTCGAGGAGCACCAGAGGTGATATGTCATCACATGGGCTTGTGGATCCTCTTTCGCTTTTCCATCAAACTTCAAACAATTTCTTGGGATCTTGGATGGAATTGGAGACTAGTATGGTGAATGAATAATCGGGTCATTCGTGAGCCTAGACAGATCTGGAAACTCCAATGTGGCCAAGAACGACAATTCGGTATTGAAAGGCATTTGAGGTCGATAAGCGGACCCAACCGACGGAACCCATCCCTGCTGGTAAGGATTATGTCCCCATATTGGAGGGTTTTGTCCATATGGAATTTCATTTTTCCCTCACTATCAGTTACCTTGCCCGTAGGCAGGATTCTGACCTTGAAAGCCTTGAAACTGTCCAACCATAGGTTGTTGATAAGCAACATACGGGTTAAAAGGTTTTTGAGCCTGATGACCTTGGACATATGGATTTTTCACTTGATGTCCCTGAGCATAAGAGTTTTTACCTGTTGCCCCTGGACAAAAGGGTTTTGGACCTGCTCCCATTGGACGTAAGGATTTTGTACTTGCTACCCTTGGACATAAGGATTTTGGACCTGCTGCCCTTGGACAAAAGGATGTTGAACTTGTTGCCCTTGGACATAATGATTTTGCACCTGTTGCTGCAGGACTTAACCCTAACCTTGCCCTTGTAAAGGTTGACCTTGTTGATATGAGTATAAGGGTTGATGCTGCCCAGGTTGGCCTTGTTGTTGCAAGGGATGACCTTGCAACTGTAAAGGTTTTCCATGCATCTGCATAGGTTGACCTTGTGGGGACATAGGCTGGGAGGATCACTGAACATATTGCATTTGCGGCTACATGGTTTGCTACAACGGTTGCAAGGGTTGCCCCTGTGGTTGTTGCAATTGTCCTTGCTGCAGAATTATCTACCCTTGCTGCTGCATGGATGGCCCTTGCTGCAACGAAGGTTTCCCTTGCTGCTGCAGAAGTTGTCCTTGCTGCTGCAAGGGTACTTGAATAGTTCCCGGAGTGACACCTTGAAAGTTCCTGAACTATATCTAGCCATATCCACCAGGCGCGGCGGACGGACCAGGCTGGACATAAGGTCCAGGCTGAGGGATGTAAGGTGGATTAACCATTGCTTGTGAACCATATGGAACATAAGGAGGTTGGTACTGAACCTGAGCCACATTAGGTTGCTGGTACTGGATGTTACTTGACCCAGATGGACCAACAAGGTTCGGTTATTGGTACTAGACATTACTCGATCCAGCAGGACCAATAGGGTTTAGAATGGCACCTAAAGAGGGCTGGTTCATTCCAACCATGTGAGCTTGTGATCCACTCACATTGGTTGTGCCAGACATCATAGAAACATTCAGACTTTTCCCCCCAGGCGGTGGCATAGCCTATCCACTTACTAGAGGGATCGAAGAAATGATAGAGACATGACTCGAGACTGTCGGTTGAACCAGATGAGTTACTTGGACCAACGAAACAAGAGGATTCATAACGATGGGTTGCATCGAAACTGAAGTAACTGCAGAATGCACCATCGGTTGGGAGGTCGGGTTCTGAATGAACAAACCTGAGGTAGGTATAGTGCCAAATGACCAGATATATAGTGATGAGGCACTAGGCATACCTGAAACCAACTGAGCTAAAGTCACGTAATTACACGGTAACTCAAGATGAAAAATGGTCAGAATGCTTTCTGTGTAAGGGAAACCTTCAAGAGGGAAAGGATATTCCTGCTCCTCAACAGTTCCTGGAGTGGAAACCTCCAAGTGACCTGGAGAGGAGACTAGGATTTTTCCTTCTGATTCCATGGGTGAAAACAAACGATGACGGACTACCAAAGATGTTTGAGGGGATAATTCCAAAGGAATACCCGACTGATCGTACGGACTATATGGATGTTGCAGTGATATCACAACACGATCGAACAAAGGATTCCGACGATAAACAACTAGTCTAAGCTGACTTTTAGAAGTCGGCAGACTCTCGGGAGTCTGGATAGGATTACCCAGAGATTTTGGGCCAATGTTTGAAAGTGACCCAGTATTTGAGGGAGGAGGAGGACGAGGTGACAAGGGTTGAATGCTCAAAAAAATTCCAAGTGATTGCGACAATTCAGGAAAAGGCTCCTCAGACAATCTTTCAAGCAGAGGAGAGGAAGAGGAACTAGGCGAACCTAATGGTTCAACCACGTTGACTTTGTCTCAATTAACAAGAAGAGAGAGATTGATTCCAAGGCTTTAAAATTTATTTAAAGGTATACTCATGATGTGGTCTAGAAAAAGACTAACAGGAATGTTATATGATCGTGGGAAACAATTTTTTAAGACACAAAAACAAACTAGTGCTCTTTCATGTTTTAAGAGTTGAGAAAGAAGAAAAGGTGACTCTATCACTTTCGGTTTGAAACAAGCTCGAAAAAACAAGCGCTCGGATGATCTTTTATATTTAGGGAGTCAAAAAGATCAAAATGACTACTCAGGATAATCTAGGTAAAAGAGATTACCAGGTAACCATGAACTACAAAATACCTCCTGGTGAACCCAGAAGTACGGGCAAGAAATCTCCCCGAATGTTGTGTTTGGTGTATCATGTTTACAAGGCGGTAGACTTGGCTTCCTATGGATAAAGGATTGCAACCTAGTGGGGTCTCCTTTTATATGCGATGGTATGGGGAGCGCAAGTCCTACTAGCGCTGTCTAGTGCCGAAGCGAACGCCAACTGCTAGGTTTAAAGACGCCGGAACACGTCTCTAGCCTAAACCTTCTAAATGTGATAGTTAGGTTTCAAATGTGCCTTAGGTTAATTGAATACATTTGAAAGTTTATCTTGAAATTATGTCTCAGTTTTCAGACCTTATCAGTGACTCGAAAAACTCCTATATGCAGCTAAATGAGACAAGACCCTTTCAATTCGATGAATTGTTTACACTAATGAGAGTAGAAAACACACTCAATGCAACAAACAAGCAATTGAAATAAAAATGACCTTTTCACTACTTCGCTTTTTGAAAACAAAATGATGAAAAACTCTTTCCAATTCCTATCTTTCCTATCAAACACACTTCAAGTAGTCCTTTCACTAGTAAAGAGAATTCATTTCTTTTCCAATGCAAATGACGATGCAATTCTAGTCTTCAATGATGCTAGATAATGTAGCATATTGATTCAACAAACTAGAACTATGTATTTTTCAATGAAATGATAAAATGAATCTTTCACAAACACTTCAATGAAAATTTTTCAAAAAAATCAACCTCAAGCAAATGCGAAGCACAAAAGAGCATCCCTTCCAGACTAAAGACGTAAAGACTCAACCAAAAACAAGATCAAAAATGTGATCTATGCCCGAAAAGAGACGCTTGATCAACAAACAAAACTTTTCAAACTTGTTAAATGGAAATCAAAGCAATAAAAGGACTAAAAAACGAAATGCAAGGAGCAACTTAACCAACAACTTGACTTGTTGAGCACACAAACAGTTGAATGGATGTCGACCTAGATGCCCTAGGGTTACAAACCATCCAAGGACTCAAGAAACCAAGTGAAGAAAAGGAAAACCAAACAAGCATATAAACCAAGCCAATGAAGCTTTCCAGTTAGGGAGAACACAGTTAGAACAAGCTAAGAGGCAGAAATCAAGAGGGCAAGACACACTGGTTATGATCTAGGGGAAACCTTGATCTTCACCTACAAGAATCAGCATGACTGCCTAACTGACAACAAGCGCTAGAAGGGGGTCGGCACGATTGTTTTAAAGAAACTCGCGTTGATCGGCGTGACTATCAAAAAAATAAACGTGCTAACCGAGGATTCAAGGAAAAAAATAAAAAATTTCAAAGGCCAAAACTAGACTTGCCACTATAAATGTCAGACTCAGAGCAGTAAACCAAGAAAAGAAGAGAAAACTAAAGGGAAATGGCGATACTAGAAAAGTTCACACAAAACCATAAAATGATAATAAATCAAACAGAAGGATTGGCTCCCCAGTGGAGTCACCAATTTGTGGTGCAGGTAAATTCTCAGTGCAGAGTCCAGACACAAACAATTCCTCTAGCTCGAGAGATCAGGTCTAGCCACAAACAAACAATATATGGAAAACTTCCTTAAGCTAGAATCGAATAAGAGGGCCTACCTCTTAGAACGCTATTTTGTTTGGAGATGATCCTGCTTTTTTACTTCAACTACTTTTCATTTCCTTCCTTCGAATACCAGAAACAAGCAAACAAACAACAACAACAAACGTGATAGCATACACATTGCATTCAGGCTACTTAACAGGTTAAGGAACATTAAGCCATCAAATGTAATATAACACTTCAATGTAGGAAATCAATCAATAATTGTATTCATATAAGTTCAGAAAGAGATTACAACCAATGCCTTGATGTTGCTGGTCTCCTCTGACGTATCTGAGGTCCCACACTTTTGCTAGCATCTCATGGATATCCCCAACAATGGAATTTTCAAGGCTCCTTCCCTTTAGTCTCAATCCAAACCAAACACACTATTCTCCCTCAAACATAAACTTGAGAGCTACAAGCTATAGATGTCTTGCTGATTATTCGAGCTCCAAAAATATTAAGACTGAAACTAGTGTAGATTGTAAAAGGAGGGGTTTATATAGCTTGGATGGAGGGGATATGGTTCCTCTTATCATGGGAGAAGGCCTTATCTCTTGGATTGGTTCCATCCTAATAGGGGAAAGGAGCCCAAACTGACTTCCTCGGCTCCATCTAGCCCAACCATTTACCAGACTTCCGTTATGAAGCTTCTAGACCTGGAAGCTTCGACTCCATATTTAAAAAACTTGCCAAAAGAGGATCGACGCAACTGAGAAAAGGCTCAGTAGCACCGTATGGTGCTAGTCCTGGTTTTAATCTCTGCAAATTTGTGCGAGGAAACTGGTCATTAGTGTCAGTCTTGTAAACTGGGGTAAAAGGAATATTCTTGGGAAATGATGCAAAAGGGAATCATTCTTCTCATGAAGAGGGACATAATGGGAGTTTCTTCATGATGGGAAATCATGTAGGGTTCACTGTAGAGGTCCTCCAAGATCGTGGAACGAGGAGTACAGGGACAGTGACAAAATGTTGTGTAACACCTTGACATATGCATTATCTCTTCTACTTTTTATGCTTCCACATTAAAAAATAATGTTCTCTAATGTTTTGATTCTCTAAGACCATCCATCTTTGATTTACTTCATTCGATCAGCATTTGGGATTCCTTTCTCTTTCTCTAGATCAAATAGTAAATCGAGCTTCCGACTAAAAGTAAGTAAGTCATTGTCTACAAATACCATGTCTCCCTCAAGATTACTTTTGACCCACTCAATAGATAACTTAATTCTCTGGACTAAATGTCACATTTTGGAAGTTTCTTGTCATGCATATTCAATCATATATATTACTAATAATATATGATTTCACTGCATTAATGAGGTTGACAAGTTTATCAAATCTATGGGGTGTACTAGGGGTAGAACTTGTTAATGATGATGCATGTATTGCTAGTGTATACATTAACAAAGGACCTATATTAATTAGAGCATCTTCTAGCTCTTTTATTCTTGCTCTCAGTCTCATCTTTTCTCCTTCTCATTGGCTAATAGACTTTGAAAGCACATCATTATTAGCTTGATGCAATTTCATGAGCCTTGCCACTCCAACCACAAATACGTCAACATCCATTTCTGCTTAATCAATAAACTTTTTTCTGCGAACCTTTACTCTTTCAATTCTCAATCTTTTGCTGCCCCTATCATAATTTTCATTTTGCAATGTGATAGGGCGGTCATCGAATGTAGTGACTTCTTTAGCAATTTTCTCCATCATTTTTTGATCTTCTGCCAAATAATTACTAACCTAATTAGGTAGTATAACATTGTCAACTTCCACGTCCATAGCCTCTCCAATGTTATTATTTTGCATGGACTCTTGGATTTGGGTTATTTGGTTGTGTGTTCTCTTTCTGGAGTGAAATTCTGAGGAGGTTCTTCATCATATCCGCCACCTGATAGCTCATCATGAACCAATATTTCACTTGTAGTATTTTTTTATTATCTTTCTTTAACTGGTAGATTAAATCAAACTAGTACCGAGTGTGCGAGAACAAGATTGTTGCATAGAATTTGTGCCTTTTTCCTTCTATCTTCCTCCTATGTCAAAGTTGTTTTCTTCAATGATTTTTTTAGTATATATTAGCAACTCTTAATTTTTTTTTGGTGCACTGTGAATTTCCTCACTTTTCTCTCTAGCTCTTGGAAACAAGTTCTCGTACCTAACAAAATCTAGTTATGCGTCAAATGAACTCTTTGGATCAAAGGCTTCAACGACTTCAACTTCACTTAAGTTAAAAGAATTTAAATATTGTGCAAGATCCGTAGCATGGGCTTCATTCTTCACAATGAATTCTCCAACAATAAATGACAATGAAATAGATTGTTTTTTCTTTTTCCATTCAAATATAAATTGCCAACAATGGTACTTCTTGCAAACTTCAGCAGCAAAATACCTATCTAAAATAAATTTTGGCACAATAATGGCTTATCTTCAAAACCATCAATGTGAATTATTATATTACTTTCTCTTTCTTCATGCACCTCTCTTCCAAATTGGAAAACTTAAGCTTGTACGAATATTTGAGAAGGCTCTTATCCAGTTATCATGTAATTGAATTTCTTTACAAAAAAATCTTGAATTAAACAAAAATTTAAAGAAGTCATTTGCTTCCACAATATGGGATACCAAAACTACATTATTTCTTTGTTAAAAATTGAATTTAGGATTATAGGGTAAGTCGTCAAACACATGGCTTAATGTGAGGGTTGCTATTAGACATGCCATCATAAAGAATCTATTACTTATGGACAAATTTACTAACTAAAAATCTAACTCATTGGAAATGATATCAGCCCAGTCGAATATACAATTATTTTGTATAAGTGATAAAGCATATAGAAAATGAATTTTGAGACATTCGTTTTAGTTTCTAGGTCCATCACATGGACACAAAGCAAACGTAAGTCCCTAAACGGTTATGTAAACAAAGAAATATCTAGCAGATAAAGATTGGAAGGAACTTGAGAAGCTGGGGAAATTAATTCTTGAATAATTTTAACTCGACATGCTTCTGACTTCAGGAAACTATCTACTTCGGACAATTGTAAACACTTATTTGGTTATGGTAGGTTGAGTATCCATCTGAATGTCTTGGTATTCATATGAATCTTCTACTAGCATAATTGTTCTTGTTCTTGAAATGAAGTTGTTTTCACACAGATAAACAATTTCTCTGGATTCAAATACTTCTGGAACACATGCAACATATGCTATCCGCTAGTCCAAACCCCATTTCTTATTTTCTCTTCCATTGACAGATTCACATATCACTCATATGAAGTCGACTAGTGAAAGTTCTCATCGAAACTATCAAATGATTTAATTCCCATTAGTGAAAATAGCCTCTTTCCTTCCTCTACTACCCATTTCCGCTTTGTACTAAAAAACACTCTATCAATCAATAATGTTCCCAAACCTATTTAAATTTATAATTCTCGGTTTTCTTCACAATCACCAATTATCACTATTTCTTATGTGAAAAATGTTACACATGACACTCTCAATAAATAGAAATTGAAGATACCAAAGCTAATTTTTACAGGAAGTAATGGAAATAAATCTCGAAATTCCAAAATCATCTTTTCCATTTACTCTGCACTTTTCTCTTGCTTTAATATCACTAATATACATGTCATAAGAGACACAAATTTACGATATAAAATAAATAGGAATTACTTGTGAGCATGACAATTAGCTTAGATATTATCAATAATAACTATAAATGGAAAATTGTGCAAGGAAAAGTGAAAATAAATATTATGCATAAATTTGCTCAACTACCCCTACCATGTATTGACTTGATGGTTGAGCTGGTCCCCACCACTATGTCAATGTCAATTCGTTTTATTTGATATCAAACTGCAAAAAAACTTAACCAAATTTGATTTACAAATTACCTGACATGCGGTTTTGAAGACTATGATGAAAATCTAAAAGTCACAGTGTGTTCCAGCCAGTTGCATGGAGCAAGGAACAAAAACTCTCTTTCAAAATATTTGTATCCCGCATACATTCCCCCACACATTTCTTCCACACACCTCCCTCATGCACAACACAACAAATTAATCAATTAGTTAGCCATCATATACAATGTATCCAAAACCCAAATATTTGAACATAGACAAGAATTGGCTTAGATCATAACACAAAATACTTGACAAAAATCTATCCCAATACACTAAAATATTCCCCAAGTAATGCCTCCAAGCATGAATTAATAGTTTATGCTAGTAGTTTTTTATTCAATGCTTTCAAGCCGGTTGATTTTGGTAATAGAAGTGTTAAGATTGCACACATAGTAAAATTCATAATTTTCAATGAAAAGATAAATAAACATTATAATTCATTTGAAATCAAATATCTCATAAATGCATACAACATTCACCAATCATTAGAAATTGGTTCACTCACCATACTCTGTCTTTACTCAAAATTACTCAATCTACTATTGACCTACTCAACACTAGTTACCTCTAAATAAATTCTAGTATTAAAATCAATCCCATTTTAAAAGAATTCATGAATATATGGAAAGAGTGTTGTATGAAATAGAATTGTGCGAAAGAAACTTGTGAACCACCTACTTTCCTCTAAATAAATATACGGGGAAAGTGTTACGTGAAATGGAAGTGTGCAAAAGAAACTTGTGAAAGTTGGAATTCATGAATGTACGGGAAAAAACAAATTATATATATATATATATATATATATATCTTCTGCACAACTCCCTCCCATACAACAATACATATTAATCAATTAATTGGTGATCTTGGCATGTTAAAGTTTGGGGCATGAAAACTTTCGTTTACATGTATCAACTTGCACTTTTGTACCTTCCCCAAAGCACTTCTACATATCTCATGTCTCCCAATGACATAACAAGGAAGAGGCTCTGCATTCGATAGAGTGTAACCACAAAATCATCTTAACTCATGGAAAATTCTTCAATATTTAAAAATACTCACAACATATGAAAGCAAGGATCGCAAATGTAACCGTTGTTTGTCTTTCACATTCATGATTTCTTGCAAAAATCACATAAATATCACATCTTGATTTCCAATTGAGCCTAAACCGAATTTCCAACCTGAATTAGATATCGATAACAAGGAACATGATACTACATTATTGTAGGATAGACTTATCCCCTTACCATGACACGCCACTTCTTGAACCCTAATTTTTCATCAATAATGAATTAATATTGTATCCTAATGGCCTTACGTTCAAAATTTCATACTTTTCATATGATAGTTAGACATGACATCAAGACACAATTGAAAGCCGAGAATGTGATCTTATGCAACACTAGATTTGGAGATAACAATTTGCATAGGACAACAAAAGCTCCAGCAATGCTCCTAGCTTTTAAAAGCATTATGTAAAGAGAAAATGTTGCACACTACTATTCCAAATGCGTAGTCGACCAATGAAAGTTCTTATCAATATGAGTAAATGAGTTAATTATATCACTGCATATAGCTTCTTTCCTCACTTTTTTAGCCATTTCCACTTTGTACTTAGAAATTGTTACTTAATCAACAATGTTCTCAATGTCGTTTAACCGTATGTTTCTCGTTTCCCTATATAATCACCACCTACTACTATTTTGTGTGTGAAACATGTTATGAAATCTTTGTATTGAAGATAAAGTTGGCATCGAGATTTTTTATCATCCCAATGTCTGTCCTCATTGACCAATTTCGTGATAACGTGGATATATTTGTGTTCTCATCACTTGTACATTTCATGTTAATAATTTCACATCCCAATTATCTTGTTCATTGGAAAATATAATACGCATCTCGCCGTAGCACATTCACAAACTGTCACAAAAACATTGCTAATAACATGTGATTAAAGTTAACTAGTATATATGATTAATAGAAAATAGTGTAGCAGGTAAATATCAGTGTTTTCAACATTCAATTATCTGAATACATGCAATCACGGGTCATCTCCTTACATATCGTTTATATTGTATGAGTGTTAAATTTCATTTACTCTGAAATGTTATAAAATGATGGTTGCTCTATGAAATTATACTAGTTGTAAACTAACTCCACAAGTTTTTTCGAGAACTCATTTTAAGTTATTTGAAATAAGGCTTATTGTATATGGTTATTCACAATTGTGGTTCAATTGAAAAAGGTGATGGCACATAGTTGTAGGCATATACAATAACTAGAAAAAATCATTAAATCAACATTATTTTGAATTTCCCATCACAATTTACACATAGTCATGATAGCGCTTGGACTTTCAATGCCAAATGCATCATATAAAATGTTTATGAATTTGTTAAAAAAGGTAATGTTTCCTCTTGCTATCAAATTCAATATTAAAAATAGCTTCAACGTACTAACTAAAATTAAAAAACACTAATTAATTCATAAATTTGTATTATTATGTGGGACAAAGACCTGTTGAATGCATACATATATACGGAAAACTCTGCGAAAAAAAAGTATATTCATTGCTCCTCAAACTTGTTTTCTTGCATAACACCTCTTCCTCACATGCATTAAATGTTGGCATTATGAGACAAATATTGTCCTTGATGGCAAATCACACTGATAACAAATCATAGTGCAGAAGGATAGCAGCAAGGAATTGATGATCAGTCTACAAGTATAAAGAAAAATATATACACGTTGGTTCACTATATACCAAGTCGCGTATACAAGCAGGTTCACTATATACCAAGTCGCGTATACAAGCAGGTTCACTATATACCAAGTCGCGTATACGCAGGTTCGCTATATACCAAGTCGCGTGTACACGCTGGTTGGCTTCAGTAAAAGCGTGTGTATGTGGAAAACTTATCTTTGGTCCACGGCGGTTATTCCTTGGAAGTTGTGCCTATGGTTTTGGACCTTGGTGTCTCGACGGACGTGTTGATCCCTAGTTTTGAAGTTGATGGTATTGGATTTCTATGGTTTTGGCCCTTGGTATTGAACAAGGCCTAAGGCTATATAAGGAGAAGGAAATCATTAGGCAAGTGTATCTGAAAAGTCTTGAATATCTGATGAAGTATTAGATCCAGTATGCAGGTTATTGGTTGATGATGTATTGCTTGATCTGAGCTAAGGAGAGATCTCATCGGTTGATGGAGAACAAGATCTAAGGAGAGATCGGGATCAAATGGTTTGAAATGAACTATCTTTATATGGTTGATTATGCGTATTTCTAGATCTGCATACTGACGCAATGTTATGTTCTGGGTATAATTGATGTCTGGTACAGCTGCAAGTTATGAAAAATTATTTTTAGATCTGTACGCAGGTTGTCTTCAGTAAAACCGCGTGTATACGCGGGTTGCCTTCATTGAAGTAGCATATATCTTTTGGAGCTTGATTTTTGGGTTGCAGCTGGGTCTGACTGTTATTGCAGAGTTCTGTAGTCTACTCTATGTTCTGGTGACTGGGTTTGACAGGGTTTCAGTGGTTCAGTGATTGTTGGTTGTTTTGTAATCTGCTATGAAAGTTGAATGAATTGTGGTCTTCAGATTGTAATGTTGTGCTTGAGGAATATCCAGTCTGAAAATGCATGAAAGATGGTACCTGAAGGAAAGAAGATTGTAGGCCAGCACCTACGTACTAGTATCTTAGCTAGTACAAGAGCAAAGGGGGTTGGAGCTCCCTTCCAAAAAAGGTTGGAGAACGAGAGAAGGTTGAAGCCTTCAGCAGGTTGTAACCTGCGTACTGGTATAAGGCTGCACCAGTACAAAAGATTGTAAACTGAAGTTTCATATTAAAGAAAGATAGAGACGACTTGCAGCAGGTGGTTTTCACCCACATTGGGTTTCCACCTTATATCATGGTGTTCATGTGTGTGTTTTCTGTGTGATGATCTGTTCTGTTATACTACACCTATTTTACTATCATGGTTAATAATTTCCTGATGCATTTACTGAAGATAAGCTACTGAATCATAAGTTTTATTGTTATACGCTGGTTGCTTTAGACAAAGTTGCGTGTACACGCTGTTTCACTTAACTGAAGTAGCGTATATGTTTCTGAGCATAAAATGAAAAAGTTTTTTTGATAATACTGATTCACCCCCCCTCTCAGTATTATTTCCAACAATTGGTATCAGAGCAGGTCCTTCAGAGAAGCTTGATCGCTTGAAGGTAGATCGGTCATCATGAGCAACTATGAGAGAGAGGCATCAATCAGGCCACCGGTTTTTGATGGGACAAACTTCAATTATTGGAAAGTAAGAGTTACTGCCTATCTTCAATCTCTTGGTACAGAAGTTTGGGACATCGTAGATACAGGCTACACTTTTCCTTCAGCTACTCCTATAGATGCAGACGAGAAAAAGAAATATGAAACAAATGCGAAAGCAGTCAATACTCTATTGGGATGTATATCTCAATCGGAATTCATGAAGGTAATGCACTATAAATCTGCAAAAGAAATATGGGACAAAATTGTCACGAGCTATGAAGGAGACGAACAGGTAAATCGTGCTAAACTTCAAACTCTCAGGATTAAGTATGAGACTCTCAGAATGTATAATGATGAAAGTGTGGCTAACTATTTCCTTAGGGTAGATGAGATTGTTAATTGCATGAAAAACTTGGGTGAAGAAATAAAAGAGGCTATTGTGGTTGAAAAGGTTCTAAGATCTTTGTCCCCCAAATTTGAATCTAAAGTGTCTGCCATAGAAGAAAAGGAAAATTTGCAAATTCTTACTATGTCTCAGCTTCACGGAATTCTAACCGCTTATGAAATGAGAAAGGGAGGTCCATCAGACAGAAGAGAAGCTGCCTTCAAAGCTTCAGGCAAAGAAGATTATTATGAAGCAAGTCACGTGCCAGAAGATGAAGAAGAGGAATCAAATTTTGTCAGAAATCTTCAAAGGGGTTCTGGAAGGTTCAGAGGTAAGTTACCTTTTAAATGTTTTGCTTGTGGAAGAGTAGGTCATTATGCTGCCAAATGTCCTCACAAAGATAAGAATGACAAGGGAAAGGAACCTGTTAAATGGAACAAGAAACAGAATGAAAAGAAGAAAAGCTATTACACTCATGAGGATAGTGATGGTCTTTCAAATAGTGACGAAGATGAACAAGGTAATAGATATAAACTTTTAATGGATTTTGAAGATGAAGACTACATGGATGTTATAGATGTAGATGGCTTTTATGAAGAAATGAATAATCTCAAAGTTTTCTTAGAAGAGAAAAGTGCTATTATTGATTCTCTACAATGTCAACTGACTGAAAAGGAAAAACATCTTGAAAAATTGGAATGTGAGATTGTTTTTCTTAGAAAGGAGATTGAGAAAACAAAAGCGATTAATCTCAAATTTGTCAAAGGATCTGAAACCTTGGATGAGATTATCAATGTGCAGCGATATCCTCTGATCAAGACAGGTCTGGGATATAATGGAGAAACATCTCAAGCCTCTACCTCTAAAAGTTATCTTGATGCAGCAAGGAGAAGCGAGCAAAGGCCAAATAAAAGTCATCAGGTGAATCAGGGACAGTTTACCTCAAGAACAAATAAAGACCATCAAGAAATTCGGGGACAAACTGCCTTAAGGACAAATAGAAGCTACAATCAGTCACAGGTAAAATCTTCCCAACTTTCTCCAAGAATGAATGTGAATAGAAGCTACAATCGGTTGGATGATAGATTTGATTATCGCAGAAGTTTCTTTAATGGCCAATGATTTTCTTGCCATAACTTCGGTCACAAAGCAGCTCAATGTGTTGCCTACAAGACAATCAGGACTAGAGAAGCTCAAAAGCAAGGGAGAATGACTGAAACCATGAAAACGACTTATAACAACTTTTCGGTTCTTGAAAATGAAGTTGAATGCTCTATTTGTAATAACTTTGGTCATGAAGATTCTGAATGCAGGAGCAGGTTTCGGAAGACAACTCAGAAGGAACAAACCTCAAATGTCAGAACATGGAGAATAAAGGAACTGCAACCAGAAAGATGTGGGATAACCTTTTATGTAGAAGGTCAAGAAAGTATATGGTACATTGACAGCGGATGTTTGAAGCATATGACAGGGGACAAAGAAAAGCTTGAGTCATATACCGCATTAGAAAAGGGGAAGAAAGTTTCTTTTGGAAACGATATCTCTGCAGCCATAAAAGGAAAAGGTGTTGCTCCGTTGAAAGAGAAGGTCAAAGCAGGAAATGTTTTATATGTTGATGGATTGAAGCATAATCTTTTGAGTGTCAGTCAGATGTGCGATCAAGGAACAGAGGTAATATTTAGATCAAATGGATGTTGTGTTCGCAATCTTGATACAGGTAAAACAGTGCTCAAAGGAAGAAGGACTCCAAATAATCTATATATCTTTGAGGAAAGACAACAATGCTACTTGAGCAAGGATGATGAACATTGGCTATGGCATCAGAGGTTGGGGCATCTAAGCTTTTCACAAATAAGGAAAGTATGCAAATATCAGGCAGTTCGTGGTCTTCCAGATATCAAAATTCCAGACAACACCATATGCAAATCTTGTCAGTTTGGAAAGCAAACCAGAACTAACTTTCCAGAGAAGGAAGGATCAGCTAGCATGCCTCTTGAGCTAGTTCATACAGATGTATGTGGTCCATTTAGGAAAAGGACACCTCGAGGAGAAGAATATTTGATATTATTCATTGAAGTTTTTTCAAGGTTTGTCTGGTTAGGGCTTATGAAGCACAAAGATGAAGCATTCAAGAAATTCAAATCCTTCAAAGCCTTGGTTGAAAATGAATCAAGACACAAAATTAAGTGCCTCAGATCTGACAGAGGTGGGGAGTTTACCTCAAATGAATTTTTCGATTTCTGTGAAGAACATGGGATAAGAAGAGAATTCTCTACAGCTAGAACTCCTCAGCAAAATGGGGTTGTGGAAAGAATGAACAGAACAATCCAACAAATGGCTCGTGCTATGCTTGATGAATCAGGTACTCCCGCAACTTTCTGGGGTGAAGCTGCACATGCTGCGGTTATTATTCTTAACAAAACAAATGTCCGAGTAAACAACACTCAAACACCTCATGAGATCTGGAGTGGTGAGACTCCTTCGGTGAAGCACTTCAAAATCTTTGGGAGAAAATGTTATATTAAGAATACTGATGAGCAACTTGGAAAACTTGAACCAAGAGCAGATGAAGGTATTCTTCTTGGTTATTCTCCACATAGCAAAGCATACAAATGCTACAATAAAAGACTTGGCAGAATTGTTGACAGCATTGATGTAGTGGTTGATGAGAAGGGATACATTCCTAGGCAAGTTCATCATGAAGACATTGAAGAAGATGAAGGTTACCCTCAAAGGCAGAATGATGAAGAAGAAGAACCTCAAGAAGAGGAAGAACCTCAAGAAGAACCAGAGGAGCAGACAAGAATAGAAGAGAAGACTCCATCCAGATATGTTCAAAAGAATCATCCAGAATCTCAGATTGTGGGGCAGAAAGAAGCAGGAGTACAAACAAGAAGAATAATTGCAGAAGCTTCAAGCTATTTGGCATTACTCTCTTCCACTAAACCACAAAATGTGAAAGAGGCATGTAAAGATGAATGTTGGGTCAAAGCAATGGATGAAGAACTTGAGCAGATCGAAAAGAACAACACTTGGGAACTGGTTCCTAGAACAAAAGATAAGAATGTCATAGGGACAAAATGGGTCTTCAAGAATAAATTGAATGAAAATGGAGAAGTAATTAGAAACAAGGCCAGACTTGTTTGTAAAGGGTATGCGCAGCAAGAAGGGATAGATTTTGAAGAGACCTTTGCTCCTGTAGCAAGACTTGAGGCCATCCGAATGTTCCTTGCTCTCTCAAGCTTTCAAAACTTCAAGGTATTTCAAATGGACGTGAAATCAGCCTTTCTGAATGGAGACTTAGAAGAAGAAGTATATATTGAACAGCCAGATGGTTTCATTCTTGGGAATGATCCAAACCTTGTATGCAGATTGAAAAAGGCTCTCTATGGTCTCAAACAAGCTCCAAGGGCTTGGTACTATCGGTTGGACAAATATCTTCACCAACAAGGCTTTTCAAAAGGATCAACAGATAGCAATCTCTATATAAAAGTTGAAAATAACAAATTGCTAATACTTGTTGTTTATGTAGATGATATTATCTTTGGCAGCAATGAAGAGACTATGAGTCAAAACTTTGCCTTGGTTATGCAGAAAGAATTCGAAATGTCACTACTTGGAGAATTGACATACTTCCTTGGATTGCAAATCCAACAAAATGAAGGAGGCATCTTCTTGTCTCAAACCAAGTACCTCAAGCAAATCTTGAAGAAGTATGGCATGGAAGAGTCAAAGCCAGTATGTACACCCATGGTTACAGGATGCAGCCTCAGTGCAAATGATGAATCAGCAGCAGTTCATCAACCAACTTATAGATCCATGATTGGGAGTTTGCTTTATTTGACAGGTACCCGACCAAACATCATGCATGCAGTCGGAATAGTTGGAAGATTTCAAGCAAATCCGAAGGAGACTCATCTTCAGGCAGTGAAGAGAATTTTCAAGTATCTTCAAGGGACACAAAATTATGGCTTATGGTATCCTAGAGATACAGATCTCACACTTCATGCTTATACAGATGCAGATTGGGCCGGAAGCGTGGATGACAGGAAGAGCACAAGTGGTGGTGCATTCTTTATGGGCTCCAGATTAGTATCTTGGTTCAGCAAGAAACAGAGCTCGATTGCCTTATCTACAGCTGAAGCAGAATATGTGGCTGCGGCATCTTGTTGCACACAACTTCTTTGGATGATGCAGACCTTGCAGGATTTTCAAATCACCTGCACTTCACCAGTCTCTATCTTATGTGATAATACAAGTGCAATCAGCATTTCAAAGAATCCAGTCATGCACTCAAAGACCAAGCACATACCAATCAAGTACCATTTTCTTCGGGAACAAGTGCTTGAGCAGAAGGTCAAGTTGGAGTATGTTCCTTCTAAGGAACAAGTTGCTGACATTCTCACAAAACCACTGCCCAGGGAAACTTTTGAATATCTCAGACAAAAGCTGGGAGTAGTGGATGCTTCATCCTGCTGTTGAAGCTTGTCTGTTCTACAGAAAAGTTGGTATACGCAAGTTACGTAAGGGATATCGGCGTATATACGCCGATCTATGCTGGGAAAGTCGCGTGTATGGTGTACGCGTGTTGCAGAAAGCATATCCGCGTGCATACGATGTTTTATGCAGGAGAAGTCGCGTATATGGAGTTCTGAACAGCAAGGGCAGACTCTGGTTGGAGAAGGTCTGAGATGGGTATGCCAGAATGCAGCAGGCTCAGGTTCAAGGGGAGCAGCTTAAAGTCTCATAAAGCATTGTTGGCATTTAGATGATTTTGGTTCTAGTACACAACTGTTGTTGGTTTCAGGAGAAGGAGCTCAGAAGGAAATCTTGGTTGCTGATCTAAAAAGATGTTTATCAGATGCTGCTTGTGACCTTCATAAGTCTTGGTCTAGATCTGTTGTCTCTATGTCATGTATTTTTTTTGTGATATCTCTTTTATGGTGTCAAGGTCATGTAACAGCCTATGTTGGTTTCCCCACTATGCCTGGGATGAATGATGTAATATAATTGGTTGTTTCTGATGTATCCCCTCTTGGTTGGGAGTATGGATTGAGTCTTTTGGTGATAGGAAGGTCTCTTATGGTGTATAAGTCTTGGTTCTTTTGAAGAACATCTTTTGCAGATCTTGCCTACAGTTAGGGGGAGCATGTTTCAGCACAACCAAGCAAAGATATCAGCATGTACTCAGGGGGAGCACAACCCTTTGCCCTTGATGACAAAGGGGGAGAGTGATTTGATTTGGTTTTGTTGCCATCAAGTCCAAAGGGGGAGATTGTTGGCATTATGAGACAAGTATTGTCCTTGATGGAAAATCACACTGATAACAAATCATAGTGCAGAAGGATAGCAGCAAGGAATTGATGATCAGTCTACAAGTATGAAGAAAAATATATACACGCTGGTTCACTATATACCAAGTCGCGTATACAAGCAGGTTCACTATATACCAAGTCGCGTATACGCAGGTTCGCTATATACCAAGTCGCGTGTACACGCTGGTTGACTTCAGTAAAAGCGCGTGTATGTGGAAAACTTATCTTTGGTCCACTGCGGTTATTCCTTGGAAGTTGTGCCTATGGTTTTGGACCTTGGTGTCTCGACGGACGTGTTGATCCCTAGTTTTGAAGTTGATGGTATTGGATTTCTATGGTTTTGGTTCTTGGTATTGAACAAGGCCTAAGGCTATATAAGGAGAAGGAAATCATTAGGCAAGTGTATCTGAAAAGTCTTGAATATCTGATGAAGTATTAGATCCAGTATGCAGGTTATTGGTTGATGCTGTATTGCTTGATCTGAGCTAAGGAGAGATCTCATCGGTTGATGGAGAACAAGATCTAAGGAGAGATCGGGATCAAATGGTTTGAAATGAACTATCTTTATATGGTTGATTATGCGTATTTCTAGATCTGCATACTGACGCAATGTTATGTTCTGGGTATAACTGATGTCTGGTACAGCTGCAAGTTATGAAAAATTATTTTTAGATCTGTACGCAGGTTGTCTTCAGTAAAACCGCGTGTATACGCGGGTTGCCTTCATTGAAGTAGCGTATATCTTTTGGAGCTTGATTTTTGGGTTGCAGCTGGGTCTGACTGTTATTGCAGAGTTCTGTAGTCTGCTCTATGTTCTGGTGACTGGGTTTGACAGGGTTTCAGTGGTTCAGTGATTGTTGGTTGTTTTGTAATCTGCTATGAAAGTTGAATGAATTATGGTCTTCAGATTGTAATGTTGTGCTTCAAGAATATCCAGTCTGAAAATGCATGAAAGGTGGTACCTGAAGGAAAGAAGATTGTAGGCCAGCACCTACGTACTAGTATCTTAGCTAGTACAAGAGCAAAGGGGGTTGGAGCTCCCTTCCAAAAAAGGTTGGAGAATGAGAGAAGGTTGAAGCCTTCAGCAGGTTGTAGCCTGCGTACTGGTATAAGGCTGCACCAGTACAAAAGATTGTAAACTGAAGTTTCATATTAAAGAAAGATAGAGACGACTTGCAGTAGGTGGTTTTCACCCACATTGGGTTTCCACCTTATATCATGGTGTTCATGTGTGTGTTTTCTGTGTGATGATCTGTTCTGTTATACTGCACCTATTTTACTATCATGGTTAATAATGTCGTGATGCATTTACTGAAGATAAGCTACTGAATCATAAGTTTTATTGTTATACGCTGGTTGCTTTAGACAAAGTTGCGTGTACACGCTGTTTCACTTAACCGAAGTAGCGTATATTTTTTTGAGCATAAAATGAAAAAGTTTTTCTGATAATACTGATTCACCCCCCCTCTCAGTATTATTTCCAACATTAAAAAGAAATTTTGTTCAATATTCCATAATAAGTATTTAATTCACAAATGTGAGATCACAAATGCACATAGTATTTGAAATTCATGAAACTATATATTGTCGTGCAAGAGGAAGGTGTGTAGAAGAAATTTGTGGATGGGAAATTTATGCAGAGGACTGAAACATTGCAAAAGAAAGTTTTTGTTCCTTGCGCCACACACCCGTTCTCCCGCACAACACTTCTACTTCACATGAATTAAAAAGACACTTCATTAAATATTGCACAATAAATATTTAATTCACAAAAGTATTTATATTGCATAATAAGTATTTGGGAACCTTGAATACCAACATTAATTGTTTCTAGTTTTTAAATGATCAAAGTCATTGAATATAGTTTTGAAAACCACACATCAAATAATCTCGATATCAAATAAAATCATCCCATGTCTATCCACCCTTAAGAGGAAATGTAGTCAGAGATGTCAAACATTACGAACTAAAGTTTTTGTTCCTTGTCTTGTACACTCCTTCTCCCGCAGAACACTCCTTTCTCTCACACGTCAAAAAGAAACTTCATTTAATGGTGGATACTAAGTTTCTATTAAAAATTTAAATAACTTCATGTATGTGGAATAAAGTTTCCTCTACACCCTCGTTCCTCATTATTAATAATTAGTAGGTACGATCATGCGGGAGAGAGGTGTGCAAGAGGATCGAAACATTGCGGAAGAAAGTTGTTGTTCCTTGCTCTGCACACCCATTCTCTGACACAATACTAATTCTCCACACACAATAAAAAGACAAATTAATATTTCATAATAATAAGTATTCAATCCACAAATGTGAAATCACAAATGCACATAGTATTCAAAAACCTTGAATACCAAGGTTTGTTATTTCTAATTTCTAATTTGTTGTTTCTAGTTTTGAAACTGCACATCCCATGTTGATCCACTCTTAAGGTATAATGTACACAGAAATTCATAATATTACGAATTAAAGTTTTTGTTTGTTGCTCCACACACATGTTGTCTCAAACAACACTCCTTTCTCACATGCATTAAAAAGAGACTTCATTTAATATTAGATACTAAGTTTTGTTTAAAGTTAAATTAATTTCATGTCTACAGAATAAAGTTCCCTTTTCACCCTCATTCTCCTACTCACACCCCCTCCTCCACATATCCTTCATTCCACACAGATTCACAACTCTATGAAATTATTCTCTCGTACAACTAAATCTGTAAGAGTTTAAAATGGATAAAAGTTTACAATGAAATAAGAGATAAACACACTAGCAATACTTGTCTTACTATCATTGTTAGAGCACTAACCTAAGAAACACCCCTCCCTTCTTACCTAAAATACTTTCTCAAAGAATTCAGTGAATGTCAGTGTTAAAGCACTTACCGACAGAATGGCCACTCAAAATTATCCTTACACTTGTTTCCCCGCACAACACTCATTTCTCACATGCATTAAAAAGAGACTTCATTTAATATTAAATACTAAGTTTATGTTTAAAGTTAAATCAATTTCATGTTTGCAGAATAAACTTCCCTCTACACCCCCATTCTTCTGCATATACCCCCTCCTCTACACAAATTCGCAACTTTATGCAATTGTTCTTCCCACAACTAAATTTGTAAAAGTTTTAAATGGAAAAAAGTTTTAAATAAAATCAAAGATAAATGCACTAGCAATATATGTCTTACAATCAGTTTTAGAGTACTAACCGAAGAAATGGGGCCTTCACGCTTACGTAAAGGACTTACTCAGATCATTTTTTCAATTTCAATGTCAAAGCATTCACTAATGGAATGGGCACCCATAAAATTAGCCTTCTTTTTAATTTTAAAATGATTTGTCATGCATTTAAAAATATCAAAAATAAATCATCCTCCACTAGGTGAATTATGTCGCATTAAGGATTGCTTAGGCAATCGAAAATTAGAAATAATATTTCCATAAATTAGAAAGTTAATTTTGAATTTATGGGAAAATAGAAATATTCATCATTTTCCCAAAACTTTGATTAAAATTTCAAAAATCAACAAAATAATAGAGATCCAATGCATTTTGACGACGAACCAAGTGTTATAGTCCCTAATTAGGCCAGAACTAATAACCTTCTTTGTGTAATTAAGTTGAAAGGTGTTTTCTTTATTGGATTTGGGTAAGAAAACATTGTTCACCCTGCCCAATCAAAAGCGTCTATTTTCATCCTTCCCACCACTTAAAAATTAACATATGTCCCAAGCACCCCGCCACTTAAAAATTAACATTTTTCCCAAGCACCCGGATATCTGAAGCGCAAGCTGCAAGCCTACCATGTCCAGTAATTTTCCCATTACTTTGTCTCAGTTACCCATACTGACGATCTCCTTCACCTCTATGCACTCTTGAGAATGTAGGCTCTCATGGCAGAGTCTCGATCGAAGTGAAGTCTTCAGCTTATAAGCTTGCCCTCATAAACCTACCGCTCATAATCGGACGCCATTGACTTTGAAGTGGGTGTGGTGGTGTAAGTGTCAGGATGCACTAAGATCAAACCTTGAAACCAATTTTCCAAGTTGGAGAGCTCGAATAATCTGTGTAGCGATGGGCCACAAACTTTCCCTTCTCAGTATTCTATTTCTCCTTTCTTTTCCATTATGCTTCAAGGCATTTTTATTACCTCCTATGTCAGTTGAATGTAAAAACAAGGGAAGAGGGTGTCGGATCTTTAAGTATCAAGGAATTTGGGATGATCACAACATTTATAGAGTTGCAGAGGTTGTGTAACCTAAAACTGAAGCTGACATCTTACGTGTTGTAGCCCGGGCTGTGAAAAAGAAGCAAAAGATCAAAGTGGTAAGCGCCTTGGCTCATAGCCTCTCAAGGCTAGTGCGTTTTGAAGACCATGGGTTGATTATCTCAACTAAAACTATGCATATGTTATTGGAGTCAACAAGAACGCAATAACAATTACAGTCTAAGGCGGCACGAGGATAAGGGACGTTATGGAGGAATCTATGAAAGAAGGCATGACTCTTCCCGATATGGTTTACTGGAACGATGTCTTTGCGGTGGGAATTGTTTCTATGGGTGCCTATGGCAGCAATCTCGTTGGAAGAGCATTGAATATGGAAATATGAATTCTAGGAGTCAATTCTTATACAAGATTTAGGCTTAGGTTGTGAGTTCTTTCTGAGGAAAAGATTCAAAATAATTTGTTTACATGCCACCCAAAGATTATAGGTATTGAATACGTTACAGGCTCTATGTTCGTCGGCTCATGTGTTTATGATTCTGAATCTTGTTTTTCATGTGACTGGTTCATATACCACAGAGTCAGATAAGGGTGCAAGGGGTGTTCGTATACATCCAACCTACAGGGGTATACTAGATGTGTTTGCAAAGGTTTATAGGGAGGGTGGCTTACGTGGTCTTTACCATGGAGTAGGTAGGCATTGAGAATTGGTATCTTGGTCTCTTTTTTTGGAATGAGCACATCCACTTATGATTATTTATGTAAGTCTTTCATTGAGATTACTTGACAGGAAAAACCCTAAAGCTGAAGAATAATTTCAAATCTCTTTGGCTTGGTTTTGTATGTTATAGTAGCAGTATAAGTTATAACTTGTCACCTTAACATTCTTTAATGTAGAACATATTTTGCAACGCTTATGTTGGTATTTGAACATTCCTTAACTTTTCAAACTAAAATAGTATCATTCCTTATCTTTTGTGCAATTGGATTGTTAGTATCATTCCTTATCTTTTGTGCAATTGGATTGTTAAAGATTGGAAAGCAACCAAAATTGGTTTTGTCTCCTGAATGTCTTACATTTTGAATGGATTTTTGAATGCAAGAAGCATATGAATAAATTTGGATATCAAATTCAATACCAAATAGCACCAGTCAACAATGATGGATTCAACCCTTCTCTTATCATTTGTTGTTGCTATACCTTTACCAACCATCATGGTTTCAGGACTTTCAGTTAGTCTTGCAGAACATCCCAACTGGTTGAGTCAGTTAATTTTCCAAGTTGTTATGAATGCTAGTAAATATATTGTTTGCAAACTCATTTCATTTCATGATGGTGACTACAGACAATGCCAGGAATTGAAGCTCAAATGTATGATTCAATTTATGGGCAACGGTTGCATAGATTTTCTGACAGCTAAATTTTCATATTGTTGGATATGACCAAAATGATTTTTAACTGAGTGCAAAATGTGGCTGCAATAGGCCTGTAGAAAATTTGTATCAACATAATGTAAATTGTTGCACATAATGCTTCTTTTGTTGCCATTGTTACTGTGTAGAGATGGTTCCTTTCGTGGTTAACAGAAGATGTATGTATGTTTTGGTATGATGTTCTTGAAGTTGATTATAGCTGATATTTGTTGTTACACTAAAAATATATTTGTTGAAACATCTTAGAAAAACTCAGGCTCATTCCAATAAGAAATAAATGTAGAAATATATTCAAGTCAAAACACAGACAGTAAAATATTCATAAATCTGAAATTTATCATGAAATCTGTCATATTTGACAACAAAGAATGACACTAAAATTGTTGTGGAAAAATAAATTAAATTCTATTAATATTAAATGAGTTTAAACAACACATAAGATGAAAACTAACTTTTTGGATTTGTGGTTGATATTTTAGGCCTAAGAGTCTCCAAGAGCAATATGAACACTATGCACATGGCCAAGGATTTTGTTTCTCACATACTGCCTCTCTACTATAGGGCTTAAATCTCTGTTCAAATATTTTATTCCATTTCTACCTATTTGTCTGTTGCATGCTCATAAACGATTTTACATCTTAAACTTTTAAAATCAAATTTTAACATTTATGCCCCTAAGTTCTCTTAAGATTGCCATACATCCTTTAGTTCCTTCTAATCCCTATGCTATCCCTTCTAAACCTCAAACTGGGCTTCCCTAACTCATTTTCTTCATCGTTGGGCATGAATGTTGGCATTCTCTTCAGCTGGGACATGTTAGTTCTGTCATTCTAGCACCCAACGTTGAAATGTCCTTTTTTATGACATTATAATCTTGATGGATGTTCCTTGTACTGGTATTGTGCACTTGTTGGTTGATTCTTGAGATATGCACTACTTTGTTAAAATTTTGTTATATGATGTTTCATAGATAAAAGTATCCTTGTTTTTCTTCTCCCCATCTTAAGCACATTGGAAATTTTCCATTGCAATCTGTTTTGCATATTTGGGATTTTATAGGGGCTAATATGACTTGAACAGATTCTGGTTACATTGAATAGCATAACTTAGCCATTGAGAAGGATCTTAGATGTTTTATAACTATCCTTTAGTTGGCAAAAATATCTACAACATGTTTGTTTAATATTCCCATGGTGATTAATGCTCTTGCTAGGTCAGTGAGTTCATTGTGCTTAATTATTAGGTGCAAGGTGTAACATATGTCTATTGCTTGGAGCAGCGTTTTGCCTATTATATGATAGGTTCTTGAGCATTAGCAAAAGAGCAGCTTGCTAGCATAACATAGCCATCGAGGAGGACCTTAGATGTCTTCCAACTATCCTTCAAAAAGTGAAAATACCTACAACATGTTTGTTTAATATTGCCATGGTGATTAATGCTCTTGCTAAGTAATATTGCCATGCTAAGTAAGTGAATTCTTGGTGCTTAATTATTAGGTGCAACACATGTATTTTGCTTGTAGTGGTTTTTTTTCATATTATATGAAAGGTGTTTCAGCATTAGCAGAAGAGTAGCTTGTTCCAAAGTTATCAAAAAACAACACTGCATTTGTCACGGTGTACACTTACAAGTTTAATCTGAATTACATCATTGCCAATGAACTCTCCTAACAAATGTGCCCATTTCGATTACAGTTCTAAGTCCTGACAGGCTTATAGTTGAGACAATCTTAAGTGGGGATATATTGCAATGAATCAATTTTTGTGCTGCCAATATTAATATGTTGTGTCCATTGAGAAAGGTTCCAGACTTTAATAATTTGAATCCTATGTGGTTTGGTTGGTGAGGTTAGTATAGATAAATACAGACTACTGTAACACATCTAAGGTTGCAGTGTGTTCATTATTCTTATTTGAAGAGACCTTTTTAGTCAATTTGTTTGGTTTTGACAATTTTTTATCTATCTATGCTGCAATTGTTATTGTCAACCAAGTAGATGTTGTTTGTGTTCTCTCTCTTTCATTGGCACAGAGTGCTTCGAAGTATTTGTTCTTAGGCCTAGGAGTCAATTCTTATTCAATGCTCAGACATCTTGCTTCTCTCCCAATACAAAGAATTCATAAAAGTTCATTAATTCATTGGAACTTTTGTTATGTGGCTAATACATGCAGAGTGTAAATGGTAGACGTGAAATTATGAAGCTACGCTCTGCAAAATATGGACTATAGGTTTGTGTGAATAGATCTATTTTTAAATTTTATTTTTAGATGATATATGGAAAATGGGTGTAGTGACTGTGATCGAACACTCACATATGAAGTTTTTTATTAATTGGACTATAAATACATTCAATATCTGCATGTTTAAATGTTTCAATTCTGATTATATAATGTAGCACAATCTAGCTAGAGATGCTTGTGAGCCTAGTGTTATATTCAAATGAGCATCTCTTTCTCAAGTTTCCTTTTTTCCAATTTTCTTTTCTTTCTCATTATTGGCAAGGAGCTCAATGATTTTTTTATTTGATCTAGTGTATGAGGGAGTTCATGGATGCATTTTCTATGCTTCTTGAGTGCAAAGGGTTTCCTTTCCTTCATTTTCTCTCTTCATATTTGCCATTGATTGATTCCTATCCCACCTTGGTACTTCCTCCATTTCTCAAATGTCATATAGTAAAGCTTAGGATGTGGAGGGAGCAGGAAGGGGAAGGATACCATCATTACTATGCCATTGTTCTAGGACATTTATGTTAATGCAATTTTTTTCTTAAATTTAATCTTTTGCTACTATAGAAACTCAAATTTTAATTGTATTTAATTGTCCATATATTTTATTTAATTCGTTCTTTCCACGTTTCTCTACTCTTATTGGTATTCTTTGCACCTTTCGGTGCAAGTGCTAATTTAAATCTCAATTGAATTTTCTAGTTAAATACACTTTATTTTAACCATTAATTATTTTTATATTACACAGAGAAATAGTTATCCCTCCATTAAATATATACATAGTGATATGTTAAGATAAAATATCTTTCTCTCTGAAATATAATTTTTAATTTAAGTCAACATCATGACTTGTTGAATTGTATTGAATACACTTTATTATTAACCATCAATTGTAACATTACATAAAGAATGACTATCCCTTTCATTGGGTAGTATTATGTAATGGTATGTGAATTTAAGGATTTAAAGTGGTATTACATGGAGAAGCGATTATCCTTAGTGTAGTATGCACTGATATGTGAATTCAAGGATTTAAAGTGGTATCATATGGAGAAGTGGTTATCCCTTCATTAGATAGTTTTCAATGACATGTGAATTCCAAAGGTGTTTAGATTAGATTACTATGCAGGGATAGAATAGTTTATATGCAATGACGAAATAGTTTGTATGTAAATATTGTTAGTACTTTTGGTTGGTATTATGTTGTATACTGTTTGTTTTTTTTGTTTTTTTCTTAATAAATGTGATGTTTAATTTAGTATCATAGTTGCAATATATAATTAATTAATATTGGTGAATTATAAATATTTTTATTTTTTTTTATATTATAAATAAAATGTTGAGATTTATGAATTAAAATTCATATTGGAAATTATATTTGTCTATTTTCATAAATGTTATGATGAAATTAATTTTTTTTTTTTTTCATGATTTTTTTTATATAATTCTTTTATTAGAGGAATTGATAAATAGGTTGGTTTCATATTCGTATCATATGGGGTCGATTCCAATCACTACTACTGTATCTCTAGTTGCTTATATATTCCCCTTCCATAGACATTATTTAAATTGGGGGATTTGAACCTTAATTCTTATAGTTTACATATCACTTGGCATATCTGAGTGATCACCTATTGATCTGCCCCATAGGGGCTATGATGAATCTAACCTTGTTTGATTATTAAGTTTCTAATTGTTGAGTTTGATAAATAACGATGAGTTATACTTACGCTCTGTTTTATTCCTGTGTTATAAATTAAAAAAAACTACGATAAATTAAGTGCTACAATATGAGAGCATAATTTACCTATTGAATTTATTACTATATGATTTCATTATGCCTACTACTTATAAATTAACGATGAAATTCTAATAAAGTTATGAATTAGAAAATCTATGATAAATTAAGTGTTATAATATGAGAGCATAATTTACCAATTGAATTTATTAATATATGATTTCATTATGCTTACCACTTATAAATTAATGATGAAATTGTAATAAAAATATTACTACAAAACAATATTACTAAATAAGTATAATAGAGAAAATATGGCAAATTAATATTTTATAAGTATGATATCATGAAATTACAAATAATTAAACTACGATCAAAACATAATTATGATAAATTATATATCCTTACAAATTTGATAGGGATGTTATTATGACATTTTTATAAAAAAAGAATTGTCATATGGTTGGTGCATGTTACAATTCTACTTCAATGTCCTCATACTTGTTAAGCTTAGTTAGATTTTCTTCCTTTCTTTAGGATTCATTCTGCAATAGGTTGCAACTTTGATTTATTAGGATATATAAATTTGGATTAAATGGGAAACACTACAAATCACAAATCCACTTTAAGCTATCTCTTCTTCCTTTACTCTGGTCCAATTTGTTGGTTGAGCAAGAAACAATCAGTCATTCCTCTATGTACCAAAAAGGAAAAGTAGCGGGGAGTTATTAATGCGACCACTAAAATCATCTTCCCTCAATGCATTCTCACGCTGGACTTTTGTATCCAATATTATCACTCATATGTCAATTTTGTGACAACCACGATACCATATAGATGTGCAGTTTTTCACAACAAGTCATAATGTTGGTTAATTGTCCCTGATAGCGGGTGGAGCGTCTACTAAAAACAATAGACGTTTCAAAATTTTATACGCAATTTATCTCCCTAAAAATCAATCAAAATCATAGCACCAGTGAGATCTCATGAGATATTATTCACCAACAGTGGACCAAGTACATTGAGATTCATATGCGCTTCATTCAGGAACTTATTCATGGGAGGGTCATTGATCTAAGACATTGTCCAAGAATAATGCATATGATTGATATCTTGAACATCAAACCTTTCATAGAGAACAAGTTTCTTCATTTACAACCCTAGTTTGGGGTGCGAGTAGCTTATTCCTCAAAGCATGCCACATAGTCGTGTCTTTCTATTTTTTGGGGAGGGTTTTTTAATTAGGTATCTCTCTCTCTCACACACACACATACACATGCTTCTTGAGTTTTTTTTTTTCGCAAACAAGTACCTAGTATGCCTTCACATTTCCCACGACCCATCTCAATCACTACATACTCACCTAAGTTGCGTGTATGGCCGAGTGTTGGTACATGTTAGTGCTCTACTTCAATGCATTCATACAAGTCAACCTTACTCAACTTTCACTCCTTATCTTATGAAGAAATTCATGGCATGCATAAATTTTGCGATAGAGTTTCTTGGATATCTAAAATTACATCATTATGTGTACTAAATGCATTATCTTTATTTCCAATGGGTAAGTTTGTTGATGAATATAGAATAGAGTAATATCATTACATCAATTTGGCGTTTCACTCATTAATTTATATTCTCGTTTTTAGAGTCCTAGTTGTGAAGAGTTTCATAACCATTACAATCTTCAATCCATAATTTATACTAAACTTAGTTATGTTATTTAGATTCATTTCTACATATTTCACATTTTAATATTAAATAAACATAACATTATTATGTCTAATATTTATAAATTTATAATAAAGTATAATTTCTTTTTAAAATTATGACAAAATAATATTATATTTACTTCAATTTACATATTACACTAACATTATAATATAACGTTATGATCACTTAGGAATGATATTTAAAAAATTATAATAAATAACAATATTATGAAAAAATAATATTAGATGGAATTGCAATCACTTCTAACAAAATATATTGCAATCCAAAGTTGCAATCACTTCTAACAAAATGTGACAAAATATATTGCAATCCAAAAATGAGTGACAAATTATAATTTTAAATTTGGGACAAAAAATTATATCATATATTGTCAATATCATGTGGAAAGAAAATTTTGGACATGTATTCATGATGTTTCACGGTTATAATGACACATTTCCATTTAATATTTGATCTTGATATTGACTTTCTCTTTTATGATATTGATTATATTAAAAAACATATATATTTTTAATTAGTATTATTAAATTCAAATAATTGAATCGAAATTAATCATTTGAAAATGAGTTAAATTTTCAACCTAAATTGATATCAGGTAATACTAATTATAAATAAAGTCAAAACTTTGAACTTCTACTTTCGTGATATGAATATGACCATTTTACCATTAATGTCTAATTAAAATAGTTATATTAAGAAAAGGAGTAAGTATTTCTAAACGTACAAGAAGGTTCATTATTTGTGTATCTCAAAGCAACTTTTACAATGGTTCATCAAGGAATATGAAAATGGAGGCAATTAAATTTTATAGGTTTTATCAATTCCATTTCAGTTAGGTTGTTATTGTATTTACTTTAATTAAGTGGTTAAAGTATTTATTTTAATTTTATATCGAGGAAATAAATATGGTGATTTTTTGTTTTTAATAGATTTTAAAGAATAGTGTATGGAGTCATGGATAGATGGTGATCAGGTGTTTTGTTAAGATTTTTTTTGATGTGAAATTATTGATTCAATTCTTGTCCGATGGAAGTAATATATTGGACATGATGAAGATATAATCTTGTCAAACTTACATAAAAAATAGATTTCAAGGAACAAAAAATGATTACATTATACTAGTATTCATGGTTGCATGTAACAAAAAAATTTCTAACCCATCAACATTCTGTGATAAAATGATAGGGCATTAGAGTCACATAAATCATTAAATTTTATATGTGCTTCAAATTTGAAATTCCTACCTCAATAAGTATTAGGAGCTTTCCACTACTAACCAATAGAGATCATTCAATTAGATCTTGCAAGTATTAATGACTAGCTCAAGTCATGGATGTTGGATTAGAACCTTGTTATGGTTGTTAGCCCACATATGTAAGTCTCATCTCATTAGCAACAAGTTTCATTTTAATCACTAAAAATGCATTTTCAACACTTTCTTATTTATATCGAAACATTTTCACTATATTCTACATGACTAAAATTCCTTACAAACAACTAGATTTCTTACATTTTTTTGAACTTGGTAAGACTACATCTTCATCATGTTCAATATATCACCTTGATCATGGCGGAGAATTGAACCAATAACTTCACATCAAAAAATATCTTAATAAAACACCTTATCACCATCTATCCAAAACACCATAAACAAAATTAATTAATGATTAAAATCAAAATATTTATAAAAAAATTAATAATAATTCCATAAAAAATAAAATTAAATATAATAAATAATTCCATATGATGAATACTAATCATTTCTCAGTTTTATTCACACATTCTAAATAATCTTAATATTAAAAAAATTAAGTTGCCACAAAGTATGATAGGATTATTCTGGAGAAAAGGGAGCCACAACAATTTACCCATTCCACTATGTTTAAGTACAAGTTTTTATAATTTAATTTTTTTATGTTTGAAAAAAAAGTTTAAACATAATGTTTTTTTATTATATTTATTTTGGGCATAGTATAAGGTAGAAGTTTTATTACGAGTTGTTTAGTAATTTCCATTTCTATTGGTTACTAATTTTTTGTTTCTTGTTTTATTTTATTATTTATATTTTCATGAATTACAATTTTTTCACAATATTTTCAATTTAAAATGATTTTTTCCTATTAGTTATTTTTTTTGGTTTTTGGTTTTTAGTTTTTTTTTTTTTATTATTTAACTTTTTGTTTTTGTTTTTGTTTTTGTTTTTGTTTTTTGTTTTTTTGTTTTTTGTTTTTTGGATTTTGGTTTTTTTTCTATTATTTCCATTTGCCTGAATGATAGCTTTTTCTCCGTATTTTATGGCAAAATTTAAAGATGAAAAAATATTTTAAAAACATTTTTCGATATTTATTTTAGTTTTTTTTGTCTTTTTCTTTGACTTTTTTTCTCTATTTTCAGTATCAATTCCATTAATCATAGCTTTCTTCTGTTTCTTGTCAATTTTTAATTTGACTTTATTTGTTTCACTTGGCCTTTCTATAATTTTCAAAGCATTGACAACTATACAATAAAACTTCGATTTCAACGAATATAATTAAATAAGTTAAAAACAATTCTAAAAATAAGAAATTAATAAAATTTAAACAAAAATTGAGTGTAATTTTCTCGATTGGCTTATATATACAAATCTCATTCTTCATTCTATTTCAATTCTTAAAGACCTCTTGCCATTATTGTGGGCACTCAAATATTATAGATTTGGAAAATGACAACTTGTGAAGTTGAAGTTGCAATCTTTGTAATTTTTATTTATTTATTTCGATTATTGTTATATTTTTAGGTTTCAATTAATTATTATTTTCTTATTATTTGCTGGATTGTAACAACGGCTAAAACTTGACAGTGATGACTATTCCCCCAAGTGCAGTGTCTAAGGCACTTGTGCCCAGTGATGACTATTCCCCCAAGTGCAGTGACAAAGGCACTTGTGCCCAACCACTATTGTGTTGCCCAAATCCCATTAATAGGTGAAATGTTTTTAAAAGTATTGTATAAATTTAGTTGTTATTACTCATAAAATTTGTCACTTAAATAATGGATGGGGAGCAACTTTGTTTTAAAAAAAAAATTGGATGGAATAAATGAAGTATCTAAGTTGTTCTGAGATGATTTGGATGAGAATGTCTCTTCTTGTCTGTCATTGTTTTTAGTCAATAGTAATTATTCATTTTATATGGAGTTTTATTTTCAATTTCATAGTAAGCATGGAATAATTTAATCAAAGCATGTATTTAAAAACCGTGAAAGTTGAATATTTGATGGGTATTACCGTTATCTGAGAGAAACAAAGTTGTTTTTAAGTAATTGTATTTTTTTAATCTCTATTTGAGGTAGTTTACATGTTTTTATGTAAATTATAGTTTTCAACAATTTTTATATGAAAGAGAAGCCACAATGTAGATGGGATTTTAGTTGGTATTTTCAACTAGATTTCAACAAATTGATAGATTATTGGTTTGCTACATTTTTTCAAAATAGTGAGATTTATGATTTCCTAGAAAATGTTTTTATTTTATTTTTTTACAAAGTATTCAGTTTTGTCTTTTAATTTTTAAAATGTAAAGTAAATTTAAAATATTTTCTTAAGTTTAAGTTTAACGATACAGAAGTTTTAAACATGTTGTTAGTTTTTGTTCATGAACATTTATTATATTTTTACAACAATAATATTGAAAGAGATACAAATTTCAATATTGGTATTACCTTAATTTTCAAATTGATATTATCTTTTTTACATATTAGATTTTTACCATAATAACAATGAAACAACACAAACTTGAAATTGTATTTCTTCTTTTACGTACTAGATTTTTACCATAATAACAATGAAACAACACAAACTTGAAATTGTATTTCTTCTTTTACATACTAGATTTTTACCATAATAACAATGAAACAACACAAACTTGAAATTGGCATTATCTTATTTTTTATTTTGTTTTGAAAGTCTTACATATTTGAAAATGCATGTTTGTGCAACGTCCAACACATAAGTGGATTACTTTTTGTGCATGATTGTTGATTAGCTTTCTACCATAATTTTTGACATATTTGAAAATGCATGATTGTGCATTGTCTCCCACATAAATGGATTAGTTTGTTTACATGAATTTTGATTAGCTTTTTACCATGATAATACTAAATCCATAGTAGCTTCAAAATTTGTATTATTTTAATTTTTTAAATAAAATTTAGATGAGATAAAAATTAGAGTAATGGAAAATTAATATACAACATATATTTTATAAATGTGTTTTTCATTAGATTTTTGTTTAGTTTATTTTTGGTTTCTACATTTTCTCAAAACATTGAGGTTTATAATTTCCTGAAGTATATTTTAAAACTTTTTTACAAAATGTTTGGATTTCAAATCTTACACTCGAAAGTGTTTTTCAAATATCTCTTGCAAACTATGTTTGTCTTTTAAATCGAATAGCTTACACACATATATAATTGTAATATTTAGTTTTTACACATTTTTTCCCCAAGGAAAAATGGTAATTTTATTAAAAATTAAAATTACATGTTGTATATGCTCTAGAGCCATTTGAAGTTGGTGCACCAAAAAAAATAGTGATATAAAGCAACAACCTAGAATAGTGAAGAAAATCACCATTGGGACCAAGTAAAAATGAGTAGTTACCCATTCCTTCTTTTCTTCTTTAACCACTTTTGGGACCAAGTAAAAACACTTAGTTACCCCTTCTTTCTTTTCTTCTTTTCCACCTTCCTCCAGCTTCCGAAAATAAAAATGGCATTTACAATTGCTAGCTAATTTTCTTCTACTATCATTGGATTTTCCTTATCTACATTTGAGCTCTCAAATACATAAGTTCATTTGTACCCACCCATTTACATACTTACCAATGCATATTTGTGCTTTAGTCATATATAAAAGGTTTATTAATTTAAAAATATAATCATATAAAAAAAATATTTAATATATTTATTATAGAAATTGCAAATTTATTTTTAATTATTTTTTATAATTTATAATTATTTTAAAAATAAATATATTAATAATATATTTTTAAAAATCCATTCTTTTATATTTATAGCATAATGACAATTTTTTTTATTAAATATATTAATAATATATTTTTAAAAATGATTTCTTTTATATTTAGAGCAATGACAAATTGTTAGGTGATAAATTTTATTTCTAATTTAAATTTATTTTCTAATTAAAAATATTAAATTTATTAAAAAAATCAAAAGTAAAAAAATATTTTTGATATTTTTGAAATAGATATCAAAAAATATTATTTTTTAGATTAGCATATCACTTAATAGACATTTTATTTTAGCATTCAAAATATGCTTTAATAATATATGTAAAAGATTTATTAATTTAAAAATATAATTATATAAAAATTATTTAATTAAATTTGAGTAAATTATAGAAATTGAAAAATTATTTTTATTATTTTAAAAATAAATATATTAATAATAAAAAAATTACAGATATTTATACAAAATGATATCTCCTATATTTTATCTCAGCAAAATGATATATGCAATTTTAGTTATTCATTATTTTTTAATTTAATTTAGCTATATTTAAACTAAGCGACAGGTACTAGCTACTATATGTAGCACTTGTTAAATATTCAAAAGCAATAAATGTTGACCCCATGTGCCCATGCTTTCTTTAACTACTTCATGAGTTACATAGTTACTGAAGCTTATATTTTTTATTTATTGAAATGATAAGTTTGTGAATGGAGTCGTCTATTGAGGCGGAGGATAAGTTTGTGAATGGAGTTCGTGAATACATGTGATTTTTTGACAACTTAATTTTTATTGATTTTATTAAGTTTTTAAAATATGAAAAATATATTAATGAATTTAGACTTCTGTGATCCATAACATTGTTTAGAAAATCTTCGGCAAAATCACATAATCAATCTTTTGTCGACGCGTTTCGAACCAACTAGTGTGGTTCATCGTCAGGACAAGTTGAAAAACAGATCCAGCTTCGCCTGTTTAAATAGCTAGAGCAGAGACACCAACGGTTACCTAACTAAGGGAGCAAGGTCCAATTCAGATATATTAGGTAAAAAATAGATAAAAATTAAATTAAATATAATAATAAATAAATCAATATATATAAATTTATATATAAATGTATAAAATTAGTTATATTCGGTGTGAGATAAAACTATAAACATATGAAGAATTATAAAATAATAATAAATTATTTATAAATAAATCAATGAAGAAATATAAATTAATAATAAATTATATATTGAATATGAAAAATATATTTTAATATAAACTATTATAAATCTATTTTAATTGCAGATCTAGCAAAAGTCAAGAGGGATCAAATCTGTGACGTGAAAAAAATAAATTAGAGTGTGAAACTTGAAAAATTGTTTATTTAATCTTCTATATATATATATATATATAAAGCTTGTAATTTTCATTGTTTAATATATAGAATAGACCAAAATTTACTTAGGCATAAAATAGTAACACTGTTAAAATGTTTTAACTATAAAAAACTATTTTTTATTCAAATTTTTTATATAATGTATATATAGTTTGTTTTTAACTTTTAACTACCTTATTTCTCTATAAAATTGATATAAGATTATGTTGTTTCATATGGACATCTAAATATTTTATTTATGGTTGAGAGTGAGAGGGAAATATTTACGTTGTAAGGTGTTTCTTTTTGAAAACAACTCGCCTAGTTGTCACTATGTCTAGTGGTGCATCGTGATCAAATGTTAGATGATCAAGTAATGTTCAGTCGTTGGATCATCTATTTTAAGCGGTTTCGCTTTCTCTACTTTTGCTCTTCTCTACGCTCTTCGTTTTCTTCTTAGATTGGAAGGGAAGCTTCCAAGGTCCCACCAAACAACCAATGCATCCAAACCCACCCTTCCACTTTGCATTGGAACTTAGGCTCTGACAAAATGGCCTTTGGATATATACATGAGGGAGAAGGGTAGTAGAGTTTTCTGGCCTTGAGACAGTTGTGCCTCCATTCGAACTCTTTCTTGCCGAAGAAATGCTCTGCAACAGAGTTGCAGATTTCATCCTTGGGGTTCGAGCACTATGTGGAATGTTATTTGTTTTAGACACCATTCTTGGTGAGTCATGACAAGGAGGATAGGAAAATTTCAACATTTCAATGCTAGGTCTGCTTGTTGACAGCTCAACCTCGTTTACTCTTTAATTTGGTAATTCTTCTCTAGGGTTTTCAATTCCAAAGTTCACAATGGTTCCCCTTAATTATCCTACAGGGTATACAAAGGATCATGATCACCTTCCCACTCATACACAGGTAATATTCTTGCAACCCTAACCCTTTCGATTACTTATTATTATTATTATTATTTGTTTCTTCTTAAGCTTTTACCCATCGACCGACACCCCTACTAACTTAGCTTCCTTTTTTTTAATCATTTGTAGGTTCGCTGTTCAACAGGGATTGTTTTCCAATGCATGTGTTTTCTCTCATTTTGTTGGGTACCAGGATCTTTTCTCATTTATTCTTTGTCTTTGTCATATGCCACAGGTGAGCATGTTGGCAGGCAGGCCTTACTTCAGGTTCTAATAGAATGGTCCCTTGTTGCATGAGACGTTGGATATATGCACCAGGGAGAAGGGTGGCAGATTTTTCCAGCCTTGCGATATTTGTTCTCCATTCAAACTCTCGCTTTCCAAAGAAACACTTTGCAACAAAGTTTTTGATTTCATCTTTAGGGTTCGAGCAAAACAGTTGCAGTCAAAACAATGTACTCAAAACGATAAACTATAAAGCATGGAGCAGGGGCAATGCACATTAAAAATTTCAAGAAAATGATATGTCAGTCAGGAAACCATTACATGTAAATGAATTTAATTTTAACCAATCTGCTTGAGGGTAGTTCTAGAATATGGTTTCTTTACATGTATAGATTTGAAGTGGATGCAGAGAAGGGAAATCATTCACTTATTTTGCGATAGGGATTATTCATTGTTGATGTGCCCACCATGATTGGGAATTGAAATCCAATTCCTTGAAGAAGGCTTATTTTTTATTGGTAGTAAAATCTAATGGAATAAATACAATCATCTGTAGACACATACATATCTTCATCATCGTCTAGTAGTCCTGTAAACCCATTGCCATCTACTTTATATTTCTTCCTAAGAAAACCATATTCAGGTCCGCAGTTGAGGCCGATTTCATTTGAGGATTCCCCTGAGTGGGATGATGATATGGAGGCTAAGGCTAGGGTTGACATATGGACAGAAGGGGATGACACTACAAGGTCTTCCCTAGAACTAAATAGCGGAGCAGGGGTTTCTCCAACTCCATTGTTGGTTGATCCATTTTATCCCAAAATAACATGAAAAACAAATCTTGTGTAGAGGGACTTGACAATTACTATGAGAGGCAAAAGGAAATACTCAGATAAGGTCATCAAGAGATCTACTGGGTATGCATTGCCTGGAACACTCACAGTCATCATGGGTCCTACCAAATCTGGGAAGTCAACACTACTCAGAACGCTTGCAGGTTTTGTTTCATCTAAAATTCCTACTCCTACTCTTGCTTGCAGCTATCAATGGAGAGCCATAATTGAGTGATGAATTTAGAGTTGGAGAGCATTGTTGAAGTAGTTTATATCGTGTTATTTTCTTGTAGGATTATTGCCCAAGTCTGCAAAATTTTATGGAGAGGTGCTTGTGAATGGGAAGATGTCTAAGTTGGAGTACGAAACTTATGCAAGTTGTGCACAATATGGATTTTGCACATGCATGGGAAGTAGTTTACAACTCCTTGTATAATCCTCATATGTCAACTGCTATCAATATACAAGGCTCAGAATTGATAATGGAAAAGTATGAAGTGGTGGTAAACTTGTTTTTACATGCTCCTCAAGATTCTAAAACTAATGCAACAATGGATATAACTGGCACGGTAAGGTATGTTATTTAGAACGTGTTGTGACATGTATTGCATTTGATAAGGAAAATATTTTTATAAGTGCTCAGAATTGATAATGGAAAAGTATGAAGTGGTGGTAAACTTGTTTTACATGCTCATCAAGGTTCTAAAACTAATGCAACAACGGATATAACTGGCATGGTTAGGTATGTGCTTCAAAACATGTCATGACATGTATTGCATATGATAAGGCAAATATGTTTATAAGTAAAGGGGTGGTACTTTTGTAATTACTTCCCATCTAGACTTATTCATGACTACCAAGCAGGTTTGGAGGGTTCTGGATGGAATCATGATCAACACAGATCCAAATATCAGACTTCCGAGCTCAAAGCTAAAATAATAATGTATACTCTTATCCATAGCATCCAAAGAAAACCCTAGAACTAATCTACTTTGATTATGATCATTTCTAGAGGAGAAATATCGTATGATAAACCAAGAGCATTAATGAACAAGAATTTGGAAAATTCATTGAACAATCTAGCTATACAAAAGAGACAGGCTCTGCTCAGGAACAGGAGTGCAGTCCAAATTTCATGATTGATGTATTCAGTGGCTAGCATAGGGGACATATGTGTGATAATACCTACTATCATAGTTTGACAGATCAGCCCAACGGAAATCTAGCTAACAAAAATTAGTGCCACACAGATTTAGTGATTCATTGAACAACCTAGTTATACAAAAGAGAGTCTCTGCTCAAGAATAGGAGTACAGTCCAAATTTCATGATTGATGTATTCAGTGGCTAGCATAGGGGACATATGTGTGATAATACCTACAATCCTGGTTTGATAGATAAACCCAATGAAAATCTATCGAACAAAAATTAGTGCCGCATAGATTTAGTGAGAGGTCACATTGTGAGCACACTTTGACAATAGCGTTAGTGCCAAAATTATTTTCATATTTAGGAAATTTGTCAAAATTTATGTGGAAATAGTTTTGATACTATTACACAGGTTTGGAGAGGACAGAGGAGAATAAGCATCTTTGTTTTTGTTGGAGAGTTGCTTATGTGAGAGAGAAAAGAGGGCGCAAAGGAAAAATTAAGGAGGATGCCAAATGGAGGAGAAAATAGCTCATGTTTGAAAACCAAATGAAGGGAAATATGATAGAAAATACATTAAATCAAGCAGAATACTAAATACAAGGAGGATGTCAAATGGACAGGAAGAAAATAATTTATGTTGAAAAGAATGAAGGTAGAGATATACAAAAAGAATGAAGCTAGAGATATAGAAAAAGAAAAATCAATGCTTATGATGGATACATGTGATGAAATAAAATTAGAATCCTCCTTTCTTCTTATTTTTGATGATAATTTTATGGGATTTTTGGATGAAGTTGATGCTTATCCACTTTTTGAAATCAAACAAACCCTTTCTGGTTATTCTTATTTTACTGAAAACAACCCTAATGTTGATGAAACACTAAGGGCATTAATGAACCAGGATTTGGACAATTCATTAAGAAATCTAGTTATATAAAAAAGAAAGTCTATAATCAAGAACAAGAGTATAGTCAATATTTTGTTTGACTGAAAATAACCCCAATGCTCATGAAAATGAATATGGGAATAAACATTTATGTACCTTGAAGTAGTGCCTCGAATTCTCATTCAAAAGTTTGTTTTAGCATTTGAGGAAGATAGAGCTAGTCTCAATTTGAACCAAATGGACATACAGATCAATTAGTTTGAGTGGAATCCATTTTTTTACATTTAGTGTATGGTCAACTATCCTAATGAATGCTCTGTCCCCATGAAAGAAAATCACTCGTGACTCTTAATATTTTTACAACATCATACCAAACTCGCAACAACCCTAGTGTTGATGAAACACCAAGGGCATTTAATGAACCGGGATTTGGAAAATTCATTAAGAAACATAGCTATCAAAAGAGAGAGTCTTTGGTCAAGAACACGAGTATAGTCCACATTTTTATTTGACTAAAAATAACTCCAATGCTCATGAAAAATGAATATGGGAATAAAAATCGATGAACCTTGAAGAAGGTGCCTCGGATTCTTATTCGAAAGATTGTTTCAGAATTTTAGGAATATAAGGAGGATGTCAAATGGAGAGGTAGGAAATAATTTATACTCCTGTCATGCCAATGAAGCAATTCCTGAGACCCCCCTCTTTAACTAAGATCCAAAATTCTACTTAAAACCTTTGGCAACATCTGGTGACACTTTCACTTTCATTATAGAAGAGTAACAGTTTAATGCTACTCTTTCCTATGCTACTTCCTTACGAAATTTCCTTTGCAACATCTAGTGCAATTGCTAGTTTTACTACTTCTCCTTAGTATGGACAGTATACTTTTAATTAACAAACTAAACATGTATATTCATTTATGTTTTTTAATATTTTATTTATGGTTTAGAGTGAGTGAAATATTTTTACCACTTCTCCTTAGTATGACCACTTCGAGTGAGACTATTGATGTTTTATAATACTTTAAACAAACCAAACACACACACACACATATATATATATTTTTATTATTATTTAATCAATTTTTTTTAAGGGACATGTGTCAACTACAAGTTGAACACAAACATACTTTATACATCTCTCTCATATTTGATTGCAGAGTGATCCTCTCAACTCAACCAGCATAAATCCATTTATCTCTAAATCTACTAAGCATCCAGAGGGATCAAATCTCTCAACATGAAATATCTTTTTGAGTGCAAACCTTGAGAAAATGTGTGCACTTTGAGATATTTTATTTCTCTTAGGTGGTAGATTTGGAGTTAAATGAATCTATGCTAGTTTTGAGCAACATATTATTAAAATATTTTAAATTTTGAAAACCTGTTATTATTAATACTCTCTCTTTCACACACACATTGCAAGAGATTGTAATATTCATGTAATGAGTTATATATATATAAACATGTCCCTAAATTCTGCAAGTGATTGCAATATTTATGTAATGAGTTTTAGACATTTTTTCACATATTTACCGTCATTTGTTTTCCACTATAATTGAAGCAAGTCTTTGCATAAAAAAAATGAATAGGAATAAGAGGTAAATAAATATCCCTACTAAGAGTTACCTCCAACTATTATTTATGTTTTCCTCAACACTTATGTAGGAATAAAACTGTAAATGTGTAGTTTTACTAGTGGTCACTACACACCAAAATTTATGCAAGTCCTTTTTCCGAGCAAATAATTAATTTATCCACTTCACTTCTCAATTTATTGGTTCTTTCTAAAGCAAGCCTATAGGATTTGATTTCCCTATTCACTAATAATAATTTAGCATGAATAAAATTGTAAATGTGTAGTTTTACTAGTGGTCACTACCCACCAAAATGTATGCAAGTCCTTGTTCGTGAGCAAACAATTAATTCATTCACTTCACTTCTCAATTTATTGGTCCTTGCCAAAGCAAGCCTATAGGATTTGATTTTCCTATTCACTAATAATAATTTAGCATTGAAATATTTTACTTATCGCTGACAATAAAATATTTTGTGTTACTAATATATTTTTGTTTTAAATATTACATATAAACTGAACATAGAATGAATTATACATTATGTAATATCAACATTTCATCTCCCTCATACTGGGCTATGAAAGGCCTCTTCGCTCAAAAATTAAAACATATGCTAAATTAGGTTTTCTTTCTTCTTTCTTTCTATAATATGTTTTTTTGTAAGCTTGGGAGGACTACATCTTCATCATGTTCAATATTTGTTATTAATATATTTTTGTTTTAAATATTACATATAAACTGAACATAGAATGAATTATCCATTATGTAATATCAACATTTCATATCCCCCACACTGGGCTATGAAGGGCCTCAACATTTCATCTCCCCCATACTGGGCTATGAAGGGCCTCTTCGCTCAAAAATTAAAAATATGCTAAATTAGGTTTTTTTTCTTCTTTCTTTCTATAATATGTTTTTTTTTGTAAGCTTGGGAGGACTACATCTTCATCATTTCCAATATATCACCCCGATTAAGGGAATTGAACCAATGACTTCACATCAAGAAGTGTTTTAATAGATCACATCACTCGATCGTTCATCCTCTATCCAAAACCCCTTGGACTTTCTTTCTATAATATGTTATATATTGTGTTATTTAAAAATTTAAAATATTTTTTTTGAAAGTTTATATAAAATTTTATTTTAATAAATATTTATTTTAAATAGAAATAATAAAAATGTAATTATTAAATTTAAAAAACAAATTATAAAAATGTGATTTGTAAAAGTTAATTTGTTTATTTAAAAAAATGTTATTTAACATAATTTTATATAAAGAGTTAAAAATTCCCGGGAACAAAAAAATAATAAGATAGTTAATTTAGTGGTTAGGGATTTTTAGTTGAATCTTTATGTTGTTGTTCCTTTAAAAAAATAAAATAATAATAATAATAATAATAAATAAATAGTATCACCAAAGATTTTTGGTCAACATTTAAATGGATGTGATATTAGCATAGATTTAATGATGCCACATAAGTAATCCTCTTCTCCACTGGTTATCATACTTGAGAACCCCTAAAAAGGACTAAAGCGGTGACATGAATTAGATTATCCAAACCTTGAAAATGAATGATTTTTAAAGGACTAAAGAGGTGGCATAAATTAGATTATCCAAACCTTGAAAATGAATGATTTCCTCTGATGGTTCAAAAAAAGCAAGTTATTTAGCACTATTGGAGAAGCTCCATAATGCTCAAATCACTCAATTCATTCAACATGAATTAAAAAAGGAGAAACAAGAAGCTTTTAACATTCTAAAAGATCAAAAGAAGGATCTATATTTTTGGAAATTGTAAAGACACCAAGTCAATTTCCAATTATTGAGATATAAAATATATAGTTAGTCTTATATATGTTTCAAGAACCAAGAGGGTAATTATCACTTATACATAAGGGGTGGCAAAATATTTACATGTTAGTATAGAATTAAGTTGAGGAACCTTCACCTAAATTCTCTATAGTATTCTATGAAGCCATTGGATTAAGTAATTGTTGAAAGAAGTTGTCATTGATGTATCCAAGAAAAAGAGAATGCATTTTTACGCCACTCACCTAGTTTGCATTTTTTGCATGATATATATAGTTGGAAAGCTTATTCCGAGACCTTACCAATGGTATATGGCACTCCCTCTAAATCCTCACAATTGAGGAGAAATGATTTTTGAATTTTGGATGCCCCATTTGGATACCCTATCTTTGAATGCATTTTTACTCCATTTACCTAGCTCAAATGGAAGAATAACATATATGGTTGGAAAGCTTATTATGAGACCCTCCCAATGGTATATGGCACTCATGATTTTTCGAATATTCATTATACATTCTACTAGTTACACAAGCCAATCCAGCCAGTGGACAAGTCAGCCTAATATAGACACTGAATGCACTTGTTGACTATGCTAGATCCACCAACATCAGGGGATCACCCCGGTATGAAGTCCCAACTAGACCTCACACCGTTTGGTGTGGGAGTCCCATCTGGTATGATGGCTTGGTTTCCATTGTATTAAGGATTTTCCTCAACTCTTGCTTGTCAGCACTGGAGAGTGGTTCGCTTTGTCTTTAAGAAGTGAGGTTCACGTGCTTGGTGAGTGTAAGTGTACTTGTGTCAATGGTTCTTTCACTATGAGGGGAAGAAGGTGAAGGTGAGTTCTAGGTTGAAAGGGATCAGTCCCAACTCGGCTAGGAACACACAACACAAAAGGACATACACAGCTTCGACGGAGCAGTCCACTCGAATGTAGCAGTCACAACATACAAGGTAAGATAACACGTACAACACTCATGGAACAGTTCGAACAAGTGCAACGGTTGTTACAACAAGGTTCAGGTGAAAGGTTTGTCTGATGTCTGGCAGAGCAGTCGACATGGATGGGACAACATTAGCAACATATACAACACATTTCCATTAATAGATTATGCATTACAACAAATGAAACAGTTCATATGTAAAACATATGTTAAAGAAACATGCATTACAAGCGTTAAAGATCAGTCTTACAACAGATACAATACATGTGTGAAAACGTGTTGGCCTGTTAACGGGCTTCTGAATTAAGCAAAAGTTACAAGACACATCGTTAGACCATACATCACTAACCCTGTCAGCAAGGCGTTGGAGCCACTACTTACTCCTCAAAGAAAATATTACAGACTCTCTTGGCTATGTGGGAGGAGCTAAGGTGAAAATCCCTTTGCATGTACAAATGAGGGGGTATTTATAGCCAAGGGTGAAACTGACCCTTGTGGCTATTCGACTACCCTCATGACTGTTTGACTTGCATGACTCTTCGACTTACATGACTCTTTGTTCGACAAGTGGGTCTCTTGGACTTCCACGTTACATCACATTGACTAACATCAAACCCATGGTGGAGATGTGGGTGACATGACTCATGACGTGACTTGACATGACTTGACATGACAATGCTGGTACATTCGTGTTGCTGCTGGAGTGCATGTCCAACTATAGTGTTGCTAGATGATGTATGTCTTCATGGTGTATCATAACTTCACCTCCGCTTGGCAAAGTGCGTGGAGTCTTCGATGGTCCTTGGTTCTCTTGATGAAGCTTTACGATGTTATTCCTTGCTTGCATGTTGGAAGGCTTGACAAGCTCATCTATTCGCAAAGGTGCATGTTCGTTGCGTTCGTCCGCTTTGCATGCTTCGTTCGTTCATCCATTGGTGAACCTGTCATTCTGCATGTGCTCCCTTCGTTCATCCCATTCGTCATCTTGCCATGTTCGTTGGTGTACCTGTACCTGCAGTCACTCATGACGAGACAACATCAAATCCAAAACCTCCTAGTCTACCATGACACATGATCATTCGGATGCAGGTGATCGGGAGAGGCAAGAAGGTTGTGATGTGGGATGATGGCTCTAGGCAACTGCTGATGAAAACTGCACAAGAGTCACTGAGAGATGGAGATAAGAAATCTGAGTCATCAGTGACTGTCTTCAAGGTCTAGCTCGATTGGGAGGAAAAATTGCGCAAATTTTGGGAGGAATAGTCTGGGCTACTAGAAGGCAAGCCAGGCATGCTCTGCGTATTTTTCAGAAGGAATGGGCAGCGGGGCTGGATAGTCAGATTTGCGCAATTTTCCAGAGGAACAAATTAGGTTGCAAGCAGGGTCAGCATGCAGGGATTATGTAGCTTTTCTATAGAACTGCCCGGGTCACTAGCAACCAAAACTGTACAATTCCAAGAGGGAACTGCAAGTTGTTGTTGGGGTCACTTGCAGCCAAAACTGCGCAATTCCCAGAGGGAACTGCCAGTTGGTTGTTGGGGTCACTAGTAGCCAAAACTGCATAATTCCCAGATGGAACTTCAAGTTGCTGCTGGGGTCACTAGTAGCCAAAACTGTGCAATTCATAGAGGGAACTTCCGGTTGGCTGCTCGGGAGACTGGTAGCAGAAACTGCGGAATTCCCGGAGAGAACTGGCAGTCTATTGCTAGGGGTTGTTGGCAAGGAAAACTTCACAGAGGCCAAGAGGTGGCCTACTGATTATCTCTACGCAATTTCTGAGTTGCGTTGACTGATGGG